>WBNO01002169.1:526434-586057 GCA_013400575.1 Peucedramus taeniatus | reverse complement strand
TCTTTCCACAGACCCCCCATAAGCAGAACATTTGCCATATAAAAAGGCACCAAGTAATTATGAACTCTTACTAAATTACCAGCTTTTCACAGCTGTGTGAAAGACAAGCTGCCCCTGATACTCTTTCCTCACGCAGAATCCACATGGGGTGTACGTTACTTTGTCTCCAAATTTCAAAATATCCCGAATAAAAAGTAAAGGAGTCAATTCAATTTATTTTAGTCAGGGTGAAAATTCACTGAATGTTGATATGTATTCAGCAATCCAACTTTGCTATTGAGAATTTTTACACTCTGAACTATTTTGAACTTAGAACACTGCTGCTTTCTCTATAATGGTATACAACTATTCAGGAAAGCAAAACAATAAAAGTTTGGCAAGATTAATTTGCTAGAAGCCTGTAAGTGCTTTTGCTTATTGTTCCATTACCTGCCAGACATTTATTGATTTCCATAAATTATGTATCCCAATATATAATCCACCAAATAGCAGATGCACTCGAGTTCTCCCCTAAAAGCTCCTCATGCTCTTTTCCAGCCTTTAGACACTTCTCTGGTTCTAGTTAATGTCACTGTAACTGCAAATTAGTTTGCTAGTTCCCGTGGTGGCAACTGTTTGGATTTGCTGATTTATTTGTAGGCAGAGTTTCCAAGCAGCGTTTCATTTGTTCCTTTTTTTTACTTACATCCATTACACTCTTATCATCCAGCAGCATACAGACTTCATTTCTGCTATATAGAAATAGGATTGGGAAAAAGGCACTTAGTATCTTTGTGATTAATAATTTTATCTTCTTCATCATTTCTTAATGGTTCCTATTTTCTCAAATGCATTTGTGAAAAAGTTATTTCTGTTTCAAAATGCCAACTCAGACGTTTTTGCCATCTCTTATAATAACTCTTATGCGCTTCTAGCTCTGTGCCATTACAGACTAATATACCTTGATTATCATGGATAAAACCAGCCCATCCCTCATCTCTTTTTAAAAGCTGTAAATTTTAAGTACTTTGTGCATTTTTATTCACTTCACGTTGATTTTCATTATGCACTCTCCTCCAACAGGAAGAATTCCAAATGTTTTGAATAAGGGTGACACCAAAGCATGCCATGCTAAGACATTTTGGCAACCATATTACCAGCAAAGTAATTTCAGAATCTAAAACTTCCCACTTCATGAAAGCATGTTCTACAACTAGTCATTGGCTTTTTGTTTTTGTCAGAAACACCTGACGTGCACAAGATTTCCTAATCTGATTTTCAAGGGAATAATGCTTCCTCAAGGAAGTAGAAAAAGCACAAAGGCCACCCACCTAGCCCCTCACCTACAAACTTTGGCAATCCTGTCATTAGGATATAAGAGAAAGATATTCTGTTTTGAAGGAAGTTATTTGCAAAACAATGCTAATATTGACCAAAATCAGGATTAGAGAATAAACAAATTATGCAGCTATTCATATTGACATGGTTCTACTAACAAAATCATAATACATGAGAGAGATTTCAGGCATTTGCATTTAAAGACAAAGCCTTCAAATAATTACCTAATGATAGCATCATTCCTGCTACAGTCAATTATCCCTGTTCCACATGACTGACAAAAGATGTGTGTTGTTGAATAAAAATAGAAAATTGTTTGTGTAATGATACAACTGTAAATTAGAGACATTAAATGTCATTATTTCTTTTGTCCTTAAAAGCAGAATGTCTGTCATGTAAGTGCAATTCAANAAGTGCAATTCAAGAAAATTAGATGTCTTGGAATTAAACTTTAGGACTAAAACATGCTGGCATACTTTGATTATGTATCAAGCAGTAGATTTTCTTTCAATTTTGCTACCTTTTTTACCCCCACAAATTTATCTATCATTTCTTATGCAGAGTTATTCAAAAACATCAGCTTCTATTTCACACAAGCTTCAGCATCTTCCATACAGCCCTCAGGGAGAGTCTGTATTCCTGGATGAGATGCATACTACCATAGCTAAATAACTGTATTTTCTTCCTTCCCAATGTAAGAAATAAAATTCTCAGACAAGGTAAACCAAAAGAAATGTGTGTGTGTGCATGTGTGTAAGAACATCCACATTCTGTCTCTGCATTGTTTGCCTAATTTTCAGACTTCAGCTACTCAATCATCACATGTGGTTTCCAAAGACTGATGCAGGGAGCTAAGTGTCCAAGAATGCAGGTCACTGACAGAAGGGTAACCACCACAGCTGACTCATGACTGGAAGAGACAACAGCAGAATGCAGAATATGTATTCTTTTCTAGAACCAGAAATAAGCTCATCTTTAACCAAAACTTTATTATGAAAAGCACCATAACAATGGTGCCATACAGTACCCTTCACCAGTCAGTTTTTCCCCTCCTCATATTCCTAATAAGCCCTATTCCCACCAGGACAGAAGCTCCCCCATCATCAGGGATTAATGACACTGGCCAAGTCAGTGTGCTTTAACAAAAACACCACACTAAAAAACAAACAAACAAATAAATAAAATCACAATTACCTCACTTGTACAAAATTTCAGACCCACAGATGTTCCTACCATCTAAAATTTGAACTGCATTGAAACTACCATGGAAACAAAGTTAGAATTGAAAGAACAAGACAGCACAGCCTAAGAAGCAAGGGTGAGCAGTTTGGCATTTGCACTACCTCACTGCAGTTATTGCTGTAATTAAAACTACAGAAGAACTCAAAGGACTTGCTCATTTAGACTGCAGAGAAAGCAGAAGTTCACATCAAAATGAAGTGGACTAATCAGAGTGATAGGTGGGTTGTACATCCTAGAGCTGTACTCATCCAATTTTCATTCTACATCTCTGAGGCAAGATCTTAGTGCATCCAATGCAAGAAATATAATTGAGGGGGGAAAGCCCCACAGAAGAGTGGGTTTTGCAAGTTTGTTTAAAAGAAATTTTACTTGCATTTTTTTCTTGCTAAAAAAAATTCTGGAGAGACAAATGTTTGGCCTCACCAAATGTCACTCAAATTTCAAAAGGTCATCTGCCTTCTCTCAAGAAAGTGTCATCCATTTTTCTCTTTCACGTGCTTAAGGCAAAGTCCAGGATAAACACAGTTCCCCATGCAGCCTAAGTAGCCTTGTTTTCACAGTTAGCTTATTTCACAGGTGTTGTATTTTTTGTTAACAGCAGCATTTTAAGTATTAAATACCTGTACTAATGATCTGTAGTACCTGTTCATTATCTCAGTTTTGATTAATTAAAACTTTATTTCAACTTTATTCAGAACATAGTTAATATATACACAACAGTGAAATACTAACTGGCACTTTACTTTCAGTATTATAAAGAGGATGAGGGAATAAAATCTTGGAATAAACAAGTAAACATATTCATTCATCCCATATTCTAGGTTTAGCCAGGCCTCAATCTCCTATACATCTATGTTCTCTGCCTTACAATTTTCTTATGCTTCAGCTGTGGAATTTAGCTATTAATCTAGGGCAGAACAAGTGAGAATCCTGTCCTACCTCAACAGAAATCGCAGTCTACTTTTTTCCTGCTCTTGCCCCCACTTTTTTGATTTCTGAAGTCATGATACCATGCACACAGATGAACCAAAGCAGGAATAAGAGGAATTTATATTTATCAATGTAATTTTGTGAATCAGAACTCGAAGGCTCCTGTGGGATCATATAAACACAACAGAACAGAGCATTTGTAAAGAAGCATTAGCCTCCTGAGGATTCGCCACATGCTTACGTAAACTTCTTTATTTCTAACATTTTCATGCTCAGCTGTCATTTACTAATCAATACCCAGGCTCCTCCATTACAAATTATCATATTATCCAGAGCAGATCATGCCTGTTCAGCACTGTGGAGATAGTTCTTCTCTACTTACTTTTAATTACTTCAGGTCAATTCTAACTTAAACAAAAAGACATTGCTCCTAACTTTTGGTAAGAGCAAAAGAGATGTATGAATTCTCTTCTGCTTCCAGATTCCCACCAAGAAGAATGGGACTAAAATCTCTCTGTATTAATAAAACATGATCCCAAAATAGTTATTTTAAGTTCATCAAAACCTTACCATTTACTTCAGTGATTCTGGAAAAACTCCATGAGTTTACAACTTAGCTCCCTCTATATATATTACTGAAAGAAGGAAATACATTTAGTATATGATGCTTTACAATCAAGTTATAGGACTCAACAGTTTAATACACAAAAAAAATGCCACTACTATTTAATCATCACATGATCTTGGGTAAAGAGCAGATCCTTCAGATGATGCAAATGCTTGTTAATCAGTACACATCAAGAGGTAGCAGCAACACTAACAGCAAAGCACAGCCAAATGGTGCTTTCAAGAGTGGAAAACAGCCAATGCCAAAATGAAACATTGTCATTTGGCTGTTAAGCTGTTGGTAAGAGACAGCAGCAGTTACCTGCTGAAGATTTACTGTCTCTATGCCACTTACCATACAGAAAAGGCAAGTGCACATTCAAAAAATCAGCCACCAGGGGAATTGTTATGGTCACAATCAGATCAGCTCGGAACACTGTCCAAAGCTCCAGGGCAGCTAATAGCTCCTCCCTCAGGAGGGGTCTTTACAACACTTCTATCCATAGCTGATAGGTCCAAATTGCTTAAGACTCAAAAGAAACTAGAGTGCTTTCCATCTAGTAGAAATGGATGGGATATGATAGTGAAACTTAAAAAATGTGTGACAGAAGAAACATAAGAAAACTGATATATTTTAGAAGTGACATATATACATTAAGTCCTTTTTCTCAATCCACTGGTTTACAGCCCCAAGTCAACATATTATGACAAAGAAGTGTTAGAACTAGAGACATTTTAAATATATCTATATCCAAATATGCTGCTTCTCTCTTTCTGCAGTTGCTGATGCCAGAAGCTAAATCAGAAGAACATTAAAAGCGCTTCAATTTTTTGACTTGCTATGTTCATTTCCAGCTAAGTCAAGCAGCAAATTCTGAAACAATATTTTTTGCCTCAGTTATCAGTGACTCATTTCACTGCACAGGCAGTGAAAAGCAGTATTCACTTGCATCATCTTTTTTGAAGTTCACACTTCCTACCTGCTCTCATACATCAGCAGTGGGAATAACTTTAGCAAAAAGCTATCAGGTTTTTTTGCAGCAGACATGGCAATATTGATCATAAGTTTTTTCCCTCTGAAATTACTCTGAAGTAGCACAGAAGATTTTTTAAGAGCAGTGGTAAAGATTTAACTTCTGAAAAGCATCAGTTTCTAACAAGTACTTGAAATACAAGGAAGGGCATAAACAATTATACTTAGAATTTATTAATGTGGTAAAATCTTGATGCTTGGTAGAAACCAGAAGTGATCTAAAACATACTTTTTCCTAGAAAGAACTGGAATTAAGTATAGAGAACATCAGTAATGTTACAAAAAAACCAGTCACCTGGAAGTATTCATATAACAGAGCATTTCAATAACAGAGAGACAACATGCACATAATTTGATCACTTTCTTAAACATTGCAGTGCATTGTGGTTATAGTTGCCTTTCTGGATTTGCCTGTAATTTAACTTATCCACTGTGAGTGTATCTCTGAAAGATCTCAGTATGTCTTGATACCAAATATTATTGATCAGTGCACACTTTGAGGAAGTCAAACCTGTATTAGCTGCATGACTGAAGTGATACACCATCTGCCTGACTGATAAGAAATACCAGAGCAACTTAGAGATTAAGCAAGCAAAGCCTTGCTTTTTATGCTTCTGCATGCCTGGTGCACAAGAAGAGGGATTATAACCTGTTATTCCAGTGACAAATTCTTCAAGTACAGCATTGAAAAATAGCCACAATGCTTGAAGCAAAATGTCAGTTCCTTAAATCAGAAAGCATGAAAGGCCAATCCTTGCCAGGAGGCTGGGGGTGTTTCAGAATATAATTCTAGAAAAGTGATTTTACTTATGAAATCAAGACAAGGACTTACAACAAGTTCTAGAGGTATATGGAGTTTTTAATAGAACCTTGTAATTCTCCAGGGCACAAAACAGGCTTTGAGGGGAAGGCACAGATAAACTTATGACTTTATCCAAATCAAAGAAAGTTTTAAACATGTTGAATCAAAAACTCCCTGGAAGTCTGCACCCTTTTAATCCCACTGGTTCAGAGTTTTACAGTGCTGATCACCTGTCAGTATATTACTGCCAAACAAAAGGAGACTTTTAGGTAAACCAGAAAGATACCACAAAAATTAGAATTGGTATAGCATCCATCTAAAAGTCATGGATCCTGACTAGCTTATCAAAAAGAGTGGGAAGCATGGAAAAAAAGTCTAAGCTTTGTTTTAAAGTCTTCAAAGGTTTCATCTGTTTATCCTGCCAAACTTTCTCTTTACAGTAAATCAGCTTCACCAGCAAAGTCTGCTCCTATGTTAATTCTTGTCACACCTGTGTCCCAGTGCACCTCTTGAGGCCATTCACTGGCCTCGCTAGAGCAATGACAAATGTGGGGCAAAACAAAATAAATAAAATGAGTTTATTTAACATTTTGCCTTCCCCTCCAAAATATTGGAGGTCACAAACCAACCAACTGAAAGGGGCTGCTTTACAGGGACCCAATACAGCCCCAGAACAACCCTACCAGTGGAAAGATGGAGAACCACAGCACTAAGTGGGAACAGACAAAAAACTATTTCAAATTGTTTCAGCCCTGCCCAATGTACTACACCACCACATTCACAGGCATCTCTAGAGCAGATGGATGAAGATGGAAGAGTGTGATCTCTCAAGGTAAAAGAAATGTTTTTAAAAATATTAGAAAAATATCTAATTAGAATCGAATTTTGAACTATCAAAATGCAAACCCTGTTACAGTTGACAAGTAACGTATATTCCATTAATAACACAAATAAAATTATTTTTAACACTGAGATCGATTCAAGCTTTAAATTGTTTCCTTTAACATAAAGAAAGGGGTACTTAGGTTTCATTGTTATTTTCTTAGTTCTCCCTTTTTTTTTTCTTTTGCAAATAGTACCAAAAAAAGGCAGAATGGAATAAAAAAGTTCTAGTGATTTTAAATTTTCAGTATAAACAGCCTTCCCAAATGCAATTGCCTGCATAATTTACAATCTCAGCTGTGCAGGTTAAAAGCCTAATTCCTTTCAATCTAAATATTTAGACATACAAATCTTCTTAAAAACCTAAATTTAATAAGCAGAAAAAAAATATTGATTCCTTGACTCAGTAATTATAAATTTTACATTGTTTTGATAAAAAATATACCATTTCTCTATAAATGAGTGATGGTATAGCAATTGCATACAGGATTATCTAGGTCATAATTAAAATAAATTTTTCAATTTTTAATTTCTTTTTCAATAAAAATATAGCAAGGCATAAAAACATCCTTAAGTAGTGAATAAGCAATACATAATTGACCGTGTTTTTAGGAGCAAGCTTTGAAGGAAATAATATATGTAAAAATAAAAAGCAGGATTAAAATCAATAGTTTAATCAAGGGTTCCTGCTTATTGATTTCAGTCATGATTTCATCATGGTTATACAGGGTATTTAAATGAAATCTCCATGCTGAGAAAATAAAATTCAGTTCAGTAACCACATCCCCACACCTCCCTGATTCCCAGGACAAACCCCTTAGATATGGTGGCAAATAAAGCTCAATGCTGTAATCACAGGTACATTTATTTCAAGAATCTTACAAATGTTTTTGTTTATGATATTTGCAACTGGATCAATTCCCAGACCATACAGAAGTTTTGTTACTTTACAGTTGTAAATTTACTCCATAGCTGGGAATGTATTTGTGGATTTTGTCATTAAATACACTTGATAGCAGAAGCCACTTGAATAGCAAAATGATAGTGAAAAGATATACATTAGCCCCACTTGTTACAAAAGAGATTGAAATGATGGAAGTTTTTGCTTAACATACCAAAACAAACCTATAAAAATATTTCTAACAGAATGAGAATTGAGAACTTTGATTTATGGTACTAAGCCAGTTATCAAACTCATTCTGCCCCTAGCCAGAACTGATATTGGGGTTTGCTTGTTCATAGTCCTTGGGGTTTTATTCCTACAAATGTAAACTTCAAACTTAGGTATTAACCGACACAGGAGTAGTTCCACTAGGTACCTCCAAACAAGTACATATTTCTTATGACTTTACATGTAATTAATTTTGTAAGAAAGAGGTCAAAAAAACAGGCCAACATAAAAGCAGGAAGATCAGCACTTGAGCTCGTGCTCAGAATATTAAGTAATACCTCATCATCTGTGTCCTGGTACACACAGGAAATCACATTTCACTTAAGTCGTAACAACTCTGCTGCTACAGTGCCTGCTACCAGCTACTCCTTGGACTTGTGTCTGTCCAGATCTCCAGGAGGTTTAGTTTTCAGAACTCATCAAATAATACAGTTTCCAGCTACATTAGCAGAATAAATGCTCTTTTATTATATATACACACAAAAATTTACATGCAAATAATAGAGTGACATTACGAGCAATTCTGCCTTAGCATTTTCTCTACACTTTATTCAAAATAAGATATCCAATAATAGAAATATCCCATTTGCCAGTAAAATATTTCCATTTGCCCCTTTTATTCTTCCATAGGCTTAATTCATCTAGTGTACAGGAACTGTATTAAATTAGGTCCTGGGACATTCCAAATTATGGTCAATAAATTATCTTCCTGTCATTGGAGCTAATTTAAACATCTTAGATTGCTTCAGATAATTTGTAATTCTTAACTATTAACCATTACTAAGTCTCCTAATTTAACATGAAATATCTCTGTTATTAATCCAAATAGTCAAACTCTCTAACAGTGACCTTCCTAAATCTGTAACTGCAACAGCTTGGTGGTTAGATTGGAAATTTTAAATCCAGGGTGGTAATTCCTCCCCACTTCCTTTTCCTGGTGCTGTGAACAGGCCTGTTGGAGGACTAAATCACAGACAATTGCCTTCGGCCTCTCTTTGCAGAGTTCCTGCCAGGGTCTGCTGCTGAGACACACAGTGTACACAGCCTTACTGGAAAAAGTTTGGATTACAGATTTCATTCCTCTCTACTCTCAAACACCACTTCCTTTTGAGGGTGAGGACACAGAAGCATTGGCCTTTTTAAAGTGGCAATTGCTCAGGCTGAGTCAGAGTTACACACTGTGGCAACAGATCCAGCCAGTGAGAACCAGTATTTCCAGCTCACTGCAAAATTCAAGTACAGTCTCTTAACTACATTTGAGCTTTAAAACACTAATGGCCCGTATTAAGCATTTAATACTAGAGCCTTTCATGAGCTTTGAATGGAATTACCTAAAACAGCCTGCTGATAATTCCCTTTTGGGGCAATGTACTCCCAGACACAATACTGCAAAAGATAGAAAAAAATTTGGAAATTGCTGTCTCCAGCCAATGAAGTAACCCTGACAGTAGAGAATTTTTTGACAAGTTAGCTCACACGGAGAAAAGTATGAAAACAGAAAGGTATTAAATACAAGGTAAAGATAGATAAATCAGGTAGTCTGGATGGTTTTCAACTTGAGTAAGGGATTTAAATACCACCACTTGTATAAAGAGTACCATGGGATTCTTCAAAGATTATTTCAGACTGTGAATTGTGTTTCTGATCCACAACAAGGCATTTGCAGTAAACAGAGGATAGTGTTAATTTAGCACACCCTACTGAATTACTGAATGAGTCCAACCCTGCTGTGACTGGGGAAAAAAAATAATAGAACCTGACCATCCAGGTAAAGAATTACTTAAATGCATTGATTCTTCTGCCAGAATTCCTCCTTCATGAAAGCAGTTTTTAATTTTATGGGTACTATTAACCTTGTTCTGGAACATACTGCTAGGGAAAAAAAAATCATCTATCAAGCTATCATCTAAAATGTGATGGGCAGTCATAGTGTAGCCTCACTGTGGAAGGGGAGCACTTTCTTCCTGCCCACCTCTTGTTCCTTTTTAAGGTTGCCCATCTCATTACCCTTTGCCCTATCCCAAATCCCCAAGCACTACTCTTTAAACCTTAAGGTCCACATTCCCGAGCCTCATACTAAGCTGTTTCTGCTCAAAAAGCCCTAAATGTTTGCATCAACTTCCATGACAAAGTCTCAACAGTGAAGAGGGTCAACGGTGAACAGGAAGCACAACTCAAGTGCTACCAAAGGCACCTTGCTAAAGGCAATATCTATAGTCAGCAAATGGCTGCCTGAGCTTTGGTGAATGTTCCATAAGGAAAATAACTCTTGCCTTTAAATTAGCAAATATAAAGAAATTCTAAATACTGTCTCTGAATCTACACTGCTGGGCAGAGATATAGGCAGCTTGTAGCCCTCATGGTCAAACCAGCCCTTCGCTACGTGCCAAAGAAAAGTGTTACTTAGTGCAGCCCACACCCCTACACTCTGCCCAAACACACACACACACACATACACACACACTCTGCTCATGTGCTAGCTCTGACCCTACTCACATGCTCAGGCCTCCAGCAGAAGCAAAGCCTGTGCCAAGATTTATAACTATGCCCACCTCCTACCACTGAGACCAGACACAGCGAGAGCTCACATGGGACAGATGTTTGCACCACAGAGCATTCTTCCCTCAAAAGCAGGACACTTAAATTAACAAAACTCTGCAAAATTACAAATCAGATTTTTGGTTTTTTCAACACTGCCAACAGTGTTCCAAGGCTCGAGAGCATATCTGCTTTTCAAGACTATTTTTTTTCTGTTTAAGGGAAACTTTCTGATTCCTAGAACAGAAATTCTTGTTTCTTCCCTCTGTACCAATAACCACCTATATGTTCATAAATATAAGAAATTAACCTCAAGTCACTACAGACTTGTTTTTAGGGAAGGTAGGGAGAAGGAATTTTTTCCAGCCATGAATTAAAGAGGATCCTTAAAAGGAACAGAAGTTCATTGTTCAGGTAAGGGCTTGGAAACTCAAGTCTCCCAGGATCATTCCTCCTTCACTTCTGGCTTCAAACCTGAAAAAAACTGAAAGCATAATCCCTGATGTTTCACTATACTTGCAGGTCTGAAATGTTTGCCCTCTGAATATGCCAACACTGCAAATAACTGGGTAAGAAGCTAATCACTCTCTGAGTTTCATGATAATTTATAGATACCCAAAGCACCTCACTGGTACATCAACACAGCAGTACAAATTGGTCTGTTTTTAAATGATTTCATCTACCTGCCAGCAGGGAGATGAAAAAGAATATTGATAGCATAACTGGGCAGTTATGTAAATTGGACAACTAAAATGATTCCAAATAATCTCTAAGTCTTTCCTACCCCCACAATAAAATTCATTAATCCTCTCTTTTGTACACAACCTTTGGCAGCCATGCAATTTTATTGCAGCTGCCACTAGAAAAGTAGTCAAAGAAAAGGGAAGAAAATAGATTTTGAAAGTTGGCACTCATTCTGTGTAATTTTTTTTTTTGATTACAAACAGTGGAACCAAGACACTAACAATTTTTGATGTTACTGTTTTATAGCTTTTTGTTATGCATAAATCTGCTATTTGTTTCTAACATACTGGTTGTAATTTTCTAATTATTTCTGACTTCTCATCTTTTTGTTAGCATAAAAAACAGTAACACTTAACTTTTCTCCATAGCAATAATTAGGAATTTACAACCTCACATAGATATCCTGTCAACACAAACTGGATGTAAGCAAGTTTTAAAGTGAGTGGTAATAAGTAAGCTTTTTGAGAAAAAAAAAATTAAAAAGCTATCATACACATAAAAAGCTATCAAAGTTTTGGGTGAAGAAATAGTTTTATCCAAGAACTAGACTGCATAATTAAGCAATTCAAACCTTAGTTATAAACTAATTTTAATTAAAGGTAATCTGACTCATTTCAACTAAGTAAAAATTTAAGTCAGACAACCTATTTGTATCCATTTTCTAAAATACCCATCTCTTCTCCACAGTGGCTGATAAAACTTGCCAGTGAAAAACATTTTGAGTAGGCAACTTGTAATACAGCTATGGTTTATTTCTGTCAGAGGCTGACTGCTGAAGTGTGAAAGAAACTCATTAAAAACTTCTCACTGTGATTCTGCATTATAAGGAAAAAAAGAATGAAAATACTTAATGAAGGGTACACTTAGCCTGAAGACACATTCATATTCTGCTTTTCATTTTACACTATTTCAGTAAGCAATTAAAAGACAGCAATTAGTCACAGAAACACTATTCATACTGGTCATACTGGGAGATTATACACTTCAGCACTGATTTTATGTTAATATTATGAAAGTAATGAGGGTGAACAAGATAATACAGCTAAATAAATAGAAGGATCTTTTACCTTAATCTTAAGACAAGATTCACTGCACACGGAACTTCACTGTATTCCTCGCTAACAGCAGGCTGAGACTATTAAAGAAAAAAGCAAAAAGTCTTGTAAAGGATGCCAATGGAAAAAAAATACATCACAAAAAACTTTCCATGCAAACAGTCTGAAGTTAGCATAGAATATTTAACACATTTTCTAACTCTCAGAAACCCTTTTAACACTTTCAG
Organism: Peucedramus taeniatus; assembly: GCA_013400575.1. NCBI lineage: Eukaryota > Metazoa > Chordata > Aves > Passeriformes > Fringillidae > Peucedramus > Peucedramus taeniatus. Next base: position 573,510 of record WBNO01002169.1, on the reverse strand, counting down.
TACACAGCCTATAATACAGCTGATACCAGTAAAATTCTCATATTTCAATCACAGAGAAACAAGTACTAAATAAAGCCTGCATTAAAGCACTGAGTGTAGGAGCTTATAATCCACCTTACACCAAAGCAACAATTACCTATTGAATAATATGCACACAGTAAGAATTCCGAACTGCTACTCACATTATTTTTGTGTAACAGTTTTGGTTGTTAAGGAAGTCTTACATCTACCCATATGCAAGGAACTAGCAGCATATCAAAGCAGGTATCACAGCTCAGAGGATGTCTTCTACAGAGAAAAATCAGGAACACTGATATCTTTCAGCTTATCACTCCTCCCTCATACTGTGATATTCTCCCAGCTCTCAACTAAATTCTGTATAAAGTCTCAAGCAAAAGTGTATCCTACATACAGAACACACCAGGCTCCTCTACCCTACTATGATTTCATACCCAACTTGACATATTGTCACCAGTCACAGAACAGTCTGTTCAGAAGTTACAGAGGGTTCAGAAGCCCTCCCAAAATAAAGACTTGCACCACAAATTTCATTTGACTTTTTTTTTTTAACTTTTCCATATCAAAGCTACTTTTAAAAAAATTACACAAGATCTGTATTTTATTATCTGTGTATTTTCAGCAAACATTATTGAATTTTTTGAAAATTATTTTTTACAATCACTAAAATGAGAGCAGGGTTTTTCCTGCTTCAATTAAATTCCTTCCATTCATATAAACTACTATTATTTCTGCATCTTCAACAGACATGTTATGTCATTATACAGGAATGTGGATCCCAAAGACCCAAGAGGCACACACCAACAGTGACAAGATGCACTACTCTTAGTTCCAAGTCTTCTGGAGCATTTCTGAAACAAAAATCAACAGAAGACTTCAAGCAGAGGGATTTTCTCTTTCATAAACTAAGCAACTTTTTTTATTATGAGTTACCTGTACAAACAGGGCCACAAGTAGTAGAACTCTCAACATTTAAGACAGAAAGACTGTGTGATGAAAGTCCTTTTTTTGTACCCTGCTTACATAAAGTATCTGAGATGCTGAAGAGCTGTGTAAATTAGGTCTGCAATGGAGACACTGGGGTCATCACAGGAGCTAACAGGACTAAATCTGGCAGGAAGCTGCTAGGCTTTTAAAAGATTTCTCTGATAACAATGAAAATCAGAGAATCTAAAATTGCAGGTGAAGTGGCAAGGGTCACCCACCCAAGGAACAGACATTTTTAAAGACCATTTAGTCTGTAAGCCATAATCCTATTAAACAATTGATTATAGCAGCAATGCTTCCCACACTTAACACAAGGCCATGAAATTCTATATAGTATTTTATTCTTCTGAATTAATCTAATATGGTTCAGTATTGAACTATTTTACTGTGTATGGAAGGAAATATTTTAATTATAAGCTACATGTCATGATACAGATACTAAGAAGAAAAAATTATTTGGAGATGTTCTGGCTACTCCAACGCAGCCTTCATTACCCTTACAGACAGCAATTAGTGTGATCTAGTTACAAAGATTCATTAAAAACAGCCAAATTACCTATCTTGATGAATTCTCCTGAGTACAAACATAACATTTTAAATTCCTATCCATCTTATCCACTGTGTCCTGAAGTTCATTGTTACAGGCACAAAGGCATAACAGCTCTATGTCCTCACAAGCACTTGCCATACAAGGCTGCAGAAAAATACTCCCACCTCAACTCACATTTTTAACAGCAGACACAAAAAAGAAATCTCTTTAATCAAATGCTTGGAAGAAAAAAAAATTGATAAAGACATTTTTACCTCTGCATTCTCCTCCTCTTTCAGTCTTCGTGACTGGAAAACAAATGCAGTGAGATATGAGCTATGCAGCTTTATGCAACAAAGATCCAGAAATACTAACAATTAAAATAAAGACAGAATGTCTTTCAGAGTATAAATGTCATGGCACAAACACAAGATACCTTTTCCTGAGAAATAGCAGCTTTGCCTTCCTCACTCTTCTCATCCATTTCATCATCACTCCATTCCCAGTCCCCATCTTCTGTTTTATGGAGGTGACCACTGGAACCTGGCACTCGTCTGACCTACCAAAATATTGTTTACCATTACACAGACATCTTTAGTCTTTATTGGTGTTCTGGTTAATCAGCAACTATTTGCAATTTTTATTCTATGTGCTCTCATTAATTTGCTGCAGGAGCCACTAACATATTCTAATAATATCTGACCTCCTTAAGCCAGTGGTGTTTCGATGTCTTGCATAGTATGAGCAGTGATCAACTTGGTTCTACATTCTGTTGGTTGGTGGCAGTGATGGAAAACACAAAACAGGGAAAAATACTAAATAAAAAATCTGACAAGAAAAATTATGGTGTTTTTCAGCATAATGAAACTTAAAAGAAAGACTAAACTGTATTAGCCCTGCTCTAAACCCCTTTGGTTTGCTGCAAACCATAATGTGCAGAGAGATGCAGCATGTGACAAATTCCAGCTGCTTGTCAATCCCATCAAGTACCATAACAGCAAGATGCATGACATGAAAATAATTTAGACCACTTAAAATCTGAGACTATAAGCTTCCAAGGAAACTGTGACGCAGGCATCAATACAATTTTTCCAAAGCAGATTTTCATAGAGAGCTGGGCACTTATGCTGTTCCTGTACTGGGTTTAGGCCAAGCATAATTTGGAGCTGGCTGGCCTGACACCACAAGAGCAAGAGTGATAGGAGTCCTCTTCCAAAACATTGTCCATAATCAAGCAGGTATCTTGATGTCTGTCTGGACTCTTCCACTCTTCACTTTCCAAACACCCACCTGCTCCTCTCCCTTCCCTTTTACATATAAAAGACTAAACCAGAGAAGAGGGTGAAGTTTTCAGATCTCACCACACTTCTCCATTTCCTTCAGTCCTTATGATATTGCTCCTTTACATTTCTTCCCTGTACAACTGAATTAGAGTGCCCTACTCAGTTTCTCCATATTTTGTTCTCATCTGTAACTGAGAAGAGGGGAAGCCTATGGAGGACACTGAGGGAATACCTTATTCCATCTCTTAATGGACAAATTCTGCACAACTTTCCCTGTTTCCCATACCAAGCTCCTATTGAACCAGTTTTAGCCTAGCTACCTCCAAGCTTGGTAGAAGCAGTTCATGTGTGCTTGGGAGGGAGGACCAGGCAGACATCAAAGCAAGCAGTGGCACAGAAATTCTTTACTCAGCTGCAATCACCCAGGCACAATCAGTGGGCTCTTACTGTCTACATCATCAGGGATCAGCACAAAGTAATCTAGCAGGCAATTTGTGCGGTGCTTGTGGATGTTATTTATTATCCTTCGATGAGACTCAGGTAGGCTTTTGTTTAACAGCACAGGCATCTTCCAAATTGCTCTACACAAACCTAGCAGAGGACATCATCCACAACTAAAACCATGCTTTTCCACCACAATAGGATATATTGGTTAACAGACACATTCAAACACTGCATGGTGCACTACTCAGTTTCTTCTTCTTCTTCTTCTGCTTTCATTTTCAGTTGTTTTGAAGACTTATTCTAAACAGAACTATTTTAATGGGGCTTAATGATGCTTGCATCATTTGCAGAGAGGAGCACATTTCAAGTTTATAAATAGATTGCCTTTTAATAAAAAATAAGCAAATGGCTCAAGTACAAAGCAAAATAGCATGTTAAACTAAATTATTTTCTTGAGAGGTTTCTGAAAGTAGGAAAACAAGTTTACTGGTACTCTGTTTCCATCAGACTGATTCCCACCAACACACATGTTCCCAGGCAAGAAATTATAATTTCAGCTGGAGCAAAGTACCCAACCTATTCAACTTCCAAAAATGTGAAGTTGTTGTCTAGAACATTTTTTTAATTGGTGTGTGTGCTTAACGCTTGCAACGCTTGGTGAACTAATTTGCACAATTTTTAGACTAACAAGCCTGGCTTTGATCACTCAGTCAGGTTAAAGCCACAAAGAATCAGTCACATATGGAGGGCATGTACCCCACCTAGGTGAAGGAAAGAGCAGGAGTGGCACACCACATCTGCAAATAAATTGTCTCTTTGTTCGTCGTAAACATCTCGCTCTAGTATCAGATATTGGATAGAAATATACATAATTTATATAGCATATTAAATTTCTGTTCTGGATATCATTTGAGATACTTGTAGCAGACTGAAACCACAGGCAGCATGCTTGCGTTTCACTCCAATAATAACAACAATTGCCTTAATTCTCAATTAAGGCAATTGAGAATATTCTATATATTTCTTCTGATACCCTGCTACAGGTCTTCCATTTTACAAAGAGAAATAAAACAGCAAACAAAGGAAGCTATTTATATACAAGGGCACAAAGCAAATCCAGGACAGAGCATGGAACCTAAATAAACTTCCTGTGCAACTACAAAAATAAGAGGTAAGTTGGTTTACATTGTATGCAGTAGCCATACAAATGTAATTTCCCCATCAGCTTCAGTCAAAATACACAACATCAATAATTCCTTATGCTAAAACTGTAGCTCTCTCAGGAAGTATTTTAGAGGGAAAGGAAAACAAATTAAAACATGCTCAATTCTAATTCAGATTTTACTAATCAAAAATCTAAATGATCCTTCCAAATAGGAACTAAACTGAATCATAACTTTCACTAATAAAGAAAACAAAGAAAGTTCAGTTTTTCAAGACAAATTAATGCATATTGGAAAACATATTGCACATAAGTCAGAAGACACAGAGAATAAAGAATTACTTTGAATGATTGGCAGTTAAACTACAGCCAACACAAAAGCAGCTCAGAACATTGTAACGCACAACCAAAAGCTTTTTCTAGAAGGAAAAACTTAATAAGCGACTGTCAACATTACCACAGCTGTGGAAGAAAGACATTATGAACATCAGTTAAAACAGAGAATGTTGAATAAATCATTATATTAGTAGTAGTATTGTTGTATGTGTTGTTCCTGGTTAAAGCTTATTGAAGAATACAATACAGTCACAAAGATTTAAGTATAAATTAAGCTGCTGACAGAACTATTTGTCCCCACCTTTTTAAAGTAGGATACAGATAATTTAACATTCCCTGCCAATAGCACCATGCACTAGCTTTCCAGGAAAAATGTATGTTAACAGATGAACGGGGCAACTGCAAATTCCATCCAATGAAGGTCAGGCCTAATCAGCCTGGCACAGAAAAACTCCATCAGCAGAATGCAGAAGCTGCCACATTTCCCAAGGCTTGATGAAAAGGAGGGTACTATGTAGAGAAGCAAAACATAAATTATTGTCTTCGAGGCACTGATGTGCTCGCTATATGTAGATGTTAGAGATGGGGGAAAGAAGAATCTATTATTCATTACTGATTCTTTAGCTGCTGCAATCTCTTTAAAAGTTTGTTTTTGTAAAGTGACAGCAAAGGGAATGAACACTTTCTGAACACTAAGAATTTTCTACTTCCTTATTTACAACTGCTTAAAACAGAAAAGAACTGAGCTCACAGATTATTTTATTTCAGTGTCTAAATTTAATAAATAAATAAATAAAAAGCATACACTGTGGGGTACCAATGCATACACATAAAGTATTACTGCATTTAATACATGGTACAACATATTGGACTACATTACAAATCCAGTCTGTCAGTAAGAGCAATATTATGCATCTGTATTTTTCCTCCTTCTGCAGGAAGATGACTCAACTAGTAACACTGACTTTCCCACTATCTGAAATATTTAAGGTATTCCTATTGAAGCTCTGGCAACTGAATATTTGCATTGGAGTCCTGGAGAGATTTAAACCAGCGTTTTTAAACTTTGTTCCACAGAAAGAATATGGTGACCTGAAAGCATGGGAAACAAGATGCATTTGTGTAAGTAAAACTGATGGCACTAATAAGCATTAGCATTGAGTATCATGGAAGGTGCCTTGCCACCCTCCATATACAGGTAACAGAGAGCCCAAATTTAATTTGTTCCTGAATTTCTGGAGAGTAGCAAATGTGTAGATTCCACACATTTAAAGCACATCTTTGTGGAACCCTGACACTGCTTCCTATTAATTTCTAACTAGAGAATAGTCAGGGCTGTTTTCCAGTTTTTGCATTTGTGTATCAGAGGGCAAGCTATACTTTTTTATTTTTAATTTTTAAATACATATCCTTCCAGAAATACTGCAACTGGAGATAAAATTGTCATTTATTTTACCACTGATTGTCTTTTATTTTACAGCTACATATGCTAGTATTGTAGTGAAGATACACCAAATCCCACAAACCCCAGAAAGCAGTAATGACAAGGTGGTTATTTAAAAACACCAACCTTTTCATTTTCTGCAGTCTGTCCTTACAAAAGCCTAAATTTGACTTTCAGGCAGAAAAAAAGAAAGACCAGTCAACTGATGCTGTATACCTTCACCTCACACTGGTACTTATATGAGACTAGACTCTAGCTGCTACACAGATCCCAGAAGATCTTATAGAAAAAATACACTCTTCAAAGTATGAATATTTACTTGCTAATTGATAAGGAGAGGGTTTTTGCATACCCAGTGCTCCCCTCATTTTTTCTTTTTTTTCTTTAATCACAAATTTCAAGAGCTTCACTTCTCATACAACTTCAAGAGAAGTATTTATAAAACCAGTTCCCATGCCAATTCCATGCTAGTTATTTTATGGAAAGAACAGTGATGGGGAAGAGGACATTAATGAATAGTTTTGGTTTAAGCATCACACTATGCTCTGTGTATTTTTCTCTCAAAAGAAATCCCTAGACCAGTTCCTTCCATACACAGCTTAAGCTTATAGAGCAGACAGATTTTATAATTTTTACCTTTCACCATCTTGCAAACCTTTCCTGAATGTTTCCTAAGACAAAAAAGCAAATTTCAATCTCCACCCCTGTGCATTTATTTTTATTTCAATGCAACAAAGAAAAATCAGCATATCATTGTGTATTCAATTATGGTGCAAGTGTTTTGCTTAAAACAGCTACAGCTTTAATCACAGCTTAGCTCCTGAGGTTAATGACATGAAGTCACCTTCTACAATATATATTAAAGCAAAACACTGTTCTTTTTGCATAAGAACACCTACACTGTAATCACATTTTTGAAAAAAAAAAAAAAAAACCACAAAAAAAAAAAAAAAAAAAAAAAACTGAGGTCCAAGACAGTACACGAATTCCCACATGTTCACATCATCCTTTGTGAAGAGTTGAAGCATTACCTCGGGAGAGGGCTGGTTCCCATCCAACCCAGTCTCACAGACCATCCTAACCCCTTCACTGCTGGCTATTCTTAAACTCCTCTGAATTCATTATATTGTGAAGTCTTATTTTTATTCTGATGGAAGCCACAAAACTTCTGCAAGCCTGAATGTGTTTTATGCAATTCAAACCCTTGGTTTTTCTCACCACAATTTATGCAGGCTATCATAATGGGATGTTCCACTGCCTTTGTAAAAAAACACTCTGGCAATCTGCTTTATAGAACTCAAAAGGTGATAAGATATCACAGTAATTTGGTGTTAATGTTCCCTCTTCTTAAACCATTCTGAATGCTGCAAATATGATAATGGAAAAAACCCTTAGTCTTTTGTTTTTCTCCTCCTTGGGAAAAAAGTTAGAATTTGCAGTGTTTCATACTGAAACACAGAAAATATTGGAATACTCCCTCCTAGAGGAATCAATTACACTGGCAGCTTAAAGTCAAGAAATACAAGATCATTATATCTTTCTTCATGAAAGAATACTGAATATAGGAGGCTGATAATTCTGCATTGAACAGGATTTCTTCAGTTTTCTACTGGTTCTGGAAGAGCACCCTTTTTAAGAGATAACACAGCAGAAGTCAACAAAAACCAGATCTTTGTTTTAAAAAAAGGCCATTTGCTTTAAATATTTATGGAACTGGTTTGTTTTTATAAGCCAAACAGTATCATGGTTACATAATGACAAGTGTGACACCCAAGGGCATGGCCATCAGTTGAGAAGACTGCCATGAAATCTTACCTATGCTCCCAATTTAGAAATGGAATACAGTGCAGCTGTCAGTGAGAAGAAAACAAAGCCATTATTAGCTGAAGAGAGAAGGATGAGGGAGCACATTTCTGCACCTCTAGAGGAAATGATGAGAAAAGTACCAGTGAATCAGTGTACCTCCCCTGCTCTGGGGGATCCTTTGTCCAACACCCTCCCCCTTCCCACTCTTCACCAATTCTTCCATTGCTGGAATAATGCTGCTTAGAGACAGCAAAATGTAGTGGCTCAAAGTAAGACACTATTTTTTTACCAAAACATCTTGTTTACAAGTGCAGGTATTCCCTGAACTCCTAATTCTGCTTTCCTTAAACATGAGGTTTTACCTAAATACTGCAACATATTTATTATCTCTGCTTTCAGCCTGAGTCCAAAATTAGAATCTGATTTTGCTTTAAGAAATTGCAGTTTTGCTGAAATTCCAGTCACGTGGGAAATGTGAAATTTAGTAACTCAGTATGATTTTTGCTTTTCAGACATCATTTCTCCATTTATTAGTTCCACTACGTAAACTTCATTACTGAATGTTATTAGCTGCAAATAATTCTTTCACTCACATTTTAACAATAGTCCTTTCAGGCATGAACGTGTACCTGCGCTCAGGAAGATGTTTTCAATTAATTGTGCAGAGGAGATACATTGTTCCACAAAAGTGGGACAGAACAAGGTTCTGCCTGGAACACGAGGAATCCCAAATGGCTGTTAGGCATGACCTGATGGCTAATTCACACATGCAGAGCAAGACTCTTTTCTATCCTCTTCCTTTTCCCTGCCTGCTTCCCTCCACCTTTCCAATCAAATTAAGGTGCCAAGGGTACCTGGCAAGAATCAAAGAAAGCAAATCAAAGATACAGCAAATTGGTGAAGTAACTTAGTACTCTGAAAGAAGGTGAAGACAGATCCAGATCTTTAGAGCTTTCTTTCCTGGCTGCTCAGATGAACGTAGCTCATGATGGTGAATCACTACTAGAAGACTTTCCACTTCAGGAATCACTAGAGCTCCTTGATAATCATCATTTTCCAATTCCACCATGCTTTTCTATCATCCAAGTTGTCTACTTTCTTAAAATACCCAGAGGTGAAAAGAAAGAAGACAAATACAGCCTCATGTAGCGCTTTCATTATTCAGTAGTAAAAAACTCATTATAAGGTGGGTTTCACTGTCAGTATTAGAGACACAGTAAAGAATATTTAGGGAAACAGTATATTACTGTAGAATTCAAATAAGAAATTACTATGACTTTCACTTACTTTCAAACTCAGAGGCTTGAAAGTACCATTTCAAGGTGAAATTCTAATTTTTACCTTTTTCTATTTTCTCCAAGGTTTCCAATTGCTTATGTACATAAGAGAAATAACTGTAATACACATTCTGCATTCCACAAAGATTTTAAAGAGACCTGAATTTATTCAAGGTCTCTCTCAAATATTAAGGTGATCAAATTTAAACTTGAGTGTAGTTCTCCAAAAAAAGTCATAAATTAACATGAAAATAATTAACAGAGTTCTGCAATTTTTATAAAATCCAATTTTCTAAAATCCCCAGTGTTTGTATTTTAGTCAGATATCAAGAAGCAGCATGCATTCAACCAGAGATGGAGTGAGACTCCCAGCCTGTGAGCACAGACTCAGCTCAGGCAGGATGGATCCTGCTGGCCACACAGCACTGGATGTGGCTGCCCTCTGCTGCCAGCAAATCCCACACTGCTGGCATGTGCATCCCTGACACTCCCTTTCTCTTCTCATACTGTCTGGCTTTACCTTTAGCTGAAGATGAACTGTTTGAATAACCTTCTCAAGGAGCTGTTTTTCAGAGTTAAACAGAACTATTACTGTTCCAGACCTTCTTTCTGCTCTGCTGGCCTTAATCTACTTGTTCTGGTTAAAACCTTGAAGTTTTCAGCTCCAGACATAATTTTGACTCCTTGAGACAAGAGCACTTCTTAGCTAAATTAAGTCCCCTACAGTATCACTGGGTAACACCGTCTCAAGAATGTCCTGCTTTACCTGTACTTCCCTTGCAGCTCTCCCCAGGAACTTCCAAGAATATCACCAGTATCAAGCACAAGTGCAGGGGAAAAGGAGTGTCAAAACAAATAACACACTTTTTTTTTTGCTACTGTACTTGTAAAAGCTTTACAGGGTCTAAGCAGGAAAACATATTTACTTTACACTTTCTTCAGATTCTGGAGCCTGGATTATTTTTCTTTTTAATTTTCCCTTTTTTTTTCTTTTCTTTTTAAACTATGAGGGCTAAATATTTAATTTCTCCATATAAAACCAAAAGTTCTCACATACCTGTTCCATCAGTCTTTAAACAAATGGTAACAGGTGGGAATGCCACTTCTGAGCCACCTGGCTTTTGGAGAATCCTCTTTGTAATTCATCTGCCTGCATAACCTTGCTGACAAACTTCCCAAAAATATACAAAATCACAAGTAATACACACGTCCACATCCTCCCAAAATTCCTTGTAACCTTTATAAACAAAGACAGGCAGAAAGGCTGTCTCTTCCAGAAAGGAAACCCCATGACAGTAAGGTGACCCAAGCCAGCCAGCTGATGCTGCCTGCATTGACACAATATTGATTTGGCCTATAAATTGGCAAAATTATTAAATAAAAACTAATTCCATTGAGACACTTTCACTGAGGGAGCCATTCCAAATCCAAGAGAAGCAATCTGGCACTGGATGTCATGCGAGTGAGGTTTGAGGTTTAATTTCTCAGAAGGTAAACAGGTAAAACCAGCACCTTGCTGCCCATTTTCAGCAACAGGAAACCAAATCCTTACAAAACAGGGCACTAAAATAGGATTAACTTCTGCTTATTTACAAGGCTTAATCCCTGATCAAAGACTACCACCAGCATCATACACACCCAGACTTCCTTTATCCTGTCTTGATACCTTAATCACAACTCCCTCAACAGCACTTTTAAGAAAATCCTTCTCCAGTTCTACAAGTTTCAACAGCTTCAATAAATGTAAACTACTTAGAGCTACTGGTCTAAGCAGAAAAGTTCTCAGTACACACCAACGCCCAGTCAGTTCAAGATGTTTTTGAACAAGTCAACAGGTCATGAACACAGCATTAGCTAAGGAGCAGATCAGTGCAGTCACACAAGAGACAGGGACTCACTGCAAAAATGAATTCTGAAGTGGAACCATGATGACCCATAGACTGGAACATACCTTCCAATAGGGAACAGGGCTACTTTTCAACAGCTAAGATGAATCATGTACAAGCTTTTAAACTCTGCCATAATAAGTAATCCGATTTCTTTTAGATATGCATACGGCTATTTGAAGTACAAAGGCATTCAGCTAAGCCATGGTTTGTTTCAAAGCTCACTTATTTCTGTAACAATTAGATCCATTTGAAAAGGCATAAAATCCAACCTCACAAACATCCACACAGATGGTAAAAGCACCCTATGAAAGAAAAGATGGACAAACTCATATACTGCATGATGTCCTTTGCATCTAATGGCACAACTACATGGTGGCAAAAACACTAAGCTGTCTTCTTCCTGGTGAAACTACATATGTCTGCCCCTTAAAACACTTTCCAATTCTACTACCCACTAATGAAGGCACTGCTTTCTCATTATTTGAATTGCTGTCAAATTTACATTTGGACAGTTGGAAGAAGTGTTTTAATTAAATTTCCCTTCCAACAACTTCTTGAAAATAAAAAACATTACCTGACATGGTGTGAGTGGCAATTTCTCCTTTTTTTTCTTTTATTTAGCAATATTCAACCATATAAACACAGTTCGACAAATTTTTTTTTAATTTGTAGCAGTGTTCTGTATAACATAAACAATTAATCCTCTGCAATGGAGAGTCCTCCCTCACACAAAGCCTTGCCAAACACATCTTTATAGTTCTACTGCCTTCCAGAAAAAGTGTTCCAGTATAGCCTATGTCCCCTCACTTTATATGTCAATATTATTTAAATAAGCTTTTCTTAAACTGCAAAGAAAAGTTAATATACAATTATATTAACAATCTGAGCTCAGGTTCATGTTGCTCTCTGCTTTTCAATTCAGCTGGAGTCCAGCTGTACTACCATACATAACTGATGAGATGTATCTATCAGATTAAATCCATTTCTGAAGCAAGGAAGGACTGCACATGTATGTCTCACTGAGGTGCAATCATGCTGTTATAGCTGTCCAAGAAATCTGGGATATATTTTTCTCATTAAATGTAGGGGATTTATGACATCTTATGTAATGAAATACAAACATTACCTTAAAATAGCTGTACTGAGGAGCTAGAATTACAACCTATCCATAAGGGCATTTTTAGTGAAGTATAATAAAAATTGGTATCACTCACACTAATCATCTCTTCATGCTGTCACAGGTTTTTCCCACTAACACACAACTCTCAGCTCTAAAAAAAGTTTCTATTACAAGCATAATGCAATATCACCATTCCAAAAATAGAATTCAAGCCCAATTATTGCTCAGATTTTTTTTTTACTAGCAGCACTTCAGACAGCAATAAAATGAAATGCAGATACATGTGTTTCCCTGTTCACTTTGTAGAAGTGGCAGTCATGCAGGAGATTTTAAAAATAAAAAAAATAGGATTATAAAAAAAAAAATTGACCGAGGGCCTTTGGGCATACAGAGTACTTAGAGTTATAATTAATTTTTTAGTGTGACAAGATTTGAAAACTGACTGTGGAACTCTAAAAGCTGTTTCAAATTTCAAATTGCTCTATTCCAATACAGCAATCCTAATCACAAATGAAACAACTTAGTGTTCAGTTCAAAATTAAGACTAAAAAACTAAAAAATTTAAAAAGCAGGTGTTAAATAGTATATGTAAATTCTTGGTGGGCTGTTTTATGCCAGCAGTGCACAAAGCCCTCATCCAAGCAGGACAGAGCAGGCTGCTCAACCATCACACCATCTAACCAGGCAGAGGCATGGGGTATCAGGGCTCCTACATTTAAATCAATGACAAAAGTGTCGCTTCAGAGCATGTCCCTGCTTACCCAACCATACTGAGCTTGGACCATTCCTCACAGCCTTTTTTCCAGCTCTTCCTGATAGCAGCAGTGCTCTCACAGATCAGCAGTCCCGTTAGTGAAACCTAGAACTGCTAGTAAGTTGCATGGTGTAACACTCGCTCCTGTGGATCATTACTAATATGTACCCAACCAGGTCCTGCACAGAAGAGGCAGGACATGCTCCTCCTAGGTAAGTGGTTCAGCATTATCCTTAATTACTAGGCTAGGGCAAGGAAGAAGGGCATAATTTAAAATTTAGCAGAATTAAAAGCAAATGAAACAATGGAACAGGGGGAACACGCGCACAAAGACGTCGCTTACAATTCTAATGTTACACAGTATTTTAAACACATAGTGAAGACATTGCTCAATTATCAAATTGGGGTTAAAGCAGGACATCTTTACAGCACCAAATGTTTTTGTTTTCCTCACACATACAAGACCTCTGTATCTGCTTTCAGGATTTCACAAACAGACCCAAACTCATATTTAGAAAAAAACAGATGCCAAGTATAAGCTATAAAGGCAGAAGCAAAACATGGGAACACTACGTCAAGAGCAAGAATTTAAAGTTAAAACTAAACTGAGGCTGGAGTTCTGGGCAACAAGGCAAAGCAATTATACATGTGGTAAATGGAAGAAAAATTAGATTACCACAGGGCAGATCTCACATCTGTACTAGCAGTGGTGCTACAGATCATTAGTCATAGGCATTTTACGCCAAATGCCACAGAAGATCATTTAAGCAGTGATGACACCAGCTCCTTCCTATCTATTGCCGTAGCGATATTAGTTTTTCAATTACAGGGGTTACTTCTTCCAAGAGCAACCTCTTAGACATTTTACATGTTAATGTTTAAGCAACCAGACTCAACTTACACAAGCTTTTTAAACAAAACCCCAGAGTTTTATTATTAAAGTACATTTATATTTTATGGTGTCTTAAAACAGCAGCTACATGCACAGTTCTAACAAGTGAATTAAACTTTAAATCCCCAATGAATTTTAATATTGTGTCCTTTTAAAATATAAATAATTTAGCATTTTCAGTAGCTAAAACTGATTTTTTTTTTCCGTTTATGATGTAATTAAAGACGTATTAATTTGTCTCCACCACTGTATAGCTTTGCTTTCGTAAGATTCACACCTCTTTCAAATTAGAAATAATTGTCAAAAAAGTAATTAAGAAAATTATTTCTGGTGGTGTACGAGAGGCTATCCTGCATTCCCTTCGCAATTCCAAGTGCTATGTTATCTAAAGAAATATAAAGTATACGTGCGCACATACACGAGTTAACAGGTAGTCTCTAAAGCTGACCGGGGATCCAGCTGGGAGGCGGAACCTCAGGAGGACACGCTCTGCCAGGAACCTGGCTGCTACCAGCACGTGTCTAGATCTCTCCTGCGCTCCCGAGGTGCAAACCGAAAAGCAGAGGACGGGTTTTCTCTGGCTGGATCACATTTTATTGTGGGCATTGCTGCCACCACACGGCCAAACCCTGAACACTCCTCCTCCCCTTACAGGCGCGAACCTGCTCAGCACACTCCTGCCACAAACCCTTTCAGTAGCTCTTCCTACTCCAGCCTCTCAGAGCCCACCACCACCGAGTTCCCAAAATTACTTCCATATGAAGAAGATTCGAAGGAACTTGAAGCACTCAGATCTTGCTGACTGTATCTTTTAAATGTGAGCCACCAGCTGTGAGAACATTTCAGTTTTGTAGAACTACACTAAATACTCCCAAAGACAACAGAAAATCATGCAAGTGCCAGTCAGGGTAGCTGCAGCCCAACTGACATGCTAACAAAGGCTGAAACAGCTCCTTTTCTAAAATACCCTCCTCAAAATATCTCCCCAGCAAAGCCTGCTTTCAGAAGGCTGGACTCAGCACACTGCTTTGTCTGTCACCTGCAGAGGCTCAACAGTCTGAGCAGGCACCTCATACTGAAGAGACGTGAGTTAAGTCACAAGAGAACGGGAAAAGGGAGTTCAATAATTTTTCACACACAGCAAACAGGAGTCTACATTCATTCCTGTTTCTTAGCTCTCATGAACAACAGTTTGCTTCATATTTAAAGATTTTACAATACTTATCTGTTAGGAGTAACTATTTTTTCTATTCTGCTGCACACGACTTGGTAAGCTCATTTATACAAGTGCCAAAGGCACCACAGAAATACAAGCACATGCCATAGCTCTGGGTTTAACTCTGCCACCTGTGGAATAAGGCTCGACTGGTCTGAAAATCTCAGCAGCACTCTTGCGGAGTTTCGACCTGAAGGAACAACATTTTTGGGAATAACATTTGAAATAATCCAAAGAACCAGGCAGTTGTCAATAAATACCATTTCAAGTATCTTCCCCCTTTCCCTAGGTGATCAATGAAGATATGAACTGTGCAGTTTGTGAACCTATATGTTTGCAGGTCACCTTTTTTCCTCACAACTACTTCACCTGTAGCTTTCTAAGAGGAAGTGAGAAAACAATCGTAACAAGTATGACAAACATCATGTATCATTTTGACAAGGTCAGAAAGGAAGTAAAAAAGCCTCAGGGCTTCCTAGAGAAAACAAGGCTGCAGAAAACATTCATTCAATACTCACTATCTTTGAAGGACTACATTAAAAGTATGGCTCAGTCAGTCAACTAAAATTTAAGGCAACTGAGGAGTCCCTGCTTTATCTTCCACATCAGTCAAGAAAAACATATGAATGCACTCACCTTTTTTGCTCTTTGTGCTATATTAGGTGTTCTAGTGAGAAGCTTTTCAATCAGGTATTCTCTATTCTGCAAAACCAACATTTGTTAAGTTAAAAATCAATACAAAGAAAGAAGACATTTCACATAGATTTGAAGGCAGAGCAAAATTTACTCATAGGGTTAAACGTTTTACCTTGGCTTTCTGGAAAAATTTGCATTTTAAAAGTTCTGCTGCTGTGGGCCTGAAAGATCAATAATAAATTAGAACAGAAAACAAAGACCCCTCTCAGTGAATACAGTACAAGACGTTAGTTAAATGGTACGTCTCTAATACTTTTGAATTAGTACTGTATGAATGGGGAATGAATGATAATAGCTACTGAATTAATTCACACAAACTCACTTACCACACATGAAAAAAATTAAGCCTCTCTATGGCAAAAATACCAAAAAAGAAAGAAAAAAAATCAGTCTCTAAAGCTGCCAATTTTTCCCCTTTTTAGTTAAACTCAAATGCATTTAACCTTTTAAAAAACAAATACGACAAACAAAAAAAAAAACATTAAAAAGGCAGGTATTGCTTTCTTCCCCAAATGACTCTATTAATACAACTAAAACTTTGCTCCACAGCAATAAAAGCATAATTACATTTTCCATACAGCAGCATCAGTACCTCCTACTGGCATTCTTTTACCTCATTGATATCAGCAGATTTTCTCAAGAAACTATACTGACACTATTAACATGATGCATAAACCAAAGAGAGTTATTGGGATCATCTTCCAATCAAACTGACAAATACAAACCAAAACAACAGCTGTAAGGTAAAAACTGACACACTTCATTTTTACTTGCAGTTCTGTTTAAGTCTGTTTCAGCATTTCCAAGAGATAACCACAATCCCACAGCTACCAAAGTGATTCCAACAGCAGGTTTTGTCTCCCTAGTTTCAGGGATCCAAAAAGCCACTTATCTAGCCAAAGCCAGACTCTGGTACTGAAGCAGACTCTGAAGAGAAAGTGAAGCACCTCTTGGGATGAGATAAAATCCTCCATCATTTCCATTAGGAGCCCATACCACCATCCAGGACTAATTTTGATACAGCTAAATTTAGGGAAGTCAAAATCTTCAAGACTCATAATTTCTAAATAAACAGAAGAAACATCTGCTCTAGTTTTCCATTTGAATTCCAGCAAGAGATTGAATATAGAACAAACTAGGTAAAACAGTGGAAAAGCTTCCATTTGGAAAATCTCAATCTCAAAAAAACCCCAAAAATCTGACCTAGTTTATTTCTTTGAGGACAGATCTGTAAAGTGAGCACAAGAGTAGTAGTAAATAGTCTGTATGCATACATCAGCTCATACCTGCAAGGAATTATCAAACAACTTGACATTAACAAAAAATTCAATTTCAACATAGACAGTAGGTTCCATAAAGCACGTAGTTTTCTTCACCTTCAAAGCACCAAGCTCTACAATAAAGGAGTTCTGATCAGTGGTCCTGTGGAGACCACCAGACTCAGTAGTAATTCATACATGTATCTTGGATGAGCAAAAAGGAAGGGAAAATTATTTAAAAGAAAAAACAGCTTCTGTGCCAAAGTTTTAAAGTTCTCAAAGTACAGTACCATCACATCTCATAACAGGGCTATGCACATTTAAAAGCTACATTTTAGTAAAGTTTTATCCAAACTAGTGCTCTCCATTCCTCTACCATTAATTATGCTAGACACTTCTGAACTGGTCTGGACATGTTTTCTGGCCCTGTTTTTCCACACAAGCTGTGGCAATGAATTGCAGCTGAAGACTGTGAGCAGCATCCTTGGCACTGGGGAGAGAGAAACACCCGCAGAGATCCCCAAAAGAAAAACATCACAGTCTGAGACAGCAGCAGTGCAATGCCAGTCCTAGAATTTGCCACAAAGAGCAAGGACTTCTCCCACAACTGACATAACAGCTGCTGGAGGGATCTCCATGCAAAATTACATCCTGGATTGTAAAAAGTAGGATGACCCCACAGTATAAAAACAATTGCTTTATACCTGCTTCTATCTGAACATCTACTTGCTGGTCTAATTGTTCCATTCAAGACAACACTGAGTATGAAGGTGTTGCGTGTTTTAATAAATGTATAAATTTAAATAAGTACCTTAAACACCAATGCCTTTACTACACATCAGGTAACTCAACATTATGTATTCAAGGAGACAAGGAAAACTCATTTTATTTACTTCTCATTACTTCATACCACTTTAATCTTGCCCTGAAAACTGCTAGATACAGGAAAATAAAAAAAGCTTGGTTATCAAGAGTTTGATTATCCATTATTATTATTATTATTCCTATCTGTAAGCAGCCAAATTGCAGCACTAAGCTTAAAGCATCAGGGCTTGCTACTAAGACCAACAAGGGAAAGGGGCTTGAGAATCTGAAAGCAGTACACAAATGATCATGGAGTGAAAAAAAAAAATCAAGTACTCAAGAATAAGGACATGGCCACAACCTTTGCTCTTAATTATACTTATTCTCTAGTATTCTGCTGTCACCTTTACAATTTGACTCCCTACAGCCTGGACTAGGGCTGACATTACATCAGGAACTACACACCATAAATGACACATACAATCAGGATTGCTCTCCCAGAACAATCTTTCCCTAAAAATAGTAGCTCTGAAACTCTAGAAAACAGTGATATACTAAACACCTTAGGAAATAATGCTAATTAGAATGTGCTTCCTACAATTCTTCAGCAAAAAAAGCCTGCAAAAATGAGTCTGCATAAAAATGAATAAATAAACTAATCATTCAGGGAACCTGGGATCTCAACAATGGTTTTTAAATAAATGTTTAATATTTTCATCACCTTGGCTATTTTAAAAACAGAGTCAGAAAGAACAAACAGCAGACACCATGACATGCAGTTCCCTAAATAAACATAAGGAAAATTCAACAAACTTGGAGCCCCTAGCTTTACAGCAAAAAAAAAAAAGTAAACACATCTTAGTAAGTCATTTTCTCTGGAAATATCACAGTTAGAAACA
The DNA here is from genome assembly GCA_013400575.1 of Peucedramus taeniatus. Taxonomy (NCBI): domain Eukaryota; kingdom Metazoa; phylum Chordata; class Aves; order Passeriformes; family Fringillidae; genus Peucedramus; species Peucedramus taeniatus. Next base: position 554,695 of record WBNO01002169.1, on the reverse strand, counting down.
ACACTAAGTTTATGTCACAAAATGAGAAAAATCAACATAAAAATTATTTATTTTTAATTTCTTTTAAAAGCCAAGAGAATGATATATTTGGTTACCAACTGTTCTGCTGCTCACTCCGAACAGTCTTGTTAGACTTGTTCACAGTATCAAGATTTATATCTTACTTCAGATGAGAAATTAAGATGTAGAGCAAGGACTTTTGTTTGATCTATGTCTAATTCCATACTGTGTTTAAGTATAAATACGTTAGGTTAACAATCAGAAGAAGTAAACTTAAAGAACAGTAAAAAGGCAATTTCTTCTCCCCAGATGGAGGTGACTGAAAGCTGCTATTTACAAAATTCAAACCATACATTTAAAGCTTATATCACTGTAACTTAAAGTAGTCTACATATTTTCAAAAATAATTCTATTTTACACGGCAATAGTGACCTACCTTTTGGAAGGATCTTTTTGAAGGCATAATGATATTAGTTTTCTAAAGGATTTGCCATACTTTTTCATCATCTCCTTGTCCTCTACACCTGTCTCTAAAGTGGGAGGGTCATTTTGAAGCGTTAGCATTAACACCTAAAAAAAGCCAAAAATGAGGTGTCATAAGAAAAAGCAATTTGAAATGTAGAAATTAAAAGAGAAAAAATACTCCACAGAATACATCTATTTAGATACCCTGAATTGGTATTGAAAATGAAGTAGTACTAACTATTTAACAGCATTAATAATACAGCTAACAACATTAACAAATACAAAGTGATTGTTACTTTCATAGGAGGGTATTTGTGATAAGGTGCTGCTCCTGTTGCTAACTCAATGGCTGTTATCCCAAAACTCCACATATCGGCCTTGAAGTCATAACCTCGCACCTGAAACAGAACCAGAAGGGAAAAAACCAAAGTGGTAATGTCTCAAGTTCCAAAAATAAATGACAAAATGTTTTAAATTTTTGATTAGCATTAGAAATACCTGCTCCATTACTTCAGGGGCCATCCAACAGGGAGTACCAACAAATGTTTTCCTTACTTTGTTACGAGTAACATCACCTCCCGTTGCTAAAAATGCACTAACACCAAAATCTGGGAAAGAGGAGAAAAGTTAAAATCTGTTAAACTACCAATAACAAAACAAAATTTTTACATTTTAGAAATAAAGTCAGTTCCTGAAGGTGTGCTTATAGACACTCTCCATTGCAAAGCTAACCTTTGCTCCACGACATGCTGTTCAAGAAATGCTATGGAATAGAAGGTATAGTTTTATCAGGGAAATCCACACTAAAATATCCTCAAGTTTAACCTCCCAGGATGTGTCTTCATGAATAAAGTTGCAAAGGACTCCAATACATCTGTCACCTAGGGTTTTCAAATATGCACTTTGTGCCAAGGTTTGCATCTGCTGTTGTTCAAAGATAAGGAACTTCTTCTGCTTAGCAACTAAATATGAATGTGATTTGAACAAGAGAGAATACTATATATAATTTTAATTATTATGGGAATTCAACAAACCAAACACAATCAGAAAAGCCATCACTAATATGTACTTAATAGTAGACCAGGAAATGAACAGCTTTTTCCAAATTCTGAAATAGAAGAAGAAAAAAAAAAAGGGTTCAGTGTTTAGTTAACCTCTTACTACATCAGTGACAGCTGTATGGTAGAGGTAGGCGTATAAATGGAAGAAAGAGCAGGTCCCAATGTATGCAGAAATACTGTCAATTTTGAATGGAGCTACATGAAGAGTATTTTCAACTGTACTATTTACAATCCAGTTATACTGAAATAGAGTAGTTCACTACAGACTTCAATTTATTCCCTATTGTTTTCCTATTGTTACCTGATTTTAAAGTTGAAAAGAAAACACCTCCAGTAGTTACAGAAAAATGTGGTTTTATCATTATTTGACACAGGTATATTAAAGCCCTCAAACTAATGTTTACATGGTACTTTGAAAGCATTATTTATATAAAAACTACAACTTCTGTCTATAGCCATTTTTATTACTGAGGGCTCTCAGTGCTCAGTCACCCACTACAGACTGTGGAAGGCCTGGCAGTGTGCTGGGGGAAGGGGCAGGTATCACCACCTGCTCCCACTGTTTTCCAGATAATCTGATACCAGCATGAGAGATGGGATATGAGCCTTGCTCTTACAAGACCAAATAATTCAATTCTTACAGACCACAGTTCAAGAAGCACATCAATGCACTCAGAGGACATTTAAGATGCTAAACTGTATCCAACAGATACCACTGCCAGATAAATGGCAGATATGCCAAAAATAATTCTCAGTGAGATATATCTCATGCATGTCAGTGACTAATAAACTTATAGTCAAAGTCCTTATGAAGGACAATACACACAGATTATTGGATTCCCAAGAACTATTACAATTACTTGCAGAAAAAAAGAAAATAACAGAAATATCCGTTTCTACCATTTGCAAGCTGTTTAAGGTGCATGGATGAATCAAATGGAAACATTAAGAGGACATTAGAAAACTTCCTTATATATTTGATGGGACACAGAGAAATATTGAATAATTTCTGAGTCAAGTATCATTAATCAAGAATCCTGAAATCTGAAACTGGGTAACTCGTGGCTACAGCACCCCAAAAGGAATAGTTAAAAACCAACAGAAAAAATTTTCCCCTTGATATCAGTTGCCCTTGATCCAGCTGCAATTACCTTTTGCTTTTATTTATCCATTACTCTACCACCACCATTACCTGCTATTTGTACAGAGCCATCCTCACCCAGCAGAATGTTGCCAGCCTTCAAATCTCTAGAACATAGAAACAGGGGTCAGAATGAAAGGGCATACTGCACATTTTATGCAAACAAATAAATATTGCATACTGAATAGTTTCACAAGATAGCATTTTCAAATTTAAAACTGAAAAAGGAAGCTGATGTGTAAAATGTAACTGAGTAACATTAAAACTGAGTGCAGAACTCAAACTCTAACAAATTTTCATATTTAAAAAGACCAGAATTCAGCTCTAGCATAAATGAGGGAAATTCAGGGACAGATTTTAAGAAAGTAGATATTTAGGTTCAAAGTCTGGTTTGCCACATTTATAAATATAGTCTCACAAACTGAAAGCTTTCAGAGCTGTAAACCAAGAATTAATGCTTTCTCACATCCAACTGCACCACTAATGAAAAAGAAAAGTTGGAAAAAATTCTCCTCTTCAATCTCTTCAGAGAAGAGACATACCTTCAAAAGAGGTAAAAGTACTGTACATTTCTATCCAATTAAGCTATTAAAGCTCAAGGATAGCAGACATATTTTGCTATAGGGTACAGGGGTGAAAAGTTACTTGGCACTGAATACGTTCAGAATTCAGTATGTGCCTAAGAGTTAACAATATCCATTTAACACACTATTCATGTGAATGGAAAGAACGTATTGAAACAACGGAACAAGATCCCTGAATAATTTTGAAAACATCTCCAACTAACAAATGCCACCTGATGCAGTATTCCCTGAGCTATACCACAGCATTCGCCTATAATGTACATGGGAAACTGAAGGCACAGTATATCAACTACAACAAGACTCCTGCACAGTTTAAAAATGGATAAATCTCAGATCTATCTTATAAATTCCCTCATTTTATCTTAAGGTACTTTAAGAATACACAAGGGGAATTCACAAATTCAACCTCAAAGAGTCCTGTTGTCCTTAAAAGCTCATGAATGTGCCCTTCACAACAATATGAGCTTAACAGAATACTGTGAATTAAGGTCTGAGACAGATCTTTGGCATTCCAGACCAGAAGTCAAGATAGCTATTCATTATTTCTCCATTTATCTCAATTTTCTCTCTGCAAAAGGAAGAAATAGCTCTTGATTTACATCAGCAACTGTTCATTTATAAGATGAGACATAGGACGTACACATAAAGAACAATTACTGTGCTACATCAGTACCACCTTCATTTCAGAGTCCTCTCTACAGCAAACCTGGTTTTTGGGTAAAAGATTCCCTTATCATAGGCTAATGCTTGAAAGAGAATCTACTGCAGACACCTTCCTTAAAAGAAAAATTCACTTCAATAAAATTAATAGGAAGGTCAGAACACACTTCCAACAATCAAAGAGTGGGAACAACCTCTGGGTTCCTACAGCAGATATGGATATACCATCCCAGGAGATCTGCACAATCTACACAATGGAGGAAGTCAGTGGAGAGAGACTATACAGAACACAGCGATCATTAGATGCATATACATTAAGATGCAGTTCCAGAGTACTAATCCCAGCTTCACATGTGGCCATAAAAGCTCTGTAGAGTTGTAATAGATATTTATTGATTACCAGGAAAAAAAATTGTTTTGCATTTTTACAGGAGTCCAAGCACCCAAGATAACAGGTTTGCTGTGCAACACAATAACCAAGTCACAAAACATATACCATAAACTAGAATCAGATTAGGTATTTGGAGCACCAGCAGGCACAGGACTATGGACCACAGTTCTGGCATGCTTATCACAGCACAAACTTATCCAAACTAGAAGAGAAAGACAGGATAAAGACCCAGGCAAATATGAAATATTAGTGACAAACTGCAAGCAAGATTACAGCATCTGCCTGAGTACTATCACTTGACAATTAGTGATCACTTTCATGGAAGTGAAAGAGGCAGTACAACTTGCTTAGCCAAGCCACTGCAGCTGACCAGAATCAAGAAGCTACAGTCAATTTTGAAAATGCTTTTTATTATGTATATGCTCCTACCTGTGAATTTGCCCATTTCTGTGTAGATAGTCTAAGCCCTCCAAAACTTCTTTAAGAATTGTTGCTATTATGGGTTCTTCAAGCACACCATTTTTGTGCTCTCCTCTGTTGACAATATACTTTATTATATCAAGCATTGAACCTGTATTACAGATCCAGGAGAGAAAAAAGGCATATACGAAGTATTATAATATCAGATTCTTTAGAAAGCTGTATTTCTTCATTCTTTCTATGCTACTGCAATTTAAATCTTTGCATGTACGTGTAAATGCTTCATGTAACTAGCTCTTAGAATAAAACACACCACTAAGCCATCCAAACGAGACACAGAGCACTGCTTTTTGTCAAAAATACCGTAACACTTAATGATCCATTAGAAAGATCTGCTAACAGCTTCCAAAGCAACCACTAATTAAAAATTCAGGAGCACCCCATATTTAAACAGATATGTACTGCAAAGGTCTTGGTTTATTATCCAGTTTAGATCATGGTTCATGTGTTCACAATGTAAACAGGCAGCTGCAAGATTGGAAGGAGACAAATGCAAACAAATGATAACATTCCCAGTGACACATAGTTTCACATTGAACTTCAGCTATTTTACACTTCAAGACTTTTAATGGAAACATTTTGTTTTTATCCAAGCACTATTCGACAGCTCACAGTAAATTCCTGTCATGAATCACTGGTTTCTCTCATGCTCTATGCTTGCTTTGGCTTGAACTGACCAATTCAAGCAAATGCAACACAACAAGTGCTATGAGCACTTCCCCTTCTCGTTTTCCAGCACCATGGTGAAGCAGCCTGCTGCCATCAAGGCTAATCTTGAACAACATCATTTAACAACCAGGACAATCACATCTTATTCTGGGGCCTCTCTTTTCTAAACTACAAGCACATTAAGTTCAGCCTCCTTTTTCCTCTTCCAGAACTAAATAAGAATTTTATACCACTAAGTATCATCATAAAAAAATGCAATGAGTGTTTGGTTAGCTTAAGCAATAAAAAGGATGCAATATGTGAAATACTTGGCCTAGGATGGATCTTGCTTGAATAAGGAATGAGTAATACTCATTATGAAATCAGATATATATGCATTTTTATAATAATGCAGAGGATTCTAGAGAAACTCCATAAAACATCATGCTGACAGAATTGACTTAATTCCAATCAGTTTTCCCTACACAGCCTAAATAGAGAACTTTCATAAATTGGTTCAGGATGAAAATTAAATTCTGTTTATATAACTACTGTATTTCAGTAATTCTTAGCCTGTCCTATGAACACAGATATACAAACTTTGTAAGCTTGTACATTCCTCCTTAACATGCCTACATCTTGAGGTTCATCCTATGTAGTGTCTACCCCTTTCTCATTAGTTAGTTTAGATCAACGAACTCAAAGGTGGTACATTAGGAAAAAGAAATCCTACAATTGCCTTGCAACTAAACAAGTAAAACCAGTAACTTACCCCCACTTAATAGCTTCATAACCAGCCACAGTTCATCCTTCACCACAAAAGATGTGTAATAGGTCACCACATTAGGGTGATTGCACTGACTCATTGCTTGAATTTCTTTCTGTAAGAAATACAAAGCCCAAAACAACAGAGCCAGCTATCAGTTTTGCTAATATAAAGTTTAAATTCCAAAGTGAAATACTAAAACAGGACTAAAATCTGTACAGAGTATGCATCAAGGCATTAAAACATTTCAATTTACCCAAAGATCTGCATGCAGGAAAAAACATTATTGCTAAGAATGTGAGGGAAGTCTGGCCATGAGATACAGGCATAGCTACATCACTTTTCTCCTGAGAACAGCAAAGAAATCACTGTTAAAGTCTCAAATTCACAATAAGCAATGAAGAATGAGTAGTCTCCAAGAGCTGAAGGTGTGGGTACAGGCTAAACAGCAAAATGCAAGGAAAGGTCAAAATCTACTGCATTTTCTGTTCAAAAGGGATATGAAGAGTAGAATGGGAACAGGTAGGAAAGGAGGAAGGAAGCCGTCGAACAAAGGACACAGCACCACTGGCTCAGCTACTGTGGGACAGACAGGTAGACACCAGAGCTACACAATCACACAGAAATAGAGAAAAAGCAATATTACAGGCCAAAAGTCATAGGAAACAATTGACTAGAGGAACACACAGTCACCAACAGATGCACAACGTGGCACTACCAAGTAACAGCATCTATGACACACCACAGCTGTACACATTAAGAATGACCGTCTTGTATCTGTTAATTCAAGCAGAGTTCTTTTTCTATTCACTCTTTCACATAATTGCACCTTTCCAATCGCTCTCATTCTTCTGCCAATCCTTTACATAGGAGCATGAGGCCTCTTCTGTACCACAGGGTCTGGCCTCACACCAATTTAAGCTGCCCTAACCCTACTTCTCCCTCTCTATCTCCAGCCACAGAGCCCCGATCCACCCCTGGTGCCAGAGGACACACTCCTGGAGGATGAGCCAGTCCCAAAGCTAATCCAGCTAAAAAACCTCTTCCTCCTACCCTCTCTCCTGAAAAGCAACTATTTGAGCTGGACTGTGTTTCTCTCTGACTCAACAGCACTAGTGCAAGTTATGCACTACGCAGGTCCCACTTAGGTTGACTAAAGCTGCCACAAATGCCATTTTCAACTTTAAACTTCATTTTAGCAATTGTTTGAAAGAGGTTTTTTGTTATTTGCAATGCACTCAAAATCACAGCTGGTTTCTAATAAAAAGTTAATTATATGTATTAAAGACTGGGAGTTAATCTCATGGTGCTTGTAGGTGACTATTAAAGTCAGGCTGTAGTTAGACACAAATTTCAGCCTGTTCTGCTGTCTAAAGTCCTCCTCCTTAAACAATTTCTGAACCCTGAAACACAGAAGGAAGAATGCCTGGATAATGAATCAATGAGCCTGAATAATAACAGCAATTTGCAAGATAACTCCCTGTCATCCCCCAGAAGACAGTAGGTGGAAGACAGAAGACAGACATGTGGAGTACATTTCCCTCTCCCAGAAGACATGTGATCTTAAACACAAGTCAAATTACTGCCTCATATTCTTAATTCAGCTACCTATTCCAAACCTTAACTGTAACTCCCCCAGTCCTGGTTACTATTTCATTTCTTACACTGTTTTATTATTTTCCTATGCTGGTAATATAACAGTGACTCAAAAAGTCCAGCTGACACCACTGGGCAAAAATGCATCTCATCTATTTTTCTCAGACATTAATAATGCAGAAATGTAACTAATTGACTGAGATAAGCTTCACTATCTTTAACTGAAAAGTGCTTTGAATATTTTGCCTCCCTGCGTCAACTCATGGGCAACAATTGAGCTACCACAGTAACCATTGCCAAAGGCACCTTGTGTCTCAGCTTTCATGATTTTTTTTCAAAGAGTCTTTACAAAACAAAAATAAACAAACAGAAAGCACCTCATGAGAGATAAAGAATGAAATTTTAGTCAGGAAAGAATTAATTATTTTTAGACTTGAATTTCTGGAAAACTCCTATCACTAACAGCAAAGTAAGCCTCCACGGACTTCATCTTTTGGCTGTGGCCCACGATATGCACAGGTGAGAAAGAAAAGCATTCACTGAAAATACACTGCCAAGGGAACAGCTTGCAGCAGAACATCCAGGAGAACACACTGGAGCCTTCTTCACATTTGTCACCTCAGACATTCAACAGCAGCAAAGTAGTAACAGCAATTTAGTCTCTCCCTCATCCCCCTCTTCTTCCTGCCTTGCACTAGCACAGGCATTTGTGTGCTGCACCAGGCAATATGCCCAGGTTAAAAGCTAACCTCTTTTAGCCAGGTTATTCCTGATCCAGTTTCACTGAGCAGCTGCATAAAAATGTCTTTCAGCCTAAGGGCAGGTGCGTGACACAGTTAATAAGCAACAGCGAGACAGCTCCTTTCCGTGCTGAGCTGCAGCAGCCGGGCCGGGCCCGGCTCCCGCTGACCAGGCAGGTGCCGCCGCCCGCGGGCCTGCTCCACACAGCCGCGTACGGCCCTCACAGGCCGGGGGCTCCTGCACGGGTCCTGCCTCCGAGGGCAATTCACCGCAGAAACGCAAACAGCCTAGAAAATCCCTTCAGTCAAACAACTATTCTACAGAACATTCCCGAGTTTGTGAACTTGAGGTTTTGATTGCTTAAAAAAACTGGGGATAAAAGAATGGGGAAGATACCCAGTCAGGACAGTGCTAAGGTCAGGACTTTTTCCTTGGCTTAGGGGGTAAAGTTACACTTAGGTTACAATTGTGAGAACACAGGACATTGCAGGAAACAGAGTATCGAATTTCAGGAGTTTGGCAGTTTGTGTAACCTCAGTAATATTTAAACTCCCTCCCACACTGCCTTTCTATTTTAATTGACACTGGCCCAAATTCTAAGTCTGCTTACATGGGCACCAGGCTTGATGCATTTCCACTTCTCTGAAGGCCACACAGAGAAGTGTGTGAGAGTTTGCGAAGGGTGCTTGTGCACAGCATTCATAAGCACTCTGCACCATCATTTTGAAAAACAGCGTGTTCAGAGAACAGACAGTTTTAGAACGTTCCTGTGCCAATAAAAACTGTTTCATCAGTAAATAAGTGATTAAGAACTGATTAAACTCAAAATTTTTAGACTCAAATTCTGCCAAAAACACAAGAACATTTTAAGTACTATCAACTGAAATGAAAATGTTAGTACAGTTGTAACAAGAGTTTTGAAGGTCAATTATGCCTTTATCCAGAAAAAGCCTCTATTTTTCAAACAAAATTTTAAAGTTTTTCTAATAGAACTGAGTCATAAGTATACTGAACCTCACAGAAAAAAAGTTAATTATGTATGTGTATGCATGCACATATGTGTACATGCTTCTATAACTCTCCTAACCAGGAAAACCCAAATTCATGTTCAGATCAAAACAGATCAACAAATAAAAGAAACCAAAAATCTGAGCACAAAAAAGCAGAAATTGACTTATGTTATAAAATAAAAAAGATGGTATGGACAGTTGTCTTTGTACCAAAAGAAAGCAATATAGGACCAAAAATTCAAGACCTACTGCCTCATTTGACAGACAGTGGAGACATGTCAACAGTAAAGACACTCAAGCATTTGGCAAGGTAACTTTTTACAAGCTCGTAACTAAATGCAATCATTTCTCCAGACCACGAGAATTTCTCTTGCAGATTTCTGGCAGTTTTGTCTGGTTTTGCTTGTTTGCTTGTAACATTTCAATTCTTAATTCCCAGTATTACTTCAAATTCTAAACAAAAATTTCCAATCTGCCCAATTTATCTTACAATTATTAGTATTTATCTTTTCATAGAAATGTTCTTTGGAGACTGTAGCTGTTAATAGATCATGCACAGCATCTCACCTTGGGCTTAAAGACAGTTCAGAATTTATCTTTTGAGTTTTCAGTTGACAGAAATCTCACTACCCCAGAAGTAACTTCCACTATCACAATCCTCGTAAAAAGCACAACAATGTCGCATACAAGCGGTCACATAAACTGAAGGTGAATGCCATCAATCACCAGGGGAAGAGCATTTTGGGTCCTCCACTGTAAAAAAGCCATTTTAGCTGAAGAAACTGGACGGACCATACCCTCTGTATCAAATTCAAGATATCTTTTGCACTGGCAATTCCCTGCTGAGGAGATCATTTCCTTCAGAGGCAGGAATTTCTGCATTAGAAAAAGCCCACAGTCTCTAGGCTGTAGTATAACCTGTGGAACAGAAGAGAGTGTTCTCACTTTTAGAATGGTTTTGTGTCCTTCAAACCTTGTTATGCTGCCTATATATAAACACACATTAGTCTTACAAGCACCTATCTAGGAGCATTAGAAAGCAATAGCTTTTATGTTTCAATAGTTCTTTGTGAATTTTCTGGATTGCCATAACCAGTGCAGAGGAAAAACTCTTGTAGTTCCTTTACAAATGGCTTCTTACAGGTCCCTTTCTTCTCTGATCAGTGGCCCAAACAAATAACATCCTTCAAACATTCTTGTTATGGCCTATCCAATAAATGTGTGTTACTAGCTTTAACAAGAGTTTCCATGAGCAGATGGCAGTGTAGCCATTCCTCCTTTTCTCCTTAAAACTTATCAATATGAAATGATCCAACATGTTTTGGTGCTTTAGACATTTTAAGGAGACCTACTGAATTTTTCTTCATATTTTTAATTAGTGTTTAACCAAGGAAAAATGTATCTTTCCTCAGTATTAAAAAAGACACACAACCAGACAGTAATCTCTTAAAAACTGAGCTTACAGAAAACAAGAGTTTAGGGTCTTCCCACAGTTATTGCAAGTTGATTATCCCAAGATTAAAGTTTGCATGTCTCATTTTTGTGACATGAAAAAAAATACATAAAAATTCTATCTTTAGGGAATGGTATCTTTCGGATTATTTTCAAATCGTTCTCCCATATCCTGCATAAAATTCTACCCTCACTCTTGGACTAAGCAAAAAACAAAGCCAAAACAGAAGGTAAGTCTCCATGTAACATACTGCCCCTTTATTTACTTACAAGTAATTCATCCATACTGGTTTGGCATTTTTCTAAGTTGATCCTCTTTATTGCTACACGTTCCTGCCTGGGTTTGCAGAGCGCTGCCTGGACAACTGCTGTAGCACCACTACCTGAAAAAGGGCAGAAAAGGAACAGTCTGAGAGATTAACAGAGATTAACAGATGAGTCAAACCAGTGACCAGTATGAGAAGCCCTAACTGACAAAGAACCTCAAATCTGCTGTTTACCCTTTTTTTAGTGCCTTCCCCACACGCATACCTTTCCACTAGCAAGACACCTTTCACACTTCTCAGATGGAAAAGAAAAACCTGAAAATTTTTTCTCTATACATCACAAAAAAATTCCAAAGCCAATGACTTCAAATTATGTGCTCATTTATCATGACATAACCCACCACCTCAATGCATTTAATAGTTCATTACACTTCTGTCTTTGGATACATCTGTTGTAATCAAGAACATGACCTGCACAGTTGATACATGGAGGTGGGGGTACTGTGCTTTATCAATTGTTATTTTTTTCTATTCTTTTAGGCAGTCCCTGTTTAACCGTGTTTTTTGTTCCCCTCTCCAATGAACAGAAAAAAATCAGTAAACTGTACATGCCAAATCCTCTACAGTTCCACCAGTGCTGGTGCTCATTCATCACGACTGGAGTTACACCCCACAAGGAGCATGCTGATCCTTGTGAAGAGCACAGGAGGTACAAGTACCACACCAACAGTGAGAAGATGCAGGTTACTGAATGGCCCAGCAGAGGAAGTCATTCATGTTTACTTGGTATGCAAATCACATATGTTCACACAACTATGCTGATAACAAAACCCAGGGGAATTGAACAAATGTGAGGGAAAAAAAGAATAATTTTCTCTAGTATGCTTTATTTGTGAGCCACAAAACTAAAAGGCATTGTTGCTTCTTTTAGCAGGCACCCACTGGCATTGACCCAGTCAGTAATGCCTCAGTAAATTAATGAAATGATTGCAAGTAATATTCAGAAGGAGTTTTGCTCAAGTTGCACATCTTACTGCCACATCAAATATAGCAATGTGTGCTTCCTCAAATAATTACATTGTGCTCATCCATGCAGAAATCTAAAAGCTCCCAACAAGCTTCTACACGTAATTCTACATATTTCAATATAAATTATGGATTTCTGGTAAGTCATTTGAGCAACATGTTATATTGGCCTGCTTATAAACTATGTTCTATTTATTTGGCATGTCCTAGATGAATACAAATTGTGAACAAAAAGCCTTTTGTTGTCAAGCTCTACAAACGTGGATTCAGTTACCAGCCGACTTAAGAACAATTGAGAGCTTTTCCCTCTGCACATCTGAAAACAGCACCAACAATACCTCATGACTGAAAGTTATTGTACATGTTTTAATTGCTATTTGCTTAGCTATTTTCATGTATTGTTGGTTCACATGATGTTTTCACTCAAATCACAAAGCTTTTTAACTGTGTATGAATTTTGTGTCAAAATTCTGAGCTCATCTTTAAAAAAAAGTCTCTTTAAAAAAAACCTCTCAACAGGACTAACTAGTCATGTTTCTGCAGGATGTGGTCACAGACAAATATTGACATGTCCTGTTCTGTCTGCTTACAGAACAAAGCCTTTAAAAATTCCAATAATGTAGGTAATAAAATAATTAAAAGATTAAAAAAATTAAATAAGACATTCCAAAGAAGAAAGCACAAAGTCAGCACAATTCAGCTAAGGAAAGACTCATCTACACCACTTTAATGAACTCGTCGTTCAGTAGACATCAAGACACAAATCCTCTCATTACTTTGACTACACAAATGTACATTGAAAGAGGAGAATGAGTATTTTTATCTATTAAGAATACAGGAAAAAAGATCAAGGTTTTCCTTATGTATCTTTTCATGTATGCCAGTAGTTTTATCTGCTTGTAGGAAACAACCGAGATCTTTGCTTTTAAAATAGATTTGCATACAAAAGCCTCAAAAAAGACAAACAGAACAAGCACACAGAGAATTTATTTACCCAACGTGAGGATAAAATCTTGACTACTTCCTCAAGTTAAATGACAGCAAGTAACACTTCAAAACATCTGGGAAAATTAAACTAAAAAAAAAAGTATATTTTTCTCTGTTTTCTTCTCAGACAGAGACGACTTGCAATGGTATGTTCTTCACATTACTAAGATGTGCGACAATGCAAAAAGCTTCCTAGGTTTAGAGTAAAGCCAATATACCTAGTTTCTTCTTTCTCCAGCTTTTCTTATTCTCTACACAATACACGAGTTTGAGGGTAAGGCAAATTTGTGCAGTCTTCTCAGATGGACCTACGTACCTATAAAACCAGTTTGAAAAAGCAGTTTCAGACACTGAGTAGCTATATGCCTCCTTTTTCTTAAAGATGTTCTTCCTTTCTCTGGCTCACAAGGTGAACAAGCAGGGATAGAGATAAGGAAAAACCTGCAGCTTTCACATCTGGTCAAAAGACTACTTTTGTCTCATCTACTAAACAAGCAGAAGCATGAAGCATTCCGTAGGAGCAGCTATTAGAGACCAGACTACCTAAATAAACATTTAAGTTGAAAGAAAATATTATTTTATTCATTATTCACAGAAATAATGCATTATCATACAGTGAAACTAAATTCTCACAAGCAACCATATAGCAGAACAAATCAGGATCACAGAAAATTATTGCATAGAATAGATTACAGTCAACCATTCCTTGTCAGAAGGTAGGGCTTCTTCAGATATATTGAGCCTTGTGAGTCTTCCAAAACCCTCAAAGCAGAGAATACTAACTACTCCATAGCCAAAACATAGACTGGTTTAACATCCAGTCTCTGTTTAGGAAACTGATATAGTAAAATGAAAGCTCAGGTTGCATAAACTATGAAGCCTTTACATCCAGTTGTCTCCTGCAGAACAAAACAAAAGGATTACCCATGGTCAGACTCAAAAAAAAAAACCAGCTTTGTAAGAACAATGGGGTTTTTCCACTACTGGAAAAATCATTCTGGTACAGACAAGTTATCTTTGCCAATTTCAAAAGTTAGCAGTGCAACAATGCAATTTCAGACCACATCAAGATGCCTACTACTCCCATTTCACAGCAGACAACAGGTCCGTTTCATCTTGTCCTGCTGTTTTTGCTGCTATCCTCTCCAGTGCAAGCATGGCCTTGCAGCCAACCTGTCCCTTTGTGCTACAGACCATGCACTCCCTACCGTCCCCTCCTCAGTGCAACAGAGCCATTAGAATTGCTTTTAACCATCTGGGTTCACACAATAGAAACCTTCTCAAGAGCTACCACATATGGCCACACTTCACCTCTTCTGAAAGGGTGTATCTAAAAGCAGTTTTCTGCATTCCACTTTGCCCAATCTTCACAGAGAGCATATAAAAACTCCACAAATACTCATCTGGGATTTAAATTTACCCAAACAAGTTCCTTCAAGTTGTTCTAAATTTGACATAAAGGTATTTTTTCCTCTCTCTTTTTTTTTTTTTTTACATGAATTTAACCCTTGCAGAACCGGACTTGGCAAAGAGAAGAAAGATATTTTAACAACTTTGATCAACAAATGACATAAACCTTTTAGTTTTAACTGCCCTCCACTAGTCAATTCTCAAAAAGACGGACAGTGAAGTGAGATGGTTGGACCATGTCACTGGCATATTGCACATGGCCACATCCTTCATACAAGGATGCAACACTTCATTTATTCCATTATTGACAAAGGTCTGATACTTTCCACTTATCATGGTACAGTAACTGTATTCAAAAGAGATCACAAACATTTCTTTTCAATTTTCTTCTTCTCCTTAAAATCAAAAGTTGGCAACCTCATTAGCCCATAATGAGTCATCAAGTGTCTCTTTTAGTGGCTCAGTATTAGTCTCTACAGTACTCCAGCACAAACTTTTTTTAAAGATCTCTGCAATTTAGGTCACTCTAACAAAAGAGACCTTCCCAAATACTACACTGGTTCTAATTTCTGAAAAGGAGGATGAAACTCGTTGATAATGGTAAGTTTTCTTGTTGACTAGGTATCTGAAGGGTTAGAGAACAGTTGCAATTAGAGAAGACTAAATATCTCAGAATCTATCAAGTCTTACATACCAACCTATACCACCTGCATTTTTGTACACTTCTTCTGCTCCCCCAACATATAGAAACCTCCTATTAATATTTAATCTCCCATGACATTCTAGTTGTGAATAAGAGCCCCCTAGGTAATTCTTAAATGTAACTCTGATACAGTGTAACTGCAGGATTCCTTTTGCATGGAGCAGAATGCATTTGTGCACAAAAACCGTGCACAAATCTATATTAGGTTTCTACTCATGAATACATGTGGAGTTCTTTTATGTAATAGGTACTTATATACAAGCTTGGAAAGCTATGCTGTATGTGCTGTATGTTGCACGCAATATTGTGTTGCATATTTCCAGCATTACTAAATGTGTTATGAACCAATCAGCCCTTCAAAATATTCCATAGCAGCACTGGGCAGAACTAGTTTCTTCAGTTTCGAAAGAATTAATTCTGTTGCTGGCAAAGCAATACTTTTGGTTAACAAACAGAGAACAAATAATATTTAATTCCTTTTGGTTTCTAGATTTTACCCCACAATACTTCAGACAACTTTCAGTATTACTCACTTTCTTTCATATTACTTCCACTGATTCAAATAAGTTATAAATCAGCTGGGTAAAGCTTATTTACAACCTCCATACTGAACTCTAAATCTTTCTGAAACTTAAGCTTCTTCACAAAAAACGAGCCATTATTTCCCTTTACATCTTCACATGACAAATACTTGAGTTCTTAAGAACCTCAAAATAATCATGTAAATTCAATTTACTAACAATTTCTACCCACTTTGAGTTCTAAACTCATGCTGGGTTCAAATCTCTCTCCTTACAGCTCACTTGGATACTACTTTGCTTATCCTAGCAATTATGACATACTTCACTTAAATAAGTGTTACATGAAATCAATGCCCACACATAGAACTGCTACTTCTGTATCTTCAACATTCAACAATTGATTAATTCTTCAACGAATTTGTTTTGCAGTTGGACATTTAAAAACATCACTATTATGGCTACAGAACCACTGGTTTACTCAATTGTTGTATTTACCTTTGTGTGGGAAATTAGCCTACACAAAACCTGAGATCCAGCTTATCCCATACTACTTTTTAAAAGCCCATTGCATAAACAATTCAGAAAAACCTATCCAAATATGCTATACAGATATTTCAGTGACTGCAGAGAAGTCATAAAAAGCCTAAATGTTGATGTCAAAATGATTACGCATTATAGAAAAGTTCTATGCAAGTGTTAAGACAACCTGTGCTAAGGCTAAGATAAAGCAAGCTTCAGCATTAACCAGATATCATACTCTCCATACAGAAGGAAAAAGGCAGGGGGATTCACAACCAGCAATAAACCCCCACATGCATGAAAAACAACCACAGGAGGAGATGACATAGCTTTCTGAGCTATTCTCTTTATTTTCTCATTAAAATAGTAAAAGAACTGGTTATAACAGATGTTTTGCCTGGGTAAATTACAGAAAATATTTTGAGGTTTGCTGTGATATAGCTCCCTGTCAAATCTGCAGAACAGAATAAAATTTTCTGTCAAAAGCACGTGAAATATAACTACTTTCCCGAACACAGAGAGTTCTAGCATCAGAGTATAGCGAATAAGTGTCAATCACAAACTAATTAGTCAGGAAATAAGACAAATTGGAACTGTACAGGAAAATAGAGAAGCTCTACCAATGATCTGGAAAATATAAGTCTTACTTCCCTCCATCAGAGAGCTCAGAAATACTGTATTGCAGGATCTCTTCTGAAACATCTTCCCTATCTGGCGAAAAAACCAGCTATCACCACCAACCATGGTTAAAGAATTTTAAGAGTTCCACTGTCACTGACAAAGGTATTTAAGAAATCTGTGGCTAGAAAGTGAAACCAGATATATTTAGATCTGACATAGGTTTTTTTAATAGCGACTGTGTTCAGCCTTAAAATGAAATATCAGCCTAAGTGATGGATTTTTGCTTTCAGACACTTTCTTGTTAAGGAGACTTCTGCCTAGAGCCATACAGAGCTCAGCACTTGTCAGCTTGATACAATGCCATCAATGCACTAAGATTAGACTGAAAATTCCAAGGATGACCATTAACTATGTTTGGGGCATTCAAGTAAACCTGTCATGGAAATGTCAGCATCACAGCTAGTAAGGAAAACCTAAACAAAAGCAGTCCACTATCAGTAGGTGTTATTTTCTCCCTGACCTGTCCTTTAAAATAGGTGAGTCATCTAAATAAAGTTGAAAGGGAACTGTCTAGGTAAACCCCCTATTATAAACATTACTCAAGATTAAATTCCTTTTGCTCTGCTCCACATCTCAAACATCTTTATAAGAAGTGTTATTTATAGGTGAGAAATGTCCATATTAAAAAATCCACAGTCACCACTCTTTGAGACTTTAGAGTTATCAGAAGTGGAATTTGCCTTGTGGAAATGTCAGGATAAGACTGGTGCGACCCACAGGCCTGCTCCTGACCCCTTGTAAAGTGGTTGGCATAACTAACGCCACTTTATCAGACAAGCAGGAATTCTCTTTGACTGAACAGGTCACATATTCATTCCTTTCCCCCTATTCTCAGGCACTGAAGGTCCTGTACCAAGTAGACAAACCAAATGGATTTCTCCTTCCTCTCTCTACCAGCCTCAAGACTCCCGGGAATCACTCCCTTCTGTACCAGCACGGAACATCCCAGGTCCCAGTGCTGGTGACGAACCTGCCACTGGGAAGTACAACAGCATAGGAATACTAGAACTGCCCGTAACATCAAGCACTCACAAGTCCTGAGTAAGGAACTTGGACTCAAGCTGCTGGTGGACAGTGAGACCCAGGACCCTTGTGGCCAGAGATGCTTCCATCATCATCTGCTACCTCTGAGGACTGACTCGTATCTTCCATATCATCTTCCAGTCTAGATTATGATTGTTATATTGATACATCAAACAACGCATTGGGTTTTGACCCGATCTGCAGAGGGTTCCAGAGACTGGAAACAGTAAGCTAAGTTGTATTATAAATTCTATGATACTTAGTTGATAAGAAATCATAAGTTAGGATGTAGTCAATAAGCAATCTTCAGTTGTCATATTATAAGTTATCTAATATTATATCTATATATTATTATATATATTATATGATTATTTTATATCTCTATTATTATTATTCTCTAATTATAAATTGTTCTAAACAGATTGTTTGTAGAAATCCTGTGCCATTCTAGTCATAATTTCTGTGTTATCATAAACATAATATCTTATTAAAAAAATAAAGCTTAAATTTTAATTACATTTTGGTGCCATTATCATTCTGTCAAGAATGCCTGCGAGAACCTCTCTGTTGCCTTAGTAGTAAGCTTTATTATCAGATTCTCTGGAGGAAATACATCTTATTCTCTGGTGCAGAGTTTGCATTTCATGCCCTGTAAAATTATTCCGCTTACATATGCTAAAAAAGAAGGGTATGAGGAGAACAACCAATACATAGAAACTACTTAATAAATTCAACTGAACCTAAACCAAACAATAGCTAAAACTATTTAGTTCCAATCCCAAAAAATGCTGAGTCTCTCGTATGGCCATTAATGGGCATCAAACATGAAATGCAAATAAAGTATCTCTACTCCAATTTGCAGAACTTATGCTTTCCTCAGAAGTTCCATGGCTTTCAGGTCTGCTTGAGGTGTCTTAGAACCACTTTATACACCTAGTCTGCTCACATTCCCTTCACTATCATATTTCCAAGGCTGTGATTATGAACTAAAAGTATAGCATTTTAAGAGCTTAATGAACTAAAGGGTATGAAACTGAACTGAGCACTGAAAAGTCAAGTTCTATACCTGGAATGATCTCTCCTCTCAATCACATTATTTTCCATATGAACTGCCATATTAAAAAGAAAAAAGTGAAGCATGTTATATGTAAGAGCAAAATAAATTATTCTGTGTTTCAATACTTATTTTACTACAATTTACAGCAGTTGAAGAGCAGGAATTAGGAATTCAATACCACTAAGAAACAACATGTATCACATCACACAGCAAAGAGGGTGTTTAGCTGTACTCACCTAATGAATACCTAAAATGCCTTCCCTTTCATATCAGCATATAAAAGTAACTTGTGAATTCACCAAACTTAAAGACTAGGAAATACACATGCCATTGAACAATGAGTAACATTACATGTAACATCTCATTATTTGAAGAGATTTGAAGGAATGTTTTTCTTTGGGCATAATGAAGAAAAAAAATAGCTGTAAACTAGCTCAAAGGGCAGAAGAGGGGAAGAAGAGCACTGAGGCACATGAGGCCTTCTCCAGTTGTGGATAAACTGGAGAAATTGAGGAAAATTTTTTTTTTACAAAAATGTTGTTTTGTAACCAAATCTACACTGGCTTCCTTCAAAATGAAAAATAATCCAACTTCATTCACACTTCAAAATTATTAGGGAAGAGGAAACAAAAAGTAGCAGCCAAAGACCTTGCAGTGGGCTCTCTGGCCCACGCTGCCACTGCTCCTGCAGCTGCTGCACAGCTGCCCAGCACACTGCAGGCAGGAGGCACCTCCCAACAGACACACCATGCCGGGGCTGCATGGGATAGGGACAAATGTGGATGTACAGTACTCCACATGAACGTATCCAACAAATCCATATTCATTCTGCATTTTCCCAACAAAAAGCATGAAAAAGAGTGAAGGATATAACTTGATTAAGAATTTATGGATTTTATCTGCCATGCCATTATCTATTCATCCTCACCTGAAAAGAAACATGGATTCTGATAATTTCATTCTCCCTGTTGTTTCATCATCAATACAGAAACCATTATTCAATATGCATACAACTCTAAAAATCTGGAAGGTAAAACCACACTGAAAATGTCTCTGTATAACTGCGGAAGAACTTGGTATCTGGTATTCACTGTGGAATCGAAAGTTACATTACCAGGTTACCATCAGAACTCCACAGAACTCCCTTATAAAAATAGGGCAAATTGAAGATTTGCTATGCTTAGTCAGATCTCCTGCCTAGAAAAAAGCTGTTAAAAAAGAATTACTATTCATTCTGAAGTAGCACTATAAACAAATTCTGGTGTTGATTTAGTCAGCATATTTTATTATTTCTCATTCAGTTTGAAAGTAAACACTTGAAACAATTCTAATACATGAATGCAGTATTTTCCAAGTATTCCGGATGTCACCACATAGTGCATCATTCTCTTCCGAGAATGAAAAGCAGCAATCTACCAAAACAAAGGCATTATTGCTACTGTAGTGTCATAAAGATCTCTAATTAATACAGCAGTGTTGCGCTACAAATCATCTTCAGCTAGTTCACCCCAACAAAATGTGCCTCCTAGAATTTGAGTCCACTGTGACCACACACTACAAGCAGAAAACTTACCTATTTCTCATATATAGCGTCTCATGAAACAATGGAAGAGTTAAAGCAATATTAATACTATCATATCATTAAATTTTCATTAGGCGATTCTAAACCAATTCTAATGAGGTTCCTATTATTAGTCTGAAGTGGTTTAGAGTCTGGATGCACAAGACACTAAGAGGAATAAATTATAAGCTTAAATTCAGTCCCTGTAATAAAACGTCTTCAAAGCACAAAAGTGAGAAGGAAAAAGCAACTTTATAATTAAATGACTATGCTTCTGAGTCCAATATGTTGCTTCTCAGATGTCTAAAGCAATAGCTCATGTTTATGCTCTTGTTCATATTACTTCTAAAAGACAGAAACCACAACTAACAAATACACAGTATTTTTCTGGTTGGTTAAATTAACTATTTTTGTACCACTACCCTGAACCAGGTATACTTGGCACATAGACATTCAACATGGATCTTGACTTTCAAGACCTTTAAGTACATGATTCTTCTGAAAGGATGATTAGGAACACAGAAAAGCTCCAAATTTTCAGTCTGCTTCTAATTTCTCTAAGTGTAGAAGCATAGCTCAACAGCTATGTAATGATTATATTACATCAGCCTATAGGACATTCTCAAGTTTCGTCTATATTTAACTTAAAATCAAAATACCTGAGGCATTTAGATGTCCACAGGAATAATTAGGCTAGTAAAATCATTCAGAAATTGTTATTTGCAAAGACAATGGATTAATGGAGACAGCCACTTTATCATACTGAAGTTTCACTTCTTAAAAGGAAAAAGTAACATTTTGGAGAGATTTCCTTCCTCAAGACTTCTATACCAATACCAGTCTCACCTCATTCTGCCACTGCTGCATGATAATGTTCTTACACTCACAAGCTTCAACCATGCAACCCTTGTGCATATCCAAAGACCTTCAAACTCAGCAAGAAACAGTGAAATCTAGTAGAGTTGTAAGGATTTCACCCCATTGGAAAGGTTGTACTGTAAAAGGCAGAAACAGGGAAAAATCCACTCATTCAATACAGCTCATTCTTTATTTACACAGGGTAAGAAGTATCAACATCATACATACATCATTAAATATGATTTTTTGGGGGTGGGGGGAAACTCACTTTTAATTTTGGGCACCAGAAAGTGTCCTAGTGATGTATTTGTTTTCCAAGTGCTGCAAGCATAGTGCTCCTCTGCAGCCCCTGCTCAGCAGTATCCCAGTGACTTCAGCAAACTTAAGAAGTTAACAAGAGTAGCTAACTTAATTTGATTTTTAGGGCCCATTCTTTAAACATCAAGAATTACTATTATTACTGAAAGCAAAAAAAAAAGCCTCTATCAACTGCTGCCTTACAGTTCCAAATTATTTTGGAAGGTCAAATGGAGGAACAGAAAGAGAGAACCAAGGCAGTGCACACAAGAATTAAATATGACCTAGACAAGTAGCCACTATATGAGCCACCCGCATCTCCTTTGCATGGAGAGCTAACTGTGTTTTCCCCTCAAGCCAATCAGAACAGATGTGGTTTTGTTTCCAGTTAACAAAGAGAAGCTCCATTTGACAAACAGAATCCGGAAAAAAAAACAACTGGTCTAGGACCTAACAGAAAGTGATACTTCACTAAAAGAAAAAAAGTAAAGCAGTTCTTAAGTTGCTTCAGAACAACGTCTGACCCAATCTAAAATAGCTCTGCCAGCTCTGAACTTGGCCCCTGCCATCAAAGCACAGTGCTGGTAACAAGAAGTAGTTCTACTCTGAAGATGCAAAGCCTTGCTGCTGTAAAACTTAGCAAGGGGCAAAATCATGCAATCCCTTCAAATTTCTACACACTCATCAGTAGAGCAGCTGCTCTTCTAACACTCAAGCAAATCCTTTGGAGCCAGGACTTTGAAGGCTCCAGAGGTATTGGGCCTTAACTGTAAGAAGAACTTGGATGGAAGGGAAAGAGAAAGCATAGGAAGAAGAGAACCACCAATAGGGAAGTAGGCAGATCAGAAGAGCAGGAAAGCATATTTTCTATAAATTATCATTACACAGCACCAGCCAACTGCCTGATGTGTTGATAAATGTTCCTTTACCCTTACAGTAAAGAAGGTAACTTTAAAACAAGGTTAATATCCTGGTTACTTCCAATCAGGAGAAACCCAAAGGAAGCTCTTTTTTTTTCCTTTTTTTTTACAATTTACAATAATTTTTTTTTTTTAAATTCACTAGATTATAAAAAATAAGTTTGAACATTGAATCCCTTAACGTTTTACTTCTATTGAACCAATGAAAACTACAGCTATTGGAGCCATGTCTCCAATCTGGGTATTTCTAATGCACGTCCATTAAAAAAAAAAAAAAGAAAAAATAAAGGAAAAAAAAAAGAAGGACGGGTCCTTTCCCCAATACTACCATGTGGAGACAAAGCAAATAATTAACAACTTCAAGCTCTGCACAGCCTTATTAGCAGCACAGCACTATGAATGTTCCACAAGGTGTTTTTAAATTGCACCATGACCACCTTTACCCTGGCAACTGAGTTAAAAGCCATTCCTTATTAAAATACTAAATGGGGATTTAATATTCCCACAGTTTCTACAGATGGTTATTAGCAGACAGAAAATCTCAACCAATTATTTCCCAAAACGTAAAACTTAATTTACAAAATTAAACTCTTCCTGCCAAGCTGCAATTGTATTAAGTTACAATTAATATTACAAAGGCTGTATTTAATATGAGCATGTAAAATATGCTTAGGCTCTTGTAGTAACTTTTAAGATTTATTGGTAAGGAATAGAATTTACTTTGAAGCAGAATTAAGTCAGACACATTTTCCTTTGTACAAAAAGTTTTGGTAAAAAGACCGAAAAGACCATTAGGTAGCATTAAATGACGCAGATTGTCATGCAAGAATTATAGAGATTTTGCAAGAGTAAATACGAAATTTTGCCATAGCTTTAGTTGCTAGTGTGGTATTTCACAGTGTGATTTACTTTAAAGCACATACCTAAAAACTACTGCAATAGAAAGACCTCCAAATGTTAAAAAAAATCCTGATTCAGCACAGGGATAAGAAATTTTGGAAAATGTGAATGAGACATGAGCATCTGATTAACATAACAACAACACAGAACAGTAATTTTACCTCTAACTATAGAGGCTTTTCAAAACAGTGTATAGCACTACCAACACGAATATGGGCTCCTGAGGATCATAAACAGAGACCACTCCAACAATCAAAGATCTCTGATAACAACAAATATAGGAGAGTCTGTTCTCCGTCAGACAGAGCCACTAGCAATACATGCAGCAAGGAAGGCAAAAAAAAGTAAATAACACATCCTGGAAACACCACCAAAGACCCCAGAGCCATTAACCAAGAGCTGTTCTCAGGCTTCTTGTAATAAGAACCATAAAATCAGCAGAACAGGCTCACACAGTAACTTGTTCTACTCAAAAACCCAACACACTTGACTTAGCAACACTGCACCTTATGAGGAAACAAACCACAAGATATTTTTAAGCTCAAAGTTAGGAAAAAAAATATACAAACACACAAGTTCAACTAGGGTAACTTTTTAATGATTTGCAGCCAATATAGATAGTCCATCTCATAGAAGTAACCCTTTCTTTCAATCTAATCCTGGCTGTTTCCCAGCCAAAATAATTTTCCAAGTCAATTGCAGCAGGAGAGAAAAATATAACTTTATAATGGAAACTAGTACCCTATCTAATCACAAGATTACTGCTTCTCTGTAACAGAATCCACCTTCCATCAATGCAGGATGACAATACATTACATCTGGCAGAGAAGCATCAACTCCAAAGTAGTTTCCCAAAATAAAGTCGACGCTACTTGATCATACCTAAACAAAAAAATTAAATAAAACAAAACCACCACCCAAAACAAACAAACAAACAAACAAACAAACAAAAAAAAAACCAAAACAACAAAAAAAAACCAACCAAGATTTAATGTTGTTTTTTCTCATCCAGATGATGTAGGGCTCATTACAATTTGAAATGTAGAAAGACGATTTTTAAAAAACTAAAAACTGAATAAAGTGTTAATGTTGATTACCATTTAAATGCTTGTTCTGTGAAGATTTATATTGCTTCTGAGGAAAAAAACTCATATATACATGGCAAATTCAAAGAAATCTATTTCTATTATTTTATTCTGAATACTTGTTTATAAACCCAAACTGCTTAAGAACACCTCTCACAGTATTGCTTTTATTAGCTGCTTTTTTAAAATCCAAATCAAATTCATCTTACAAAAAAAAAAAAAAAAGACAAAAACAACAAAATCCCTTCCACACATTAAAATCCACTGAGCATTTTAATGCATTTTAATTTTAGATCTCCCAGGTCTTCACTAATTTAAATCTGGCTCTACCTTAACAGCAATTATAGTTCTTATCTCTAAAACCACTGCCAGAAGGTTGGTTGGATCCTCCTTTCCCAACAATTAGGAATCCCCTTCTAGCGCCTAAGTGCTTTTATAGATGGGCAGCCTGTATTAATCTGAATTAATGTAAAACTTTCCTCTTTATGTTATACATTTACAGAGAGCAATCAGAACATGTTTCTCCCACTCCAGAAAATATAAGCATCTAGGCATTAATCGGAAGAGCCTCTTCCTTGCATCAAACCTATCAATCACAAAGCCATGCAGCAAGTCGAACAGGGAATCTGATCCAGCAGAAAACTGACCCGGCAGAAGAACTAGTTTGCTGTCAGATCAATGTGATCCTTTCAGCAGCTGCCTGTTAGAGCAGATTAAATGTATCATGAAACTGCACACAAAGAGTTTACAGAGAACTGGCCAGCCACCTAAAAAATAAAGCAGACTTGGAATAACATCTCATAAGAAGCACTCCTTAAAGCTAGTATTTTCTCCTCAGCAGACATTTGAATCTCCCAGCCATCCTGAAGGATACAACAGACAGAAAATGAAAAAAAAAGCTTTTTTATTGGAAATCCATATCGTGTGGCCTTGGTTTTCAACATAGCATGTGGCTAGACACAGATGAGCAATAAGGAATGTTCACGTTCTCACAGAGAAGAAGAACAGAACTTCTCCAACTGCTAAATCCAAGGGACGGAGATGGCCCACAAGATTAACAATTACTTTCATTTCATAATCCCCACCAAAACTTTTAAACATTCCTAAAACAGCCATTCCTGCATCTCTGCTTTAGTTACCAAAGAATCTAAAGTCTATTCTGTCAGGAAGCATTGTGATAATCCATTATGGTGTATCTTTCCTCCTACAAAGCCCAAATTGTTATTTTTTCTCATTTAACAGGGAAAGGGCTGTTGTAACTGAACTCAACTGACACCATGCAGCTCCTTAGGGAGAAGAATGTGGTGCTTTCCAGAGGTGATCAGCTCTGTTTCAGCAAGAGGTAACTACTCCTGTTCAAAACACAATTAACCCTGGCACGGCGCATGCAGAAGGTTGTTGCTGAACTAAGTTCAGACTGTGTCATTCTCTCATCCCTCAGATATAAAAAAGAATCTTTAAGATTCCTTTACCATGTTCATTAAAACCAACAACATTCATCCTACAGCTCCAAAATTATGTCAGCATGTGGTCAAACACATGGAATTTACATGGGCCTTGGTTTGGTTGGTTTTCTTTTAGAAAGTGGGGTGGGTGCATGTTCAGTTGGGGTTTTTTTACTATTTTTAACAGTATCCAGACTAAATTTCATTTCATAGTGAGTCTCTCGTAAATTAAGAGAACAAATAGAAGGTGTTAATGGAAAAAGACATATTTGACTAAGCACAAGATTTTTTAGTCAAGTGGTACAAAATAAATTTCAGCGACTTTCAAAGAAAGTCATGGAAAAAACCTAAGTTTAGTGAAATTACAGCAGGCAAGTTCAGTGTGTCCAAGAATCTCATTCAATATACCCTGACCTCAATTTTCTCTCTAGGCATTCAGTTAAATAACATCAATATTTAGGAGCATCCATAGGTAACTAGCAAAAAAGTTTCTCTACAGATCAGTATCTGCTAGTCCGATTTAGCATCCACTTGTTCAATGAATGTATACAAATATATATTAGCAGTTAGGATTACAGTTTGCATATC
Source organism: Peucedramus taeniatus (assembly GCA_013400575.1). Classification (NCBI taxonomy): domain Eukaryota; kingdom Metazoa; phylum Chordata; class Aves; order Passeriformes; family Fringillidae; genus Peucedramus; species Peucedramus taeniatus. Next base: position 527,853 of record WBNO01002169.1, on the reverse strand, counting down.
AAAAGATACAAGCTTTTAAGCAGAAATAATAAAGTGGAAAGAAGTTTTTAAATGAAATTCTCACACAGGCATTCTACAGGCACTGTAATAGAAAACAACTATTATTTAAGTAACTCACAGGACTCATATTACACCCTAGACAAAGATTAATCCAACACCTTTGAGGCCTTTTTCACCCTAAAAGAGGGATCTTCTCCTCAGCAAAGATACACCTTCATGCTAGTAGAATCACTTCTACTTGGCTAACTTCGATCCATTCTCCAGAGTGAGGAAGACAAAGTCCTCTGTCCAGTAAACCCATACTTTGGGGGGCCTCCACAGGCAACACCTGCTCAATACCAAACCAAGTCAGCCATCTCCAGGGACCTGAACCCTCATCCCTCCTCAGTTCTTATTCACAGCCTGGAATTACAAACAGAAACACAAAGGTACCACCTGGGTCAACAAGAAGCCATCCCATTTTAAGGAAGAAGTACTTTTCTCAACTATTTAGTTTCTGCCTGTGGAAAATAAAAAAGCTTAATGACAAAGCTGAGTAGACACAACTTCCAGATCAATAACGTGCAGTTCTGGTTGTCATCAGCCTGACAACAATTAGCCATTAGTGTAATACTGAAGATAATCAACAGCATCAGCAGGCAAGTCACCTAGACTTTTCTCACTTAAGTGGCCTTATTTCTAAGAAATAGCAATCAGAGCTGGTCCTTGCCATCTGCAGTGTTTGCTAGAAGTTTAAAATGTTGCATACAAATAAAAGCAAGTTTTCCCGAAGTAGATCATAAGCAGCATCTAGGGCAAGAGATGAAAAACTTTCCATCACTCATACTTTCAACAACAGTTACCATTTCACAAAGTAAAATTCAAAATAACCTTATCCAAATAAAGGGAATGGAGGCTGAACGCATCTGATCTGCATTAGTTGGACACGGGAACAAAGTGCTGAAGCACACAACCAAGAAAGTCCCTTCCTACAGGGGCACGGGAGGGGGCCAGCAGACAGGTTAAACTTCACATGGCAAACCGGGTCAAAAGCAGGTTGGCTGGGGTGAAAACGAAGCTGTAATCCCTCGCTGGCCTTACGTGCCACCGACGGGCATAGGGCGGGGGCACAAGGAGATGCGAACAAGATGAAAGGGTGAGGGAGAAGAGGAAATAGTTTAAATATATATATACACACGTATATATACTGATTAAGAGAGAGTCGTCACGTGAGCAGCAGATCTACGGGTGAGATCTACCTCCCCCATGAAAGCACCGGAAAAATGCAGAGTAATCTAAGCGGATGGGCGCACATGTGCGCATCCACGGACACACAGCGTAGACACACAAAGCACACAGAGCGCATCTGCGGAGTTGCCGGGGTCCCAGCGCAAACCAGCAGGTCAAGGCTGGAGTGACGATGCACCGCAGGACAGCGGC
>WBNO01002169.1:510177-525914 GCA_013400575.1 Peucedramus taeniatus | reverse complement strand
CCCGGCACCTCGTAACCTACCTGCCTGCCTGCTGCCGGCAGCTCCGGCCAGAGCCCTTCCCCGCTCATCCCGCGGTTCGCCGGGATGCTCCGTGCGTCTGGAAGCACCGCGAGGTCCTGCACAGGGCGGCGGGGTGAGCGTGGGCAGGCCACGGCCCTGCCGGCGGAGTGCCGGACCCCGGCAGGGCCGAGCGCGGGGCCGGGCAGGAGCGGAGGGAGGCAGGGAGGGAGGGATGGAAGCCACGTCGCGTGGCGGATGCTAAAGCACCTGTTAGGCCGATAGCACAAGCACACAGGCTGCTCTGGAGCACAGCTTACTAGAAGTGCCACTGCTGCAAGATGACTTGTATTCGAATTTGAGGACGTGAACAAAACATTTGCTTTCGTCGGTGATCGTGCTGCAGTCCTGCAAAGTGTTCAAATCGCCGTATGAGAGTAGCCCTCTCCAGGATGAGTAGGACAGCTGCACCTTGTCACTTCAGTGCAGACACTGCCTCAGCTCATGCCACCGAGAAGGACTGAGGACAGCTGAAAATGCTGCCCTTGGCTAACCAGAACCAAGTGATTTAAACAAATAAGAATCATGATTAAACGTCTCTAATGCTTCTCATTATACAGTGCAAGGTTAACAAAAAAAGCAAAAAAACCAACCTGGGGTTAAATGAAACTCTGCTGTTATTAATAGTATGGGTTTCTTTCTTCTACACCCTTAATAGTGTCAAGTGTTTAATGATAGCATCAGGATTTTACTTACTATGAAGTAATTTAGAAAATTGTTTATTTGTGTAGTCTACAGTCTCACTCCTACTTTGAATGCTTTGCATTTTAAGACTTATGGAGCTCTGAGAAGAAGAATGGTAACATAAGATTTCCATATAGTTTAGATCTTACTTCCTGCTACAGAATGAGCTTAAGGTAGTTAGAACTAATACAGTATGTGAGCAGGAATGCTATAGCACTGTCTAAAAGAACGGACCTTCACAAATTGTTAGGAAGTTTGATGAAGCGTGATTTAAAGTCAGGAAAAGGTACATGTAGCAACTAACACCTGTTAGCTACTTTGTTGGTTTGGGAATAATGCCCTCTTACTAACTAATTTTTTGTGCATGTGGTTAATTCAGTGAGGACTCAGTTAATTGAAGGTTATTCCAAAAAGGAAAGCAAGTTAACTTCTATTTTGTTGTGTTGCTAAGAAAGCTGAAGGAAGTCCTAACCACTGCTTAATGATTCATCAAGTGTATCAGCAACTTGCAAATATTTGTGCACTGCACTTCCATTTTGTCACAAGCAAAAGTTTAGCTTAGTAGAGAGACTTCTAGCAGTAGAATAAAAATATTGCACATTTTTGTGCCAAACTAATGATTCCTCTCAATCTCATTTTTAAAAGCTAGATGATTGGAGTATTTTCCTATATACAAATTAGAAATTATTTGCCACAACACTAAAGGTCAGCAAGATTTGGAAGAGGAAGTATTAAATTGTCATTCGGCATTAAGTTTACCGCCAAGACCTTTCTGCCAGGAATAGCATTAAAAAAAATAGTAAAAGAGCAAGAGCACAGGCCAAATCAATCAGCAGAGAAAATGGGTTACTCACTATTGATGGAAACCAGCCAACTTCTCCATCTGTACTGAGTTGTTGTTGGGGGGGAGGAGATTGGAGGTGGTTAGTCTCTGAGCCATGAATTTCTGTGATGCTACTGCCATATCGCTCTTTAAACTGCTGGTTAACATCTGAGACCATTATAGCTATTTTTGTCCCGATTATTGCCCAATTTGCCCAACTAATCCCTACAATTTTGGGGATTTCTAGAGTGCGCCGGCACTCTGTAATTCGTTGAAATGAGTCGCTTCCACAGGAGGACCCTTCCCGGATGGCAATTTTCTAAGCAGTGGGAAGGGGTGCGTGCGTTGGGGGCACAGCTCGGGAGGAGGTCTCGCCGCTCGCCCCCTGCTGCAGGCGGCGGGGAAGGGCTCTGCAGCCCCGGGCTCGGCCGCGCACGCAGCGCCCCTCTCCGCAAGGCTTTCCGGACACTGCAAAGAATAGCGACCTGCCGGATTTGGAGGTTCCAGAGAAACTGATAGGACTCACTTACAAATCACTATTCTTCGAATTGATGACGGTTCAGAATGGTCCCGTCTAAATGGGATTTGGTCTTTCTGAGTGCCTGAAGACGTAGGATTCCACGAGATTGTCTTGGTCACTGAACTCAGACACTGAGTTCAGCAAAGTGATTGATTCCAAAGTGAATAAAGGCTTTACACACCCAGGTTACAATCAAAACTAGTGAAATTTAAAACCACGTAGGCCACTATGGCAGGAGAGTTAAAGCCACGCTCAGACCTTTTGAAAGTTCCCCGCATTACTCTCTGCAGATGGGACAAAAACATGTTCAGAGCAAAAAAAGTCAGACTCCTTTTCTAGGTTTGCAGAATTTAGGCATGATAACATTGGTACTTACAGCGACATTGCAGACCAACTAATTAATTTCAAATGTAAGCATACCTGTGTAAAATCACAGACAAGCATAAGGACTGGGGTTTATAAGCAATGGTATGTATGCCAGTAGCACAGACAAGGGACCGCAGCCACGCAAACTACTTCTTTCTGAATAGAAAGGCAGCAGATGCAACCAAAACAGCAATATAACCTACCACAGGTTATATTACAGAGCAAGAAGGAATTCTTCTCTCTACTGTCACTTAGTCTACCTCAGAGAAATGAGTGAAGTAAAACCACCCTCTCTTCCAAAAATGGCCTAAAAATGCAGGTATGACTATCACATACAGCAACACAGCTCTCTCCAATTATGTAGGTAAGGTCTGAAAGCCTCTCATTTGGTAGCACTGAGGGGTGGCTGTGCTCTAAACAATGTCATGAGATATGAAGGCTGACACGGTAGCAGCTGGTGCTGATGGGAGCAGACTAAATGCTTTCAGCCTCCCTTTCTCCTCTAGTGAATGCACAGTTACATAGGTGCCATGCCCATTATTGTAACTAGGATGCTTCCTTTCATCAAAGTTTACAGTTTAGGTTGGTTTCTGCTCACAGAGAACACATGAGTATCTTCCTGGCAATTAACATTACAAAACAGATTGTACTTAATACAGAATCATTTGGGTTAGAAGAGACATCCTGACATCATCCAGTCCAACCCTGCCCCAACCAAGGCAGGGTCACCTAGAGCAAGTTACACAGGAATGTGTCCAGGTGGGTTTCAAATGTCTTCAGAGGAGTCTTCACAACCTCCCTGGGCAGTGTGTTCCATGCTCTGCAATACTTCAGGTGGAGTTCTTCCTCATGTTGAGATGGAAACACTGGAGCATTTACACTGAAAAGCCTTCAATTCCAATGGCACTATCAGCTGAGTTCTTACTAAGTTTCACTGAAGTTAATGTCCATCCAAGCATAGTGACCTTACAAAATAAACCATTTCTGCTTTTTTTCCTATCTTGAAGGCCTTGATGCCTTCATCTCTTTTGTTCTCCCCTCCCCCCATTGTAAACCTTTGCAAGCCGTTCCACTCAGCCAATTAGTCTTTTTAAGATCCTAGGAGAAGCTGTGTTCTGGATATTAATGGTTATTGAGCCAATAACCATTAAGCTAAAGTTTGTTGCTATATAGTCAAATGGGTATTTTAATTATTTACTTATGTGTCACACCCCAAGCTGTTACTGGTCCTTGCAAAAAGGTTTTTTTAGGTGTTTTTTGTTAACTTGGTTTTCAGGCCACACATGGAGGAAATGCTCACATCTTTGTTTCAACCCCTTTGAAAGTGAGGAGCTCTGAAAGACATATGGAAGGCAACGTAAAAAGAATAACAGAGCCTGGGTGAGCTTCTCTGCAGAGCTGGAGAGCAGATGCAGCCTGTGTGTTATCAGAGATTGTTCCTCAATGTCACAGCTGGCTTTGAATGCTGGGAACCCCAGCTAGAGCAGCTAAGCCTTCACATCCGCCCATCCAGCTTTTCAAACAAGGCCATGGGAACACATTGTGCTGTTAACTTGCTCTTGCTGCCAAACCACCCAAAACTTTAAAATCACCAGCTAAATATTACTAGCTCATTCCAGCACCATGAGCCCCAGTGGCTAATTACCTAAATCACGATGACACATCAATCATTATACATTTCAAACATTCAAAATTCAGAATTTTGCATGCATTTAGAATGCTAGCTATTCCTATATTGGCAACAATAGCCTTTTTGGAACCTGCAGTAATCACAATCTCCACTATGATTATTTGAATGAATTTAGGATACAGTCACCATGAAAATGACAGTGAACTAAATATTATTGTTACTTTTGAACTACAGTTTAATATAATTAAGTTGATGTGGAGGTGTCTGGCTTACTGAAGCTTTTCACAGGAATAAACTCTCCATAGCTGTGAATGAATAAAATTCAAATATACAAAAGATTTGATCTAGGAACTTCTATGGCTTTCATCACTGTAGGATATGAGCATCTCATGCATATTAATAAATTAATCTTCACATACAAAAAGACTGGGGAATATAATTACCTCAGTTCACAAGTGGAAACAGAAAAAGCTTAAGGGATTTGCTAAAGGTCATAAAAGAACTCTGTAGCAAAACTGGGAGTGTAATACATATTTTCTAAGGATGAGATTTCACACAGCCTCACGAGATCAGGGATCTAATCTGGTTGACAGCTAGTTCCTGGTTTGCTTCATCTGAAAACATTGGCTGGTCACTGGTTAGCCAAACAAGCCATAGATGGGATAAACAAGGGAGAACTGAAAAAAATGCAGCCAATAGTGGGGAAGAGGAAATGCCACCATTTAAGCAGGAGCACAATTTTAGCTTTGTTAGATGGTCATGGAATGACCAAAACAATACCTTAATTAGAAAACTTCTAATTAAGGTATTGTTTAATACTCAAAGTATTGATTAATATTGAGTATTGATTAATACTCAAAGCTATTAATCATTTGAGTAAATGACCCTACCCTTTTGTTCATTTTCTTTTTGTAATATCACAGAAGAAACAGTCCATATTTTACTGGAAAGCTACAAGCTTCAATGCAGCAATGTTTATAATGTGCTTGCGTTCTTGGGATTTAAAAATTTCTAAAGGTTTTTCTTTTAGTTTTGGGGATGTAAGTTGAAATAATTGTGTAACCTAAATGCTGTAAGTGTGCCTGTATATAAAACTCAACCATTAAACAAAAAACTGTGATTGCATTTAGATTTTTTTTTTCTTCTGGTGGTTTTTTTTTGTGGGGGGAGGGGAGGGGGGTTGTTTGTTGGGTTTGCTTTTTTGGTTTTTTTGTTTTGTTTTGTTTTGTTTTGTTTTGTTTGGTTTGGTTTTTTTTTGGTTGGTTGATTGTTTTTTTTTTCCTGGAATATTTGGGGTCTGATGAGCAGTGCTTCCTGGGAAATCAAAAGAGCACTTAAAACCAAAATAAACCTTGCTCATATTTTATAATTTCTCTCTAACATTATGATTTACAAATGAAAAATTAAATTGTCCAATGCCGCTGGATAAATTCCCCTTCAAGTAAGTCAACAAGATTCCCAGTCAAACTTAAGCATTATAAAACCCTCAGGCTCCCATCTCTCAGGGCAGCTTGCTTGGCTTTTGCAGGACTGGCAGAGCTCCTCAGTCTAGGTCACCCTTGAGGAAGAAAGGTGTTTAATGAAGAGCTTCTGCTTGAGCAAGTCATGTCAGCGAGCAGCAAGGGCTGGGCTGCCCTGGAAGCTCCCTGGAGAGCCAGGAGCCACCAGTACCAGTGAGGCAGCAGGGCCAGTGGCCACACCAAGCAGGAGACATCCCATCAGGAGCCCAGACAGAGCCAGGGGCAGCAGCCAGAGTCAGCTAACAGTCAGTGACTGCCAGGTCAGTAGGGACAGGGCAGGTCCAAGTGCAGCCAGAGAGCTCAGTCAGCAAGGCAAGGTCAGGATCATCCAGGTGCAAGACTGGGCTCTGCTACCATGTAAGAAGGCTCAGGCAAGGACCAGGCACAGCCACAGCATTGCTCAGGCAAGGACCACAGGCAAAGGTCTGAGCTTGAACGCAGCAGAGGACCCAGGCAAGAATTCTCATACCTCTCTCTTGCAACTTGGTTGTTTTCACAGCACCTTGATCCAAGGTTACAGAGCAGCACCATGTCTGAGCTGGCCTTGAGTACAGACAGTAAAACCCTAGGTATAGGGAAAGAGGTTATAAATCCAGTTGGTGTGCACAGAGCCCTGCAACATGGGCTTAGCATCAAGAACTCAATTGTTTCTCTTGTTAGGAGTGTTTGCCATACCCACCATTAATTTCCAGAGTCACATGACAGATCAAAAGTACTGTCAGTTTAGGTTCAGATTTTAATTCAGAAAATTGCCTATTGCTCTGATTCCCTCTACTCTAATAAAGTGCTGAAACACTACAAGAAACTACCCAAAGGGGAAAGTACAGAAGTCACCATCCTTTCCTCTGTATCAGCTAAATCTCATAAAGCTTCCTGGATTAAGACAAGCTATGGAATAATGTCTGAAACAAAACCCCAGCAACATGGAGTAAATCCAGCAAATGAGTAGCCTCTACTTTATGAAGATTAAAATACCAGTTAAGGCATTAAAATCAGAACTCAAACTAAAGAAAAATCTCTCTTCCTCAAAACAGCGTGGTGCTTTAAAATTCCTAAATGCTTCTTTCTCTCCTCTCTGTATCGCCTAGAATGTTCACAGTATTAAAAAAAAACTAACATTTTTGACTCAAAATTTTAGGTGTTAGTCTTCTCTTAAAGACCTTTAACAATTGCTTTGGATCTTGCATAATTTTTGTAATTCAGAAAAGAAATTCAAATGTAGAATTATAAATAATTTTTTTTTCTAACACATCTCTTATTGTTTGTATGATTTCTTAAAAAATCTAATTTATCCAAGAATAACAGAAACCTAAACAAATCAACACTCTGTTTTTAATAGATGAGAAACAGAAAATAGGCAGTTTAGGCACAACATTTTTTTTAAGTTTTGCTGGCATATCATTAAAATATACAAAGTACACTCAACAGACATCATTTTTCACAGATGATGTACCCAAAAAAGCCTTAATTTTAGTATATACCACTAGGAATAATATGCCAAGACAGAACTCTTAATTTTGTTTCCTGCTTTACCAATAGTAGAATCAACTGTGCACAAATATCAACTACTCTAGTTTAAGCAGACTTTGCTGTTATATCCCGTAATGCATCCCCTGCAAATACAGCAAAGTCCTCACTCTGTCCTGGCATTCTGGCCAGCACAATTGCACCTAAAAAACCAGGTATAGCTGCAGAAGCCACACTTTGAGTAGTTCTGTTTGTTGTGCTGACGTAAGGGTGCTTATTGTATTTATATAAAAGCCTGATTTTGCCAATATACTGAAAAACATACTAGGAAATGGTGTGAGTAAAATGCAAATTATCTCTGTTGGTAAACATGTCCTAGCATAGGAACAGCTTTTTTTTTACCAGTGATTATACCACCAACACATGTCTTAGTGCTGGTATGAAAGTACTCACTGATCTAGGTCATACCACTTAGGCAGAGCATCAGCTGGAGAGCTGTAGTTCTGGGATGTGATCTTTGAGTGGCACCAGAGAGAGCTGTATGGGAAGAGGATGCTACAAGCCAGGGCAGCAGGCACAGCTTGCTCTGGGATGTGTAAGGTCCAGGGAGAATATTGAGGGATGACAACCAAAAGGCAAGAATGGTATTTCATGGGAAGAATGGGGTATCTGGAAGCTCTGGTACAATTGAATATCTAGATAATGATCTTCAGAGGTCCCTTCCAACCCTAAAATGATGTGGTTCTCTGATTCTGTGATCCAGCAGTACAAATGACAACAGGAAGACACTTTAACAGAACTTTCATTTGAATCTGTACTATTAGTGTGAAAAAAACCCGCAACAAACCAAAAAACTCTTGGGGTATCAGTTCATTTCCTACAGTAGCTAAAAGTTCTTCAAACATCATGCACCTCAGACACTGTTTACTTAGAATGAGTTTACTATTAATTTTTATTTCAAAGACCTGAGCAGTGTATTCCACATATATTTGAAATGTATGTGTGAGATATCCTTTAACCAAAGGAAAGAGAAATATGCAACCTGTCTAAGCTGTGTGCCTTTATGGACTTATCCTGGCTTTTTCACAGTTGACTGGGTTGTGGCTGGAAGTGTGAACAGAAACATCATTCCCAGTCTTTCAATAGTTCAGAATCTTGGTTAGCCTGCTGACATGCTGAGACAACTGAAGTTATCCACTCTAGGAAGAAATCTGCAGGGGATGGAAAACATGGCACTGAGAAGTAGCAGAGTCTTGAGGGAGGAAAGGTAGCAGAGCTCTCAATCCAGGAAGACTGGCAGGTAGTCCTAACAATAGCACTAAACATCACGAAAGCCCTAGAAGCCTTTGCCTCCATGAGTGAAGAAAAGTGTAAGGCAGGCAGGTAAATAATGATTAGATAAAAAAAAAACAACAAAAAAAAAACCAAAACAAAACAAACAAACAAACAAACAACAACAACAACCACAACAACAACAAAAAAACAGAAAACTGACTTGAACAAAATGTGGGCTGTGATTGTCAAAAAATTATATTCTTAAGGGCACACCTTACAAAGCTAAAACCATTAGCACAAATGGGGACAGGAGGTGTCCAGCTCCACTTAACAGTTTTGGAGCAAGATCTTACTCATATGCTTATTTTATTTTTTTAATAAGACAGCAGAGGCCTGATCTTTAAGATCAAAATGTATTTAAAATTATAGGCTATATCGATTTAAAAAGCAAACAAGATATGCCATCTCACAAGTTCAATGGAGACAAAAGAATATTTCCTGAAGACAAAAAAAAAAAGGAAAAAGGGCATGGGTAAAATCTTTCATAGACCCATCTATGTTGATGGAAAAAATATGCAATTTAATATTCTCAATTTTCTAGAATAGATATGCTAAAGGAGTGTTTCAGCTAAGCAGCTGATTGACAAAGTCAGCCTTTTTTAGCTACATAAATATTCTGTGTTGAAGTTTGTGTGGCACAAGTTTGGGCAGATCACAGTAAAGTTGATAATCTTTATTCCTTAATTTAGTGGATTGCTGAAAGTCCCTTGCAAGTAACAGGATCCCTATTGAAAAGGATTATAGAGAAACAGTGTCAGATTCAGTTTCATTGATGCCATATCCTGTTACTTAATAGCACAAAGTCTAGCAATGAATCATTGGTGGTAACCTGCAGATATTTTTCATAGAAAACTCCCAACTACAGTACTTATAATGGAGGAAGCTGAGGACAGAAGAAAAGATGGGAACAGGTATCAGAGATGACAAGTCTGATCTCCAACCAGAGACAGTCAAAGGAAAAAGGAATACATGGCACCTTACCCAGCTCCCAGAAAGGTGTGAGACCAAACACATACAAAATGAGATGTAAGAATAATGGCTTGCTGCAGACCAAATCTCCTGATATAAAACAAGCAGAACAAATGAATTTTCTGTATCAGTAGTGGCAGTGGTATTTCAGTGGAGAATCACTGTCATTTCAAAGTTGTTTGACATCTAAGTAGACTCCATTTATAACATGAAATTTAAAAAATATTCATATATTTTTAAATCTGCCCACAAAGAAATTTGAAGCATTAAAAACAGCTGAGGACTTCCCTATGGTCATTTACACCACCCCAACTGAAGGCTAGAAACTCCTTTCTCTGCCACAAGCTTTTTAGCAAGCAGATGTTTGAATGTATTCCAAGAATGTATTAATACCATGGTTAAGGAAGCTCAGTGGGTTTTGTATTTGCTTTAAAGTGGATAGTTTTTCTCTAATAGGCAAAAATGTGGTAGCCTTTAATAATGGCAAAAGAAATTAATATTTCCTTTGCTTCCTTGTCAAGCAAATAATAAAATATGAGTTTGGTTTTGTTAATGCTTCCAAGTCTCCCAGCAAGTGACAATACATAAAGGGTTTTTTGTTGTCTACACTTAAAGGGACAAGTTTATGTTGTCTCTTTGATGTACTTCTGAAGTTATATATTAATACATTTCACTGCTTAAAACAGTACAATATGCAAACTCAAAATATGCAGAAGCTGTAACAGTTGCAAGAATTCTATATTCTGCTGCAATAAAATGCTACTATTTTTAATAAAATAAACAGCACAAAAACTTTCTTTTCATACAAATTGTGTGCATATTTGTTGCTATTCCCTGACAGATTATGCAGTACAAATGCTATATTGAACAATTAAAAGAAAAGTGAATTGCAAAAATATGTTTACTTTTTAGATTCAGATCTTGTCCTCCAAATATCTTAAATCAAATAATAAGGACTTACACTTTTAATTAGTGCCTTAGATTCTGGGCTGTGAAATAAAAAAAATATAACAAAAAATTAACTGCTCTAGGCTTACACAAGATTTTCCTGTAATACGAATAAAATATTTTTGTTTATGTTTGCTTGAATTAACATTTAAACTGCACATAATACTAATCCTCTTCAAAGCTGCCTAGAGATTCTGGTAAAGTCTTTATCCAACTATGTAACTTCCCTGAAACATAGTCAAAAATCAGGAGGAAGGTCTTAAATCAGTTAAAGTATTTTTTATCCCAAACCTACCAATAATACAGATTGAAAAAAAAAAAAAAAAAGGAAATGGAAAAAAAATTTGCCAGCTATATTTGCAGGGAATGCAAAGGTGACTCATGAGAGATGCAGGACTTAGTCCTACTGTCTAAGGCACACTGGATACAGTACAAGTGATGCACCAGCATATGAATGATGAACCCCTCAGGAAACTCTCCCTGCTGACCATGATGACCCCAAACTGGAAATAGTGCTGCTCATTCACCCTCACCACTAGGACTTTTCTTAGGGCACACATCCAAACACATTTAAGAACCTGTGTACTCCAATGACAATGTGGAATCTCTCAACAAGCCTCAAAACTCACTATTACTTTTAAATGAAAATCTTTTATTCTGCAGAGCTGGGCATGGATTCAAGTACTAGACAAATATATTAGGAGGCTGCCTTCAGCCATGGGAATTGCAACCTGGCACACATTATGAATCAGGAAAGTAACCTGTATTGATTTGTATTAGTGCTGATCTTATATTCCTCAGCAAGTTTCAGGTGACATTTCCTCTCTCTTGATGAATTATAAGTTCATATGGCTTGTAGAGACAAGTCAGACAAACACAGAGAACTACACTTTCAAATGAGAGGTTTCAAAACAGAAAGAGATAATATTTTCTCAGGTTTTGAAGCATTTTAACCTTGTGGCCTGAAAGTTGCTAAGCTGGCTAGCCTGGATGCTAGAACCATTTACTTAATGGAGGAAGAGTAATACTGCAAGGCAGGCAGACAGGCTTCCTATGGTTGCAGAATCAACACAGTCCCAGGCTCCACCACCCCATCAATCTTCAAGGTCTCTGCAGAGACTGCCACACAGCATCATTTAGCAGTGCCCCCAAACTGCAAGGAAGAACAAACTGATTTCTCTCTGCCAGGTGACAGGGCCAGGGACACTCTGTAATCGGAGGCAATTAGACCTACCTCACTTGCAGACTGCCAGTTTCTAGGTTTGAAAATTGATCAATGCTCTAAAAAAGATGTAATCTCTCACATTTTGCCCCACCATAGCTTTACAACACCACTCTTTACTTTTCTATAAACCTCGATTCCTTTTACCCCTGGGCTTATTCCTGGATTTATCACAGACCACGGGGTGAGCACACATGCATTTAGGTGCATACAAGGCAGAATATATTTTCTGGTTTTGTTTAGCATTGGCTGTATTCCCAGACTTGAAGCTTTCTGGAAGGTGACTGTGTACATCTGCATCAATCAGGGTGCAGCAAGGACAGGGTAATCTGGGAGCTCGGGGTGCCAGCAGGGCCAGTGGCAGGGGCAGTCTGGCAGGACCCCAGCCAGGGGAGGAGGGCAGGTCTTACAGCTTTCACAGCAGGCTGGTTCAGGTCACCAAGCCATGCTGTGTTAGAGTGGGCCTCGAGCGCAGGCAGAGCAATCCCTGAAAGGCAACATTGCAAGGTGATGGACTCAAGGCCTTAACAGTCATGGCTCTGTTTTTTTGGGAGTTGAGGTTTGCAAAGGACAGGGCCTGCTGGTGGGACCTACAGTCAAAGAAGAGGCAGTGCTCCTTGACTTGGGTCCATCATGTCTAACAGAGCTCTAAAGTTCAGGATCTCACAAGTGTGGTAATGTTGAAGAGAAGCTGATGCAGGTTAACATTCTGTACTAGTTATATTGTCCTTAATGGTAATCAAACAAAAAAATTCAGTGGCCACCTGTGTAACTACAGTAAATTTTTTCAGAATTCCATTAATGCATGGGAATCCAGAAAGTTCACAGCTGTGCCTGGCTCTTTTTAGTACTCCCTAACACTGGTCAGAAAATGTGTGTCAACATGTTTCTCCCAATGTATATCAGTCCACTGCTGGTTTTTTTTTAATAATACTCTTTATCCTATTCTCATTGTGTCACCTGATTTTTAAGCCATCTTCCCTTGTCCCTTCCTTATCTTTTCCTTGTCTTTAGAAAAAAATAGAAGTTATAAATTAACATTAGAATTTGAATGCTGAAAACTACAAAAAAAAAAAAAAAATTTTCCTTTAATCAGAAAGGACATCTACATTGACATGCCTGAAACAAGTCCGTATTGAGTTAATAGAGGGAGAAAGAATTGCTGCAGGTTTACTTGTTCAAGAAAGTTCTCAGTGTATTTGCAGCAGCTTTATTCCCTGGTGGATATGTGCATTCATAAGGAACATGTAACATAATTTTTTTTGGTATCCAGTGCAGTTAACAAAGCTCTTTGTAAGAGAGCTACAAAACCAGATGGATTGCTAATGTGAGGGTACTCAGAGAAGTTGCAAGCTACTGGAATTACCCTACCACCTTCTGTTCCTAACATTCTCCTTGGAGGGTTAAATAGTCGTTTTGCAAAGGTCTTTGGAAGGGTGTAAAAATCCATCCCACCATCATGCCAGCATACCAAAAATATAAATCCTTACACAGTTTGCCTTACTTCAAATACAGTATTTGGCATTAAATGATTTGTTTAAACTACTTCTAATGCTTTGATTTTTTCCTTCAAAAGATATCCCAGTCTAGAGCTTACTGTTGGACTTCAAACATTCCCCAGAGTCCAGAGGGATGGGAGAACAGAGACACTGGGTTCTCCAAGAAGAGCCCAGTCCTCCCGCCTGTGAGGGGAAGGAGTAAGATTAGGCACAGGCAAGTGAGACAAAAATAAAACAGATTCACAAAAAGCAAAGCTCTTCCATTACTACCATCCTATGGTATGCTTGCAGGGATGTGCCAGTGGCTGTGGGAGTTGCTGCTCAGGGCACGGGGCAGCTGCATTTTGCTTCCACTGAATGCCCTTGCCCAGAGGAGCTCCTTGAGTCAGGGGCATCTGCACTGCACCAGGCACTGCTCAGAGCTGAGAGGACTTCCAGCCTGGCACTGTTGAACAGAGCAGGGCTGTGTTTTTCTCTGATTGTACCAAATTAAATTGGGATTATGGAGCTGAAATTTGTATCTATTTCATTATTGATTTAATAAAATCATCCATCAGAAAGCAGAAATTGTGGGCCATGCAACACTTAAACTGATAAATTACTTAAATAGGAACTGAGAAGGAAGAAGTAACTTTTAATTAATTACCAACTCTGAAAATTCTGTCCCCAGTTTTTTGTTGTGGTGTATATTTTAGGTCTGTTTATGGCTTCTACTGTAAGAGGTGCCTCAACAGAGTTCTCATGTACCACAAATCTCAGAATCTACCAGGCAATCTCCCTACAGTGTCATTGTAGCAACTTAAATGACCGTCATAACATTAAAAGTAAAAATTCTTTCCTTTATGTTCCAATCATCATTATTATGACTCAAGTGTTGGAGAGAGTGAGGGAAAGAAGAGAAAATGGAAATCACTTTACTTTCCAAAATCATAGTTAATGGCTGGACTCCATGATCTTAAAGGTCCTTCCTTAACAATTCTATGATTCTAAGACATGTATT
Organism: Peucedramus taeniatus; assembly: GCA_013400575.1. Lineage (NCBI taxonomy): Eukaryota > Metazoa > Chordata > Aves > Passeriformes > Fringillidae > Peucedramus > Peucedramus taeniatus. The sequence goes on along the minus strand of WBNO01002169.1, from coordinate 511,874 downwards.
TATTTTAACCAGTATTACTGTAATTTGGGCCAAGGTTATTTATGTCTCTTGCTATTTGTCTGCATTTTGGTTTTGGAATACAATCTTTTGAGGTGGCACAGACTGACCAGAGTAAATGCTTCTGGGGGCACATGGGGGCTTTATTTGAATAGATTTCACTTGGTGTAATGGTGCTTCTAACAAGTATCTGGGGGGGCCTCAGCTCTCCATGCTCAAGGAATCTGGTATGACTGAGGGTTATAACTGAGTAACAAGTTACCATGGGCAGTTACCATTACAGGAGGCAGAGTCTATCAAGCAGTGTGCCAGTCAGTGAAACACTTCTAAGGGCCATACAGGCAGGTCCCAGGGATAGTTTAAGAACACTGAAGAGCTGAGCTAGGTCCTGCCTCCACTGAAAATGCAAGAGATCAAGCCAGAAATGGTGCCTGAATGCTGCACAGACCAAGAAGATCTGGATGCACAACAGATCCAAATTTCAGGATGAATTACCAGGAGTCCTAGTGGACTTTAGGACTCTGACAGTAATATCATGCACTACCACACTATCTATTTACTGGGGAAATTACATTTTTTCCTGTTCTGCAAACTAAAATTATCTCTGTTTGACAGCTGGAGAGGAAGCAGAACTACAGTAATACGAAGCAATTTGTCTAAGGCCATGTTGTGTTCCTTTCACAGACATAAAAACATGAATTCCTATTCCTTGGCTCTCAAGCTAGTTCTGGTTCCCATTCTTAGTCTTAAATCTTAATCAAGTGATCATTTTTTTATGTTTTTAACAGATTTCTCCTCCTGACACAATGATAAATGGTTGTAAGCATTTAAGTAGCACGCTAACCTTCTGTTTTGAGACAGCAGTGGAATGTAGTTGAAATAAAGGCCAGAATCAAGTTTTGAAAGCTGAAATGAAGATAGAGAAGGAGCTCACTCTTCTGATAGAAGTACTTTTGTAGCCAGTTGTTAGGCAGCTCTGCTAAACTGGTTTCAAAAAAGTATTTTATAGTGTACTCACGATGAGAAGTGCTGCTGGATGGTTCATTTTGTGTAGAGCAAAGCACTTAATTCTCAGTTTCAAAGAAATCTTTGATCAGATTGTTCACAGAAGTGTTATTGAAGGCTTGTCATAGCTGATATGGCCAGGAAGTATCAAACAAGGAGGGTAAGCACATATACTCTGGTATCACTGAAGCTATCAGATTTTTTCCATTAATATATTAATAAAATAGCATCATTGTGTTTAACTTAGGTAACTAATAAGAAGTTATTTGCTGTATTTTTTTAAAAGGTTAAAAAAAAAGGCACATTTTATTAATTGAATACACTTGACTTAGTGGGATTCCTAAATAAATTTTTAAGAAAGATTTTAAAAATCTTACAGCAAACAGGCTTGTTCCATCATTGCCAAAAAAGACAGTATAAGTATTAAAATAGCTTTAAAACCTTACCCTACAATCCCCCCAAACTCATAATTTTCTTGCACATTTTATATTGTGAAATTGTAATATAAAGGTAAATAAAGAAAAATGTGTTTTCTTTTTATCACCTCAGTTTACTTCCACAATAGAAAAGTAGTTGAAATTATCTAGGACGTCATCATCTAGCAAATTATCTAGGAGTGCCATAAATGCCCCTCCGCGAGTCCCTGCGGGGGTCCCGGCTGGCTGTGCACACACAGCTGAGGGGAACCCTCTCCC
>WBNO01002169.1:492793-509561 GCA_013400575.1 Peucedramus taeniatus | reverse complement strand
CTGACATAGGGGAGAACTGGGATAAACCAAGGTACAGAACAATTATAAAAAAGCATATAAAACACAACACAACATAGGAGAAAGCATAGTTTATGAAAAGAGAGTGGTATATTTTAAAATGGTCTGTTTGAAGTTCGTCGGATGAGACAGAACATATTTTTCAGCGCTGAGATATGCAATCTACTGTAGATTGGAAGTGAAAAATTAAACACATGTTTCATAGGAGTCTAAACTAATTTGCAACTTAAAATGAAGCATCACTGCAGGTTTCTCAATGGGCATTGGTGGCCAAAAGAACAAAGAAGTCACTAAAGGGGAAGAAAAGAATAGCAAATACACCACGATGGAAAAAATCTATCATAGTTTGTATTGACACTGCAGCATCAGCTGCATAGTCTTCATAACTACATTTCAAAAAGGATATCACAAAGGGAGCTAGAGTGGTTTCAGAAAAAAAGGATGAAAAAAAAAAGGTTTTCAGAAAAAAAGTGGTTTCTGAAAAAAAAAAATTCAGAAAAAAATCAAAAAAAGATGGAAATGGAATCAAGGGAATGAAAAAAAACTCTCACATGGAGACAAGTTAAAAATACAAAATATGTTCACTTTAATGTGAAGATAAATAAGAATATGGTAGATAAAAATAATATTATTAACTTACTTGAAGCTTTCTGTCTGTAGAACTTTTACAGGAAAGAGCAAGGCAGCATTCAATTACATCATGAATGGGCATACAAAACTAATGAGGCTCTACACTGGACAGGTAATATAATCTTTGTATTACTCCAGCATGAGGAAAATGATGAAGACTGACAAGTGATAGTCAGTTTCTCTAAATAACAAATAGTCAGAGTTTTAACTATGGTCAAAGCTCTCTGAAAGGTATTTTTAGGTATTTAAAAATCTCCATTAGATCAGGAAGAAATCTAAAGCATGTGCAGGGTGAGAATAGAAGACACAATGTTTCCCTCCCCCTTAATACACTGGCTGCAGAGGTCTTATGCGTTCTTCTGAAACACCTTGTACTGACTGCTGGCAGACAACAAGAATCTGATTCAGCTGCCAAGTTCTTGATTTGTTCTGGGACACATCAAAATACTAAGTTTTTGACTTTATCTTTCAGAAATGTATTAATTGCTTTAACTGCACTGACAATCAATCATCATGATACAAAATACTAAAGTAGCCTGTACCTGATGATGAATTTCAGACACTAATTTAGAAGGCTGGAATGCACCTTTAAGTCTGTTTGCAATGGCCTGCACTAAGTGTCAGAAGAGCTGCAGAGCCTCCTCACAGGCCACCTGCAAAGGCTGTATCTGCCCTGAACCCTCTGGGCTGCATTCTCATCACGTGGCTCTCTCTGACACGATGTGTTTTTCTTCAGCCTCCTGCAGTCATCAGCTCCAGAGCCTCTGCTCTGTCCTCCTGCAGGCCTCCTAGTAGAGCAGGCCAAAGGATTATGAGAGGTTCTCCCAGTAAAGCAGGATTTCTTGTGCAGTAGGTATCTTAAAGCCACAATCAGGAGAGGCCTCTGTAAAACTGTGCCAAAGGGAAGTGTCCTCTGGCTGTAGCTGCTTGAATTTTTGAGGTATCTTTGCTATTTTTCCATAGGGATATTGCTTTGTATTTGGGACAAGGGCTGGGACAGTCTTCCTTTAAGTGAGGAGCAGGCTAGGTGCAGGAAGTAGTTCAAAACTATTTGTGTTTCAGAGGTCTCCAATTAAAACACATCAGAATACAAATTTCTCAGCTTATATTAGTATTTCCAAACAAAGCAGTTATTTAAAAATGAATACACTTCATCCAGATATTATTATTCCTTGCACAGTATTTAAATGGTGAGCAATCACCCAGTAACTGTTTTGTTCTGGTACAATGACAGTCTGTGGTTTATATGCTGTTAGCTTTTCAAGCTAAACCCTGGACCTTATGCTAGGGTTAATTTTAACCAGCTCATGACTGCAAACTTTTCACAGCTTGGTTTACACTAGGATTTGAAAAGGTGTTAATAAACAGTGCATGTTAAACTGAAGCTTTCTCCAGCAGAGTGTCAGTAGAGTAAGCATAGCCACAGGGTACATAAGGATAACAGCTACCAAAGTGAACTGAAGGATTTTCCACGATGGAGTATCCCTTTCCCCCCATTCCCAGCCTGGCAAGATGGATATGATCTTGCTGCCAGCAAATGCCACTGCCTGAAACTCTTGCATGCCAGAAAGCTGACTATTTGCAACATTCAGTTTCCACACAGGATGTGCACAGGAAGGCCAGATTTCCAAACAGCAGAGTTTGCCTTGCAGGTGGGGCCACATCACTCAGACTTCCAGGGAGTTACACAATATTGTTACCAGCCTCTTACCTTCCTGCCAGAACATGGTCACCAGACTCCCTAGGGTTGATGGCTTGGCTTTTTTTAAATTGTGGTCTCAATTTTGCATAATGCTCTCCTGGACATCTAGACCTTGGGTTAACTTTAGGGTACAGTAGATGTTGCACATTCTTCGGTAAATTGTCTGCTATTGTGAAGTCAGGAGGAATGCCCCAGGAGAAGACTGTGTCTTTGCTATATGAATGTATGCAAAGCAATTGGAGTAAAATGACTTCTCCCCTGAGGAAATCCATCACAGAAAACAACTTTGACATGTAATGACACCTACAAGGGTTTACCAAAATGAATGACTGTGGGACAGTCCACTGTGCCTTCCAGAAGCCCAGTCATGTGGGCAGCATGTGGGCTGCAGCTGTTGCTCATCCTTGTGGCACGTTTCCCTCCTGGCATGTTCACACAGGTGGCATTGCAGTGCACAGTTTTCTTTGGAAGTGTGTGACTCTGCTTGTTTACGTTTAATTAGTGTATTCCTCATTCATCATCAGTTGCAAAAGGGAGTGGACCCCCTGCACCTTGCCCTGCTGGCCCATTAGCACAGGAGGCAGGAAGGCAGCACTGGTGGGAGCCCAGGGTTAGGTGGGAGGAGAGGGCAGCATGGGCTGTGCTGCACCAAAGCCAGGTGCTCCACCAAGGCCACCCCTGTGGAGGGGCACCAGGCGCCCTTGTAGCGGTGACAGGCAGAAGTCAATCAAGAAGTCAATCATTTCTGCCCCCGCCCCCGCGCAGCTGCCTGCTCTCCCCCAGGTTATGGCGTCAGAAGACAAAGAATTCAAAAGGTCCATTAAACAGATTTTTCTCTGAGTAAATCCCAGTCTAGAAGCCTGAAGCATAATGGAGTGGCAAGTCAATTATTTTTCTTCCAACTGCTAATCTTCCTTAGCTTCTGGCTGTCTTTTTGCTGATTCTCAGAAAGGGTGATTTGTAGGTATTTATTGCTGGAATTTGAAGTGATTTAAAATGAATGTTTAAATGTAGCATGTCTTTCAGAACTAAGTTATTAATATATTACTAATTTTCTAAGCAGTTAACACTTTTTAAGGACTCTTAAAATTTATTAGCACACTTCATATAATATAGTTTCTGCAGAAATGCCAATTAACCCACGCAATGTGCAGTCAAGATAGATGAGGATTAAGTCCCTACAGCCATTGTAATAGAAGAGATGCAATGACCTGAAAATTGTGTCCTTAGTTCCTTTGCCTGTAATTAATATAAATTCACCAGTGAAGTGCCTTTCCTCTTTTTATTAATCCCTTCTCTACAGTCCTGGATCTCTGTTGTTCGAGCAGTTAGGACAGATGGCATATGTTTTCTTGATTCTTCAGATCTGACTTCAGACTTGCAAGGGCTGTGCAGCCAGGCTTGATAAGCTGGGGGCTTGGGAACAGGATACTACCATCCTGGATATGTGCAATAAATTTGCAGTTATGCAGAAAATGCCAAGGCATGTAACCAACCAGCTCTCCAGCTCCTATTTTTTGTGCATTTGTCTTCCTTGCACATCTCTGAATATGCATTATGTCTCCTCTTCTTTACTCAGTGTCAGCCCTTCCACATTAAATTTTGTTTGTTGCTGTCTGCTAGCCCACAAGTAAAAGAATCAGTGCAGGACTATGGAGGATATTCTTTTGGTCCTGGAACAGAAATTGAGAATGAAGGACTCATGACCTTGCCTGCAGTCACAGAGGCATGGATCAGGATAGGATCACCAAAATATTTTCATAGGGAGCAGAAGTTACTGCTTCCATGCTGTCCCCCTTGTTTCCAGAGACACATGCTGAAAGAAAAATCCTACTGTTCTGACTCCAGTTGCTGTGGATTGCACACATTTTCTCACACTCTTTGTTTCTGGTTTGCATTTCAGAGCTACATAGCTGTCACTAGAAGCAGGGAAATGAGTAGAGCTGTAGATGCATGTAGTTAGCTGAGTAGGAGAATATTTGAAACTGCTGAAACCCTGTGTGGCTATGAGCCACACAGCTCAAGGATATCTGAAAAAAAAGGCATGACTAACAGAGGCTCTGAGAGACCAGCTGTAGTGAATGCTGTGCGGTAATTCAGATTTCAGATTGGCAAAAAAGTTCATTGCAGTATTCCTTTTTCCACTGTGAAATTAGATTCACATTAATTAAGATTTAGCGTCCAAAAAAAAAAAAAGAGAAATGCAGTCCCTTGTTTGTCCTTGAAGACAAAACATGATTATCATTCCTGCTATTTTACAAATGTAAAAATTAAGGATAAGGGGGTAGCAGGACTTCACTGAGACAACAGAATTTCAGAAGTAATAGGATTCTTATGCTGCTTAGAGTTGCAGGAAGACAAAGCTGTGTTTTGGTTTAGAAAGCTTGCACCACCAGCTGAGTTATTTATAACATTACATTCCCTTATGCATGTCCTTACATATAGCTCATTTTTTTAAGAAGGATGGGGTCTTAAAATTGATAAAATATTCCTTTAAGAAGCTCTGAAATCAAGGAGAACTAGAAACCTGCAGCAAAATGAAATGAAGGAGAAGGCATGAATCAATGTGTTGGGAAACAAGCCAAGAGTCGTGGTGACAAAAGGATCTCTTAGTCACCATCTCACAATCCTATAGTAGGTCTGGAAGGAAATACATCTAGTGACTTAATAGGCAAAATTGATAGGATTAGATCAGTGCTGAGAAGCAGCTGTAGAGTAATATGTATAAGATGGAATTACATTAAAAGTAGAAGGTCACAGGATTTAAGGATTTGGAATACTAAGCTTAGAAAAATGGTAAACTCTGAATTCAAAGCTGCTAGACAGTTGGTATTTGGCACAGTATCAGTTACTGCACCAGGGGAAGAATAGTGGCATTTAATTGGCACAGCTATGTAGTTTGAGCCATGTACAGAGATGCATTTGTCCTGCTTGTAAAACCACCAACCTATCTTCAAGTTATGCATACTTGTTTTTTAAGGCCTTTAATGGCTAGGCTGGGAAGGCAAAGATTGTTAAGAATCTTTTCTTCAATATCCATCCTGATATGTGTCAACAGCAGCAGACAAGATGAGAAGAAACTTGCTATTAATTGCTGGAAAATTCCATGGTACTCATGGTCATTTTTGTAACGATAGTGGAACAATTCACTGTTAACAAAAGGTAGATCTGCTTTCCATTTACAGTACTTCTATACAGGTAGCACAGACATACTGTCAGCTGTCACCCAATATTATGACATGGCCAACCCAAAGAGGGGCACTCAGTGGTTGCTTTACTAGCAAATCTCATTCATGGGTCATGGCTCCATGAGGTATTTTTATAGTGCTTTTAGCTACTAGATTGGGAAATAGCATATGAACTGTCCCTTAAGGTAAGTGCTGTGCTGTGGACAAGCAACTGATCTCTACTCCTTTCAGGCAGACAGGAGCCTTATCACCCTTAAATAATTTATTGTCAGGTGCAGTTCCCTTCATATCTTCTTCACCTGATCCTTGAGTCACTCAGCGTTACCATCAGAGCTCAGGCTTCTGTTACTGCTGCTTCCTGCTCCTCTGAAGTCAGTGGCAACAAAATTCTGCTGCTAGGAGTGTTTCTCATGCACCTTTCAGTCACTCTTTTTCTCTGTTACCTCAGCTATTTGCAGAGTTAACAGCAAATTCTGAGATAGACAAAGAATGAAAGATGAGGTTTTAAAAAACACAAATCCATTTATCTCCTAGGTAATATGCATTCCTTATGGTGGCACCTTTTTCCATCCTAAAATAGTAAACCTGGTAATATTGTTTCACATCCAATTGGTATTAGATGCATCCTTACTTGTACTTGCCTTGCTGGCTTATGGGATGACTAAACATGTTGAGAATGTTTTGGTAAACATGACAACTATCTTCAGTATTTCTGGGTGAGTGATTTTAAAAGCATACTTTAGTACTCTCTTAATTCCTATTTAAAACAGCCTCTACCTCTATACTCTTTGCTGGTTTCTTTTGGTTCCTAGGCTAATCTAGTAATCAAATCAGCATGAAGTAAAACAGAACATCATAATTCTGTGAGTGCACTAATAAACACAGTAGATGTCTCAAATAATACTGCAGTAAAAGATACATATTTTCATGGCTTCAATTTACTGAACATTGTGTTTGAATAATAAGTGAGTGGGAAAATGACCACATACACAGGAAAGAACAGAAAAGAGGCAGGCAAGTGAGAAAAAACAAATGGCTTAGAAGCTAATGAAAATTCTGCAGAAAGAAAGCATTAAGAAATTGTTGATGCAGAAAGTCAAAGAAATAAATAGCAATTACAGATTAAAATACGTAATTAATGTTATCTTGTTACAAAAGAGCACCTGCAAAACACTGGCGGCTGGTCTTTTTACAGTTACTGATTGGTGGAGTAAAAATAAAAGGAGAAAATTGTCACTGCCAAGTGTGCTTAAAAGGAGTTGACAAATTGACATTAAATCCTCCCTCACATGGTGACTATCCATACTGTTATTAGTTCAGCCCATCCTTGCAGATCCTTGTGCTTTGTTTAGTGCTCAGTGTTACAATCCCTTAATGCCTCCTCAGGTTGTTCTATATCATATAACAGGTTTGGTGAAACACAATTCAACACAATAAACTAAATTTACCAAAGGAAAAGCAGGAAAGATTTTCTTATTTTCCTATATTTCCTTTAATTTTAAAAGTCATTAAAACTTAAATACATAGATACTGACAAAATACTTCTATTTATGAAGTGGGATTTTTCTACATTTTATAATACTACAGAGTCTGAGTCAATATACTATAGAGTATAAATCTTACAAGATGCGTGTTGAGGGTTTAATCCCAAGACTTTGTTTGGACCCTCTACTTTCAGACTGACTCACAGAATATTATTGTAGTGAAATAAAGACCTCAAACATGTTGTTGTGGCACACAGAAATACATACTGGAACAAGCAGAGGATTATAGCAGTTGTATTGTGACTGTACCTGCTGCCTGACTTCAAACAGGAGGTAAATGCTCATGTAGCAGGAAGGCACAGCATATGACCCAAAAAAAAAACCATGCCAGAGAGTTTTTATTTTGCTTTTCAGTGAAAACTCAAGGTAGAAACTGCACAATGTTTTCATTAAAATGGTAGAACTGTGCCCATCCTTTCCCCATCATGTAATAACCCTCCAAGACGTCCTCCAGAGGACTTGAAAAACATAACACAGCATTAGTGTGTTTTAAGGAAGTGGCATTTATGTAAAGACTGGCAAATTGGAGGGGTAGGGGGGTGGTGTGTTTTGGAGTTCAATGCAGCTCTGTGTGTCTGACTCTGCTTACCCACAGCTCGTGTGAAGAGTTTTTGTGTTTGAAATTATATAGCTACAGGACACTGCCTATCTTGCTCTATCATGTCCTGAAAGTTTGCTATGGTGCAGGCACATCTTATTCCATAGTTGAGGCAGCAGCTCTGCTCCCCATTTTTAAGGGCCACAGCATATCACGAGTGTCACCCCTGTCCTGGGAGGCGACACAAGAATGACACGGAGCAGCTCTGGTGGTAGCAAACTGAAAAAAAACCTCTTTATTAAAACATCTGACTCCATATTTATATCTTTTTAAAATCCCAATGTCATTGGAGGGCTACAGTGCCACCTCCTCAATGTCACTGGGCAACCTAACTGTCCGTCAGGTTGCTCGTCCTCCATAAAGGAATGCAAAACAATAAGTTATTTACATAAAGTGCTGTGAGAAAGTTTGTGCCAAGAATGCAAACATCAGAAGGCTCAGTAAAACTTGAGAAAATCAGGGTGACACACAAGCAGCACAAATTGAGCTCTGATAAAGAAGACTGAAGAACCTGAACTGGTTGTGGCAAGACTGGAGAGCACTGACCTCATTGAAGAGATGTGGGTTCAGCTGTAATAATGTCAGAGTGTTTCTCTTCGCAAGGGTAGAACAAAAGTAAGTTGTACTTGGTGATCAAATCCACTGGAAGGTGCAACAGGATCAAGAAAGATAGTATTTACCTTACTCTTGAACTGTGTCCCCATAACTCCCTTTTCTACTCCCCTTGCCAATACTATAGCACCAAGTCAGCTGCATCTTCATCCTCTGCTGATATCCTAAGTGCACAGTTAGAAATGAGTGCATTGTGGTTTGCATCATTTAATTTGTTTCTGTGATGAGTTCTTATTTCTAGAAGCAGCATTTTCTTCCTGAGGTTTAATTACTCAGGGTTTTAGTAAATGAAAATCTTTTTTATTGATAAACAATAGCAAATAATGACAGTGATGAGAATGCTAGTTAAAAGATTATTATTAAAATTAAGTTATATCATTTTTTTCCCTATGGAATATCCTTTCCGAGAAAAACTCATTGTATTGACTGAAACTTTGGGCAACTTTTTATTAAGGAAAGTCTGCCAATGTTAATTGATATTATTCAGCTACCTTCATTTACTTGGTTCAGAGTACTCCTGTTTAATTTAGCTGTCTTGATATGGACCTCATCCACCAGGGAAACTCCCGAGGTTTTGCAGCTGTATTTATTCTGATCTTTTAAGAAGTGGGTTGGCTAACAAAAAGTAGTTTTCAATGTACAGTTTATGTTTGCAAAATACCCAAATTCCAGCCAGGCCTCCTTCATTGTGCAGAAGGAAAGGCTTCCTCAGCACTGCAACAAAAGCTGAAGTTTAAGGAGGCCACAATAGCACGAGCAGTGTTTTGCAGGAGTGCTGATCAGCATGTAGTGTGATACCTGAATTTGGTTAGCCTGGAATGAACACCACCCACCTCAACAATATCTACCTTTAACTGGGAAATGAATGAAATAGTACAACTGTGCTACATGGAAAGATAGTATTTACCTTACTAAATTCTATTTCTAGAAAATAGAAATTCAATTCTACTTCCAGAAAGTTATTTACTGGTGTACCTGATTTGTTCAAGTCAGTTTTATAGAAATACATTAGATTGTACATCTAATCAGTTAAATTGTGCATCTAATCAGTTAATTATAGCCTTCTCTTATTTTTTTTTTCCAGTTTATACAAAGTTTAAATGTACACTAGTTACAGCAAAATAACAACAACCTGATGACAGAGAGAAATTAATAAGCTCAGCCCCTGCCTTTTCTATGAGTCTGGTAATATTCCTCAAAAATCAGGGACAAAACTGCCACTGACTTCAGAAATGGATTGCAAGGCCTTTGGCAAAAATTTCAAAAGCCATCAGCAAGGCTTTCAACACTGTCTCACAATATTCTCATAGGCAAACTCAGGAAATGTGAATTGGATGAGTGGAGAGTGAGGTGGATTGAAAACTGAGTGAATGGCACATCCTGAAGGGTTATAATCAGTGGCATGGGGTCTAGTTAGAGGCTTGTCCCTAGTGGTGGTCCCCAAAGGCTCAGTAGTGTTTAACTTATTTGTCGGTGATCTGGATGAAGGGGCAGATGCCTACTCACTAAGTTCACCGATGACACAAAGCTGGGAGGAGCAGCTGATACCTCAAAGGGCTGCAGAGCCCTTCAGGACCTTGACTGGTTGGAGAGATGGGCAGAAAAGAAATGAAATGCAAAAAAAGCAAATGCAGGATCTCATAATCCTGCATCTGTGAGAGAATAACCCCATACACCAATATAGACTGGGGACCTGAGGGTCCTGATGGACAACATGCTGTCCATAAGCCAGCAGTATGTCCTTGTGGCCAAGAAGGCAAAGGTATCCTGGACTACATTGGGAAATGCACAGAAACTGATGCACAGGAAATTCCACCTGAATATAAGGAAGAAATTTTTTACTGTGTGGGTAACCACACACTGGAACAGATTGCCAAGAAGAGTTGTGGAGTCTCCTTCACTGGAGACATTCAAGAACCCTCTGGATGCAATCTTGTGCTCTAGGATGAACCTGCTTGAGCAGGGAGGTTGGACCACATGACCCACTGTCGTCCCTTCCAACCTGACCCATTCTGTGATTGTACACAAATGATAAAAAACCACAAAACCACTAATACTAATTCTCTCCCTTAGGGCAAACAAAACAACAGTAAGGGCAGCTCTGATGCTCTGTGTATCACGTGTCATGGTCAGTGGGCACAGGGAGGATGGTTGAGGTTATTCCCTCTTTTACTCGCACATCTCAGGATAAATTCATTTGGATTCCTCTAGATCTTTACTTCCAGATGAAGTGGTTACTGGGCTATTGCACAAAGCAACAAATTAATTTTTAGTCATATTTATATTACATTATCTGTGCAGGCTTCCTATTTCTGTACACAGCAAGACGATGTGAGGGTGAAAACCCCCCTCATCTTGTCTCCTGGATGCTGGAATTGACATTTATAAATCTTTACACTTTTTCTCAAAACCACAGTTGCTAAACAGCTAAGCCACTATTTATCTCCCCAAAAAAGGCCCTGTGGATGAGAAAAAATTGAAGGAGAGATAAATTCCTGAACAGATTTTGCTTCTGTGTCCAAGCTGCTGTGTCTGGACACAAAGCAGCTATTAGCCTGGGTTGACCAGCTGATTTGGAGGGGGGATGGCAGCTTTGGGTATGAAGAGGGAGACAAAGGCTCTGAAGAATACAAATGGGCTGCAGCCATTAATTGGAGGAGTGTTATCCATAAGAAGAGATAAAATGATGACACTGGTCAAAGACTAAACACAACATCTAAATCAAGGTGTAAATATAATGTTTTGTGTAATAATATAGTACCTATACACATAACCTGGCAGACAAAGTTTGTTGGTGCATTTTGTTTTCATAGGAGGAATAAAAACAACCCCTTTTTCACAGCTGGGATGAAGGTACTCTCATTTTTCTGTTGATTATCTCCCATAAACTTGTAAAAGAGAGAACACATGCTGGTAAAACTGGAAGTTCTCTGGTTTTGCCTCTCCACAAATCCAGAGAAAACAGAAATAGAGTATTATATTTCCAACTCAGAAAATGCTTAAAGCCATGCCTAACTAATCTAATGTGTCAGTGCCCATAATAGATGTGGCCTGTATCAGAGGGAGGAGATAAGACAGTCAGCTTCCATTTTTGGAGTCAGGACTGTATTTACAGGACACAACAAGCTGTCACGTTCACCACAGAGCATAAACAGTGGTACTTACCCCCGCAGGGAGTGTGGCCCATTGAGCCCATTTCAGCTTTCTGGTATCTTTTCCACTTAACTGATTTAAGTGCAGTAATGTGTGACCTACAATCTTGAGAATTTTGACACAGTCAGTAAAGCTAAGGGAATCTTTAATTACTATCTAGAGCTTTAAAGATAAACTTGTATCAAACAATTACTGTCTGTCTGATTTTATCCAGTCCTTTTATTTATATTTTACTTCTAAGTCACATTAAAAAATGAAATAACTTTATTCTTGAAATGTCATTATGAAATAAAAAATGGATGCTTCAGTTTAAAAATGTCAGAATATATACATGATAATTTGTGGAAATGAAAATGTTAATTTAATAAATTCAGAATTAATTTAGCAATATTTGCAGTCAACCCAAATGTATATTTTGGGTGAAAATAAAATTCTGTACAGCTGTGACGTAAGTATAGTGAAATTCATAAGGAAGATATTTAAATCTGTGATAAGAAAATACAAATTTATTGCCAGCCTGTTAACTGTCCCCTAGCTCCTAGGAAAATAGTCATTTATATCTAGATGGGGTCCTAAAACCAAATACTAAATAGCATTGTCTTCACTCAGATATGAACACAAAGTATTACCCACTAACTACCAGATGACATTGTGACAGTGATGTTAAATGAGCTTTGAAGAAAAATCTGAGATGACCAGGTGAATGTTCTTCTGAGCAGAATGTAATTACCTTGGAAGCTGTCTGAAAATGACCAGAAAATAAGAAAATTTAGTTCTGACAGGAATTTCTGGAGTTTTTGGGGCTGTGGTTTAATAAGACAGCAAATGACTCCCAGGCTGACAGGACTGGAACACAGCTTGCAGCCATGAGATGGGAGGTACTGATCTTGCAGAAGTTCACACTGACAATGCAAATTCCCTGTAAATGATATGACAGCTCAGCACTGTAGTAGCTGACTTTTTATGCTAGATTAGAGCTCGCATTGCATGGAGAGCCAGGTATTGTCTGTCCCCTCATAGCTGACACAAAGCTGGCAGAGACTCTGGATTGCATGTTCATTGGCAAGGCAGGCACACCAGTGTGCTTGGTCAGAGCCCAGATTTCACTGAGCATTGGAGACAAGGCCTGGCTGCTGAAAGTCTGTGGTCCTGTGGAGCATGTCTGGATGTTGGGGAAACAAGATGCATACAGTATATAGTAAATGTTGATGTGCAGGCTTGAAAAATCCCTTTACTAACTAATGTGACTCTATAGCCCAAACCTGGCCACACGAATAGGTATGAAGTAGATGTTTCTGAAGGGCCAGCTAAAGTGTGACACAGTGTATCTAGCTGAAGATAAAACTGGCACTTTTTCCAGCTGCCTGTCTTAGCTCAGAGTTGTGCAAACCTCACTACACGGTTTTTTTTTTTCACGATAATTTATTTAAAATTGGTATGGAAGTCTCTGACTACTCTTACTGTAGTTTGAGTGGGCCTCGTTCAGTGTAGAATACATTCAGGTAGTTAAGCAACATTGCAATCAAGTGAACTATGATGGTATCATAATTAGGAAATACACTTTCACACACTTTCTTTAGAAATCTAGAGCAGGAAGCCAAATCAAAGTGAACAATGAAGACAAAGGAAGCATGGAGACATACTGACTCAGGCAATCCCTGCTTCCTCCTCTCCTTCTGAACTGTCCTCACAAGGCAGTTCTGCTTCAGCTCTTGACTTTAATTGGAGCCCAGCACAAAGCAAAAACCATCCCAAGGCTTGTAAACCTTTCTTTCAGCTAGGGCTATTTGTCCACACATCTTTCCATGGCAGCCAAACTAATTACCATGGCATGTCTTTCCAAGTGACAAAACCTGCTTGTCTGCCAAGATAAAGCATTTGGAAGGCTGTGAAGTGATGTAACCTGGGGACACCTCTGTATTGCTGTCTTTAAGTGATATTACACAGAGCTCTGGTAGTGATTTGAATTCAGGGCATGTTGTTTGGTAATTGGGTGAAGCCAGACTGGTGTCTTCAGACTAATACAACCCCACATGGGAGTCAGGACTGACTGTGACTGGCCCGGCACAGGTTTTGTAATGAAGACTTCTGCTCTGTTAGTGTGATTCTTAGGTGAAATTATTAGAAAAGCTGGCAAAACAAGTAGCACAAGAAGCTAGAAGGGAGCACAGGTAGAAGGAGTGTTAGAAGAATGGCAGCTCATTGCCATGACTTGCACTGCCACTTCCCCTGTGCCCATGGTCCTTCATCTTCCCCAGGAGGGCACAGAGCAGTAGCACAACACCCAGGCAGTCCTTGGCCCTTCTGCTTGGCACATCATTAACAGTCTAATGATATTGACCTATGGAAAAGGGACTGGCACCAACACTTTTATAGGTATCAACCATAGCCCTCTCTCCTGCTTAGGAACAATGCAGCTCAGATTTGGGTAACAAGAAGTCTCAGTGGATTGTGTTATTGGTACCTGGATTGTACTATCCAGTTTCGTCCCTTCCAACCTTCAGAGTCTATAATTGCACATAGGCAATTATCACAATTGCCTATGTGCAAGCCTGATGCTACTCCAGAAAGACAGTAGACTAAATGAGATTAAAAAAAAAAAAAAAGGCTGATTGCTTTGAAATCTTCAGCAATTCTTTGAAATCAAGAGGTTTTTCTGCAGCTTCTCCTGTTTTAGTGGACAAACTCCTCCAGGTGGCCAGCAATATGGCTCAAGGTCTTGAACTTGCAATGTGTAAGCTGTCAGTTTTCTCTTTTCCTTTTTGGAATGGTAGCATAAGTTCAGTAACTTTTGGGGAATCCATGTATCTGTTTTTGTTTAGTTATTACTAACTCTTGTTAGTAACTACAAAGTGCCCAGGCTGGGCTTTTGAGGAACCAGTCTTAGTTTCAGCTCTTTACCTTCTTTTAGGACAGCCAAGTTTTAGCACTATCTTGGAGTAAGTTCCTTCAAGATATGGGACCACAGTTTTTAAAGTTCTACTGGGCTCCATTTTGTGGGGGGCAGGAAAGAAAGACACTGTGGTAATATCTCCCTTCAAAGGACAATATTCAGGCATTCTTATTCCATAGATATATCTTAGCTACAGCTACAGTTTGAATTCAATTAAAAGCTTTTAATTGGTCATCCTTCCAAACATTTCTGAACTGTCATTCATTTTCAGATAGAATGACAGAGAGATCTATTGTCCTAAGATAATTTTAGTCTGACACAGAAGTCAATTACACTAATTGTTCAGCAGGAATTAACCTCTTATGCATCATCAGATTATTACAGTTGCTAGGTTCACTTTGCAAAGATCTTTCCTTTATCTGTACATAAGCAAAGCCAAGCACCAGCTTGTGAGTCTCAGTACTGGCTGGGAAATAACTGCTTTATTGGAATGAGAACAGACATATATATAAAATGTGTGTATATATATATATATATATATATGTGTGTGTGTATGTATATATAGCAGACATATATATATTGAATGTACTTCTAAACTGATTGGAATATTGAAACAGGCTGCAAAAAGACAGGTTACCTTCAGCTATGGGATAATAACACCGATTTTCTGATTAAAAATACCTTTGCCTTAAACACAATTATTAATGAAGTAAATGATTATCTGTGTATTGACAGATATTAAAACTATATCTAAAGAACTTTTAATCAAAGTTGATGCTTCTGAGGTCGTTCTGAGGATGTGCCCTCATACCTCCATTTGAAACTCATGCACGTCCATTCAGAAAATGGAGTGATCTGGACGATTTGAGAGGCATATGAGTATGTGCAGGAGCCAGCTCAGGTGTATGTGAGAATGTGCTGAAAGATAAGCTCCCAGGAGAAATTCTAGGGGAGTTCTAGGTCAGCTGGAAGTGGGGGGAAATTTCACTGTGAGAACATGGCAGAGAAGTTGGAAGGAAGAAGGATAGGCAATTTTTTGGTACTGGATTAAAGGATTCTTGATGATTTGAGCGGATAAATGTTTTCTTATGCTCAGAAAATCTTATGTGAGGAAAACTTCACTGAGGTGTGGATCTTATGGTCTGCTCTCCCTCTGAACTGAAACTCCAGCAAAGCCCTGGATTTTGACAGGTCATATCAGAGAAGAATCCTGAGACAAAGTGAAGGAAGAGATGGGGCCAGGCAGATCTGGCAGTGGTGCTAGAACTCACACTTTTTTCCAGACAATTTGAAGGAGAGACTGTACTCTCTCCCCCAGAAGCAACCACAAGAACTGAATTGGAATAATAATACAGCCACTTAGGAAATTGTCTCATCAATAAAACAGAAACATTCACTGGCAGGTTTACCTGCATGGCTCGTCAGCCATCCTGCCAAAGCATTTCCTGAAACTTCCCTGAAATGTCCTAGTTGGAAATTATCTCCATATACAGAAGTTGCTTGCTTCCTTTAAATTGATGTGGCATTTTCCACAGCATTATGTTTGACTTATGATTTTATTCAGCACAGAAATGCCAGCACAGACACGAAGAGCTGTGCAATTAATTTTTCTGGAAGGGCAAATAGAGCCAGTGGGATAAAAAGAGCAAGTTAGCATAAAACATAAAAGCAGGATGATAAAACTCTGAAGTATGTGCAGAGGTCTGTGTCTCAGTATTCAATAGCCTGATAGAAAGTATGATGATACAGTGAAGAAAGCAAGGCATCTAAAACAAACTGAGGCAGGGCAGAAAAACAGTGATGTTACAGGAGCTACTATTTCAAGTAATTTTGTGTGTGCCGGCACCACCACACGTACAGTCCTGTGGCTATAGCTATACTAAAGCCTGCTGTAAAGTTCAGTTGAATCAATAGCAGTTTTCCTCTTGCAGCGTATCTCCAGCAATACATGGCAATGAGATAAGGAATAAGAGGTAAAAATCTACGTAAAACGAAAAAAGTTTTTTTTAGCCAGCAATGCAAAGATACAGTCCTAACCTGCGTCTTGTTGTTGATGAGTCGTGTGCTTTCTGACGCTTTTCCATGCCACATTTACACGTGTTTGCTGTGCCCGCGTTCAGAGTAAAGTCATTGAATGTTTGAGTGTCCTTCCACCCGGACAGTTCCGTTCCCGGTTAAACACCTCAGCCGAGAGGGCCGGGAGCAGCGCTCCGGGAAGGGGTCACTCTCGGGGACCGGACTGCGGAAGCCGACCCCGGCCCACGTGGCTGTGCAGAATACATAGAGGGCTTTTCACTGCTGCCACCTGCCTACTCCAACCGGGCGACAGCCTTTCCAGGCTCGCCGGGACCCCGGCTGGGCGGCGAAAGGGCGGGTGGGTGACAGGGCGCGGAGCTGCCAGGGCGGCGGGCCCCGGACCGGCGCCGAGGC
>WBNO01002169.1:379761-492703 GCA_013400575.1 Peucedramus taeniatus | reverse complement strand
GGGGCCCCGCTGCCCCCGCCGGGCGGGGAACCTGCACGGCGGCGCTTGGCAGCATCATCCGCGGCTGCGGGGCTGACACACGCCTCCATCCTTCTCTCTCCCGGCAGCCGCTCACACGCGCCTCGCCGCGGGCGGAGCGGAGCGAGGGGCGCCGCGGCAGACAAAGCAAAGATGGCAGGGATCCTTGCCTGGTTCTGGAACGAGCGGTTCTGGCTGCCGCACAACGTCACCTGGGCGGACCTGCAGAGCACGGAGGAAGCCGCCTTCCCGCAGGCGGAGGACCTCTACCTCGCCTTCCCCCTGGCCTTCTGCATCTTCATGATCCGGCTGCTCTTCGAAAGGTAACGCCGAGCCCCTCGCGCCACCCCGGGCTTGGCTGGGCTGGGCGGGCCCAAGGGCAGCCGAGGAGCTTTGTCACCCCAGCGTCTTCCCGCGTCGCTGCTTCTCTGCTGGCCTTACCGGGCCCTTGCGTTATCCCTGCCCCCTCGGTCGGTCACGTAGCGGGCCCGATGCAGGAAGGTGGAGGGGCTCGAGGGGCAGCCGGCGCTCCGTTCCCGCTGCCTGCAGCGCGGCCCGGCGCGGGCGCTAGGAGGCGAGGTCTGCCCGGGAATGGGTGCAGCCCTCCCGCCACCTGCGCCGGCCGCGGTGGGCAGGGGAGAAGGGCCCTCCGACACCTGTGCGGATCGGGGCGCTTGTCCGTGACCCACGGGCTGCGGCAGGGTCCTGTCCGCCCCCCTCATGGAAGCTCCGCAAGAGGAGCAGTGGCGACCGGCCGCGGCGGGAAGTGGTCCCGCCAGGAGAGCTTGCCCGCGCCCCCGCCGCAGGGCCGCTCTCAACAGCGAAGCCCGCGTTTGGTCCGCTGGGGGCCGGGAGCGGCGGCGGGAGCTGGGGGCCGGCGGCAGCTGTTCAGCTGTTCAGCGTGGGGCCTCAGGTGGAAAAGGGCAGTTCTTGGTGAGGGCAGCCCGGGGCAGAAGGGCTGAGCAGAGCAGAGCTGTGCGTGGCCAGTGCGGATGGTATCAGTGAGCGGTCCGTGCTGAGTGTCGAAACACTCCTGGGGCTGTCAGAATGTGATGAAAGCTCAGTGATGAAACGTGCTAGACGCTGTTCATCTCTGAACCAAACTTGACGTTCTTCGGGGCTGTTGAACTCATAAACCACGTTTCACAAATACATAAATACGTATATATATGTACTTAAACGTAAGGCTTCAGACTAGCGATCGGTCAGCAGCGGCTGTTTCCTGTGAGTGTTGCCGTGCGGGTGCTGAGCAGGGGCCGCCCGTCACGGGTTCGCAGCTGAAGCCAAGTGGGTGCTCGCTTGCTCACGCTGCTGCGCCGCCTGACAAAGGTGGTGCTCCTTCAACAGCAGAGAACAAAAGAACGATTCCTTATGCCAACACCTACGTGTTTTCAGTGTTGTTTTCTTAGGCATGCTGTTCGGGTAGTCAAGGAAGATAAAGGAAGACCGGTAGTTACTACATGCCAGAGAAGGGCTGTAAAGATACTTTAAAAATGATAAAACGGCTTATCTGCCAGGTACCACCTCAGATTTCTTAAGTGTTCCCTCTCCTTGGTTAGAACTTGCCTGTATTCCTAGCCCGCTTGAAAGGACCATATTTATTTTGAAAAATCAGCTGTCACGGGCTGTTGTTATCCTCTGTGTTGCTTTACAGATTTACTGAACAGCAAAAATTGTCATCTACCTGAAAATCTAAGGTTGTGAAAAGTTAATTGAAGCAACTGAGTTAAATACTGCAATATAGTTGCAACTGGAGTAATGAGTACAATTACAAGTATATAGATGATGTCAAATAATTAAATTTTTTTGCAATCTGTATGATACGTACTTTTGAGTGTTGAAAATGGGTGCATGATATTGCATCTCTTGTCATCTGAGCTGCAGTAAGCATCATAGCAGGACTGTGTTTTGATGGAGGAACAGCTAGTGAGAGAGATAGTTTCAGCCTCAAGTTTAGCTCACATTTCTGCTAATCCTGATGTGGCTGTTGTTAGCATTGTAGAAGCTACTCTGATTATGTAGTAGTTTGTATCCACTTACTTTGGTTATTTTTCTTCATTCATGTGAAGTAATGTTTAATTTTGCAATGCATTATATTTTTAAGTGTTAGTTATACATATATATGAGAATACCAGTATTTTTAAAATTCTCTTGTATTCATTAGACGTATTTTGAAATTTATATCTAGAAACGTGTTCTACTAACCTGATTGTAGGTGAGAGACCTCCAAAGATGTTTTATTAACAATTACTTAGGTATGTATTTTTTCCTTTTAAAATTAAAATCAATTTCAAAACTCCACTGTGAGAGTAGGATCAGGCTGTTTTGTGTGGGATTAATCCACATGGCATGGTACAACAGTGATTTTTCATGTAGAGCATTTTATTAAAGCAGGCTGAGGAAAAGCAACTGAAGCTATTTCCACTGATGAAAGCAGGGGGGTTGTGTATGACTTTGAGTGGGGGAACAATCAAGCTTTATTATTGCTTATTGTTAATTGGTTTTTTCAGATTTCTGTGCTTCGGTTGTTGGGAGCTACAGAAATCCTTCATGCACATCATCAATTAAAGGTCTGCAATTATGCACGATTTAGAAGGGGGAAGAAAGGAATATTTTTAAAACTGATTTTTTTCTTTCTTCTCTCTGTATTAACACATAGGGTTTTTTTTAAACTCAAGTTGTGGATGACTGATATATGTGCTGCATCCTGCCACATGCTCTTACAGATGTTTAGCAGTTGCAATGGTAGCAGCCAAAGAAGAAATAAAAATAAATTCTGTAACACATTTTAAAAACTTGCAGATTTATTTTAGATGTATGACAGTACTGTAGTATTTATAACATCAATGTATTCTCTATTTTGTTTTGTAAGATATGCTAACTCTAATACAGGTGCTCTTGTAATTCTGTACCCTGGTAGATAAGGTGTTAAGAAGCTGATTATGTGTTTTATATCCATTATTTTCAGACTGCTTCGTAGCAGCTGACTGCTAGGCTGACTTTCAGACTGCTAGGCTGCTGTACTAGAGCAGTGCTTAATAGGAAGGGTTGCTAACTTCATGAATCCTCAATAGTATGAAGTATGGTTTGGGGGAGTTGGACTTTACATGTCTTTGCTTACAAAGTTCTTGACATATTTGGAGGAAAGGAAATGTAAATGAATGAATGAAAGGAAAAAGTAGATTAGAACATTAATGGTATGCTCAGTCGCCTCAGCAAGTGGATCTGATGTTGATGAGTGCTCCTGAAATAAGCTTTGGTCTGAGGTATAACCTCATAGCCATGAGATTTAGTGGATGTATCTGCTGAGGTTATCATAGTTATGGATGAGGTGTTAAAATACTTTAACAGACTTTTTCATTTCCTTCTCATTCATCTTTCTTTAAACAAAGTGCATTTTAGAAAATTATAATAACTAAGCACAAAAATAGTGTTACTTAGTAGTTTGGAAGATGGCAGAAGTTTAGCAATGCAGTGAGTAATACGGAAACATATTTGTGTGTCTTACTACGTTTTTTAAAGGCATGTAACGATTAAGGATACCCCCTGTACTATACAATGCCTTCAGGTAATGTAAGTGCTCAGTAGTAAGTCTCTGTCTTCCTGGATCCTTTCCAGTTCTAGTGTGGGAAAAACAGCTTAAAGCTGAATTAAAACTGGTCTTACTAATAGCAGGGTGTTGTAGTTTTGATTGGCCTAAAAAAGAGAAATAAACGCCTGTTATTCTGTGTGAATACAATTTTTCTTCTTTTGTTTATGGGATGACATGGCTCTTCTCCCACTGCTCAGAAGCAGCATCCTTTCCTAAACTCCTAAGCATGTCCTCTGTGAGGAGTGTGTGCTTATACAAAACCAGTATTCACTCAGCAGCCAGTGTGCTTGTTGGACACAAAGCAAGAGAGTAACACTTCTCTTTTAGAGACTTCTCTCAAGGCAGAAATTGACTGAATCCTCCAAAAGGATTCCTGACAAAACAGATTTCTGATGTGGTCCAGCAATCTTCTAAGTGAAGTAGTTTGATATTACTGCTTTCTTTACACTTGGCTCATCTATTGCAGTTACTCATACTTCATCTTTGCACTGTAGTTGCACTGTATTTTATTTCCCTCATCTTGTAAGCAGCAGTTTGGGCTCAGATCTAATGAAATCACTCAGTGAATCAGCAGACTGCTTATACTGCTTATATTGTAATTTGGCCTTGATGGGGAGCAGTTCTCAAAGGTGATGCTGATATTCTACAGTTGATGGAATGGCTCATAAGGTCAGAGATAGCTTGATTATGTATAGCAACAGCCCTCCAGCTGCACTGACTTGAACTCAACCAGCCACATCATTTACTATTACTCCAATCAAGATATTGTAGACATTAAGCATATGAAAATTCATGGCTTTAATATGAAACTTTGCTTTTGTAATGATAATTCAGTCTCAAAGGTAACCTCAGCTGGTCTTTCATTTAGTATGACACAGTAGAATACCTAGTGGATCTGCATGACATGATGCAATGATGGACATGTGTGTATATTTGCTAACTATAAAAAATTCATTTAGATGACAATACATACAGTCTTACGAGTGTTTCTGGTGTGCAGTGTATAATAACAGCAAATTGACATCTAGTATTGGTGGTTTTTTTACAACAAAAAAGAGGCTAGACAGGATAAAAATTTTGGAAGAGAGTATACAAACTTCCTGTACTTTCAGCAGCCCAAAACCTCATCTGGAGAGGTTGGGTGAGGTACTGATGGTTATTTCTGTCAAAACCTTTTTCTAGGCTGTAATATTTATAGAATTTTTGCTTACTTCCCTGTTTGTTAGGCAAAATCTGATCATTCAGGTGTAATTCTTTTGTATGTAAGTGGATGCCTGTATTCTGACAATAACTTTTCAGTTCTTTCTTTACCTTTGCTTTATAATTTATTTTTTTCATAAGATGACATGTAGGGCTTTTTCTTTTTGCTTGATTGCCATTTACTAAATGCTTAATTCTGTTGAAATTGAGTAGGATATTTAAATTGTGAACTTGTATGAAAAGACAGACCCTGGAAAGAAAATAACTAAAAAACTACTTATTTTCAACTTTAAATCAATTTCATTTTAAAAAGTAACAATAGAGCCTTAGCAGTAAATAGCTTTAAAATGCATTTATATCTTGCTGATTGTACTATTCATTTCTCTGTGTTTCTTTATGTTACTAATTTTCTGTCATTTATCTTTTTCTTTATATAACCAGTTTTTGTTTCCTAGGGTTGCAGGGTTGAGCTTCAGCCACTAACACTTGCAGACTAATGCTTCCCAACAAAATGATTGTTTTACCTTGAGAGCTGTTGTCTCTTTTGGCCTGTCTCTTCCCAGCTCAGACCAGTGCAGTGTATGCTCAGGCGTGCTGGTCCTGCCAGTGCTGGCTGGTACACATCTCTGTTGTGTAATGTAGTTGTGAGTTCACACATAAGCTTAGAGTGTTCCTTTAAAAGCATGTGGAGTGGATAAAATGCATATTTGAATGTCCTTCATATAGGGCCATTTACAGATGTGCATTAGTGTCAGTCTTAAAATTAGGAGTTAAGTGGGAAATGCGTGCTGAGCTCCAGGAGAGAATGCTATTAAAAGTGATTCCTAAAATATCCATGTGAGAGAAGTATGACAGCTAAACCACAGCTCTTCCTATGGAAAGGTGTCAGTGACAGGTCACTAGTGGGTGCTGGGAGCCTGAGGCAGAGCCACAGTTAGTGGGGTTTTGTCTGAGTGCAGGTTCCAGTTACTGGTAGCAACTCCAGTTTGGTTCCTGCCTGGATTCCCACAACCATGCAATTGGATCCAAATTACCTGTGTCTCTTTCCTGGTGCTCCTGCTTCTGCCTCTGCCATTGATTAACAGGTGTTTGCCAAGGACTTGTTTTGGGAAAAAGAAGAGGTTCTGATATGCTGCCCCTTTCTACACATCTGCAGACCAGTGTCTTATTAGGTCATACAAAATATTTAGTAAATTAACATTTGGGATATTCTGTTCCCTTAAATCTGTCTCTGTTCCTGTCAACAGGGTTGATGCCTGAGCTGAACAGTGTTTATTTGACTACATTTTGGGGGGGAGGGTTGTTCTTTTTTCTCAAGTTGTTAAATATCCCATGCCTGCAGTAGGTTGGCAGTTTATTAGCATGTGGTGTTTCTGTGCCTGTCTCGAGATGGTCTTGGAGTTTTGAGAACAAAGTTAAAACTACAGCATAAAATTATATAGCTTTTTTAAGTGATGTAACCTTATATAATATCCAGTAGTATGCTTAAGACTGTAGTTGACGCCTTATGGACAATCAGATGCATTGCTCTGATCCAAGCTCCTTGGAGTTGTTGATCTAACACCTGGATTGCTTTGTGTCTCCCCTCAGAGTGACTTCCTTCACTCACTGGGCACTTACAGATTTTGGGGGACATCCAAGGGAAAGGAAGGGTCTCTGATCATGAAACATGTGATTATTGGGAACAGGAGGAATCACTAATGACTTGCTTTAAGGTGAGCTAAGTTCCTGACAATCAGATGGGCTGAGAACGTCTGTCCTCTGGGAGGAAATGCTTTTAGCACACAGTCCTTACAGAAATGCTTTTAGCACACAGTCCTTACAGAGGACTAACTCTACACCATATGGTGTCCATCAGTTTCTGGCGATGCCTTTCTGGTGCCAGGGTGAGAGAACCGGAGTATTTACCACAATCAGTTGAAATCTTAGAGATGGTTTTCAGGTGAACCTGTAACACAAAGTTGTGACTTCTGCACATAAAACAGAGAGTAAACTGTTTTTTTATTTTTCCTATGTAGTTAATACCTATCTTAATAGCAAATTCTGCTGTTGTTAAGCTTTAATATTTCTGAGCAATTGTAAAGCTTCATGAAACTATCACTGATGTAGTACAATCAAATTTTAACTCTCAAGGTAATTGTACAATTAATAAGAAAATTTAAGAATTGTAAAGGAGTTTAACATCCAGTTAACCATGTCATATATATTGGCTATTAATCCAAGTTATGTTTTGCACAGGGAAGAATGAAGTGCCTCCAGGCTACCTCGTATTAATGAAATATCTTTCAGGTTTACTAACCTAAAAGTCATTTTAATATCATAAATGATGCACATTAAAGTTTGGTCTGAAGTGATGAAAAGCCTTTTTGTGCTCATAGGTCACACTAGGATACTTAAAGCAAATACCTAAATCACTTGCATTTTTTCTTAGTGCAAGTGTAGTAGAAGCTTCCTTTTGATAATATCTTCACTGTGTTAGTTTCTCCTGTATGGATGAGGGCAATAGCCCATAGTGCTATATTAAAATAAATAAATCTAGCTGACGTAATGAACACCGGTGCACAAACAGAGGTTATAGCTTGGAATGTGTTCATTGGTATAAAATCTTAAGTTCTTGAGGCTATTTGAGTATTTGAGTATTTGTGCTTGCAGTAGTGTTTATCAGTTGCAAAAGCTAGTAGCTCTATTTTTATCAGTACTGAAATAACATAACATGTGGTGTCATCAAATCTACTCTCTGCCCATTTGCCAGCCTATGAGATAAACTTAGTATTTTTTAGTTCTGCCAGCAGAAAAAGGCTTAATAGAAATGATGGTGAAATCCTCACTTCAGCATTGGGATCTCTCCACTCCCTTTTCACTTCTGTTCCTGACTGAATTCAGTTCTATATGATATTGCAAAAGTTCTGATCCCTGAGCTTTCATTGGGACTGCCGTTTATCATGTCTGTGGGACTCCTGTCTTTTCACTGAGAAGACAGTGGAATCGAAGACTACTCTCAGTTTATACTTTCCTATGGTGTTTGACAGAACTTTTAAACTATGAAAACTGCTTTTGTACCAATACTGTCTACCTTGAAATGGTATAAATGAGCTACACTGCCTAGACTAATTAGAGATGCTTTCCTGCAGTGGTAGGGAATTGCTTATTTGGAAATTAGACTGTGCTCTATAGCTCAAAGTAAAGAGCTTCCTCAAAAGCAGTCCCTGATCACAGAAGTAATGTGAAAGGAAGATCAGAGTGGTGCGTTGTAATATCCCTTGTGCTTGCTCTTCCTCGTGTCTGTTGTGACTCTGTGATGGACGTGTTGCTGAGACACGGTTACCTCCATAGTTAGAGATAGACTGCTTGGTGTGCTGTTTTTAAGGGGACTGCTTGAACAAGGTGTGTTCCTTAAGGTGCACAGAAATTAGCCTTATATGGCAACTGCTGATACATTAGAAGTGGGCAGCATAAATGTGGAATGCTAGTCTGAACCCGTGGGCATTACAGTGTGACAGAGCAGACAAAATTAAATTGACATGAAATGAAAGTGAGCTCAGAAATTTTTGGGGTGGTGGGTGAACTCAGGTAGCACTTCTCAACCAGGAGGAGACCTGTGCAGCTGGTGAGCTGGAGGAGTCCAGTCTCTCATCTCGCAGCAGCTCTCCTGAGCTCTGCTGTAGCAGATGAGACCAGTGCTTTATCGAGACCAGTGCTTTGTCAAGACTAGAATCCCCCTTACAACTGGTAAGACCAGTTGTTTCTGTTGAAAACAAAGTTCTAGGAAATGAGTGGGTCATGAATATGTGCTTGTTGACAAGCTTTTCTACATTTGTCCATTACCTTTTCTAAACTTCCTGCTTCAGTACTTGTGGTTGTCCAAAGCATGCTGCTGGATGAGATGATCAGGGGCAGTTGGGTATAGTTAATTCTTGTTAAGGGCATCATGTTGGAAAGAAACTGTTGAGAAAAAGAAAAGCAGGTGGTTAGACCACAAGCAGAAACGTGTTGTGTATATATTGAAGCAATAATTGAGTGGTTGATTCTTATCTGTCAAGTTTTCCCACACAGTAGTATGAGAGGAGGGTGAGAACTGATATGATAAGAGAGTAGCCTGAAAATACGAACAGTTCCAGTGCCAAACATTTCCCAGTATTACAACACTTGTTATGATGATGACAAATTGAACTGTAGATGGAGTCCTGGGAGTGCTGGTGGACATAGATTCTTCCTACTGGTGTACAGTGAAAGGACAAGAGGCATCAAGCAATTGAAATGCAGGAAATTCTGTTTAAACAAACTTTTTCTTGGGATGGTTGTGAAACACTGTGACAGGTTACCCAGAGAGGCTGTGGAGTCTCCAGTTGTGGATGCACTTGGAAAACATGGGCTTAGTCCTGCACTAATTGACCATCCAGCAGACTTGCTGATCTCCGGAGGTCTCTTCCAACCTTGGTGATTGTGTGAAATCATAAACCTCACGGAATGGTGTAAGTGCAGGCCTCCAGGGTGCTCCTGAGACCTATGTCTGGATGAAGTTTGTAAACTGTGTTGGAAAACTGAATAGGAGAGCATTAAGTTGCGCCTAACATTTGATTGAATGGACATCTGGATTTTCCATTTTCTCTGGGATGAATCTTTTGATTTTATTGTAGTCTGGTGTGTGAGCAGGTGGGATGTAAATTGAGAAATAGATGTGGACCTCCTCTACCTAAGACAGGAGCTACCTTATGGTACCCAGAATGAAGTCTGAGTTGCTTTGAAATAAACACATTCTATTCCCCTTCTAAGATCAATGCTTTGAGTCTCCTACAGCATAAAATTTGATTATAACAGGCCATTTTGAGGGTAATTTCAGTTTTGTTCCACTTAAGTTATTTCTTCTCAACACTGCAATATCTTCAAGATAATTTTGGGTTTGAAAAACTTCACGGAAAGAGGTGCTTAGATGACAGAAAGCAGAAATCACATGCCTTACTGGCAAAGCTTTTATTCCCTTTGCGTTCAGAATAATAAGAATAAATCAGACTTAGGGGAAAAAAAGAGAGAAGCCAGTCTTTAGTCTCACGTTCACTAATTCTTTATATTGGTAATAAAATGCATAGTTGAAAATATATTTGTGTGTGTGTGTGACAGAGAGTAATTTATATACCACAGTGGTATCATATCACTCTGATGCCGTGTGTTTTTTTCTATTTTGTTTTAATATCATTACATCAGAAAATAGTTGTAAGGTGTGGATGTAAAATATTGACTGCTGTACAAAATGAGAAATTTCAAAATGTCACTTTTTGGGGTGATAATGAACCAGTTCGATATTTGACACAAGGAACATATCTTTTCTCCTAATTAGAGGTACTGTCACGTGTGCTAATCTGGAATTGTTATTTTCTGGAGCATTTATAGGAAACATGAAAAATACTTGGGTTTTTTCCAGTTTGCAATGAAATGGAAAGTTAGAAATGTCAAAATTTCATCAGGAGCAGATGTCCTGACTTTCAGCCAACACTGATAAATGACTTTGGTTACAACACAAGGATGTAGAGATAAAAATGAGGTCTCTGTAGCCTTGCCAGCCTCCAGAATCACACATTCTTCACCAGGGTTAACCAGTTTGTATCATGCATGATACACAGAATGTTTCATTGTGTTTTTCTGTTTGTTTGTTTTGTGTTTTATTGGAGGAAAAAAATTACTTCCTAACAGGTAACCTGTAAAATTACCTCTTAACAGGTTGATTTTTTTGAAAACAGGCTGATGGTTTGTTAGAGTCATGGCAGGAGTTTGAATCTCCAGCCTGACATTTACCTTCAGTTGTCAAGACGAAGAATGTGCTAGCAGAAATAGAACACTACTTCATCTTGCTTACTCTTCCATCGAGAACTGCCTCCAAGATTTGAGGAGAGCCCAGCTGCTTGTATCCCATCCCATGAGTATTCCTTGTGTTTTGCCTTGTTTCTCAAATAATTCAGATATAACACTAGAGTGGTTTAGAGCTTTAAATACTAATAAAAAACCCCTTAAGGAAGTTGCCTCAAAGGAAAGAAAAGTTCAAATTTACCTTGAAGCATCTGCTTTTACACTTATTTTTAAGGGTTCTCAAGAGTTTCAAGCTGATCCTAATTTTATCAAGGATCTTTCTCAGTTTGGTGGAAAAACAATGTGTTGGTCATCCTCATCTTAAAACCCTTCATGTGTTTATCAGAAAAAAAACATAGCTGCTTTCACATTTTCTTTCGGTAAAGTCCTGTATCTATACCAGGAAATATTTTTTTAAATGGTTTGAAAATAACCCAAGTGCATTGACTAAGAAAATGACATCTGCTAAATAATCTGCCATCCTCTTCCAGCTCTCAGACTAGAGCACAGCACATTGAGAAACTGTATACAGAGAGGAGGTATCTGTCAAAGCAAGGACAGCGCCAACTATGTGGTCCATAAAGTGATTCTTTGATTTCAGTCCTCCATATCCAGTTTTGTGTACAGAATGCAAAAGACCTCTGCTTCCCTTAAATACCCATGGCTGATTTGTGACCTTGGCCACAATAGGAAGGTGTTATTATGGATTTTGTTTGACTTTTTCATTTATTTGTGGTGGTGGGTTTCTGTCTTGGGGAAGGCTTGTTGGAATGAAGAGCCAAGGCATCAGTATCCAACATCTTACCTTTTCTTCTTGTTCACATATAGAAATTTCAAATAAAAAGTGAGATTAGTTCATCTATAAAAACAGTCCTTAGAATCCAGATATTACCACTTGCATCTTGTCTTCTTTTTCAGACTTGTATTAACTTCACCTGGGCTCTTGTGAATCTCTTGCAAAGCTTTAGGCCTGTCTGGTGCACATGGACTGGTAAATGCTAAGTAATGAAGGAAAAAATAAGGGTCAGGGGTTTTCATGCTCCCATCCCGGTGGCTTCATAGAGTCTGCTGTGAAACATCCTGGATTCTGTACATCAAGCTAGTTGTTGGTCTTCCAACATTAGCATTTGTTTTCCTAGATGAATTTTAGTGTAAAAAGAGCATTAATTTTGTGAAACTGTATTACATGCATAAAGAGTTTTGTCACACAGTTTTATTGGATTATTTGCCAACAGTAAGGTCTGCGGGAGGTGTAAATTACAGTTTCTTTCAGGGTGGTTTAACTGATTTGAGGATCTGTGTTACACTTAAGTATAGTTTATTTACTCAAATGTCCTGAGTCTGATCTTCTGCCAA
Source organism: Peucedramus taeniatus (assembly GCA_013400575.1). NCBI lineage: Eukaryota > Metazoa > Chordata > Aves > Passeriformes > Fringillidae > Peucedramus > Peucedramus taeniatus. Next base: position 480,696 of record WBNO01002169.1, on the reverse strand, counting down.
TATAAATTAGAAATCAACTTCTGCTGAATTCTGGTGTTTTATCAGCATATAACTTCAGTGCAAGACCAGAAGTTTTATGACATTATGCATGGTCATGTGAATCCATGGAGTTTAGTAATATAGTAATCTAATCTATTAATTAGGGTGCTGTTTTAGTAAGTATGAAACAGAAACAATTCTATCTCTTTACCTATATATATGTATATCTAAATGTATTTAAAAATTTTTTTTTGCATTGCATTTTTCTTTCCTTGACTAAGTGCCACATTTTCCCCCCTCTTCCATTTTTTCAGGACTAGTGGTATGTGTGCAGCCAAAAAGCATTATTTTTTCTGAAAATCCTCACACATAGAAGGTTAGTTAACATTTCATGTCAACTAGAATGACTTGTTCTTTTTTCACAGAGTAAGAAGTTCTGCATGCTGCAGGGTGATGGAGCAGTAAAAGGGACCACATGCTAGCCTTGCTACTCCTTCCCTCAGTCCCTTTAACAAGAGCATCTCTAACAGTGACTGAAGACTGAGCCTGCTGCTTGGTGACAGGCTGCTGGTACGCACCTTGTGGACAGCTTTTCTGTGTCCTGCCTCAGTTCTGCTCTTGCACAAAGCTGCTTCATGGTGGAGAAGAAAGTGTGATACATCTGTGCAGTGGTTGTAGCTCCTGTCTACATGTGTAGGGGGGCCTGGAAGTAGTATTCAGGTGTTGCCCTAGCAGGCAGTGTGCTGCAACTGCATTGCTGTCGGTCCATGTGACAGGTAGTTTAATGTGAACCCAGGTGTTCATGTAAACTGTAGTCACTACCAGAGTAACAATATAAGCAGCTATTCAGAGCTCTGAGTACAAACAAACAGAAAAAGAAAAGTGTCATCCTTATGATGATGCCTATGTTTGTTCCACGTGTGATAATTTTATGATTTAGAGAGTACAACGGGGTGTGTGTGCATGTTGATATAAAAATAGGTTGTAATGATGACCTCCATGACTGTCTCAACAAGTCTGCCACTCTGCTTCACAACAAGGCTTTTTCTGCCTTGCCTGGTAGTGCTGCAGGTATTTGTTTACACTGAATGACATAAAGAGGCCTCTGAATGAGTACACTTGCATAATAAACAGCACATTCATTGGATCCACCCTGTATTTTCTTCCATTCTTCCAAGCTTCCATTCACTGAGCTTTCTTCAGTGGAAGGCTTGGCAAATACTCCCTCTCAACTTTGCCTACAGAAGAGTGGTTACCAACCAGAAAACTTAATCACAGGAGTGTGCTTTGCATCCTTCTGGTCTTCCACACTTCTGGCCCTTGGGAGAGTAATGAAAAGTATTTTGGTCTGGTTTTGCTGTTGGCATTGAAAGAGTGAGGCTTTTGATCTCAGGAGGTCTAAATCTGAATATTATAGTCAAGTAGAGGACTAAAACTTAGTGTGCTTGGGTTTTCTGCTGATTATTTTGAGTAATCTATCATGGGGCCTGGGATCCTTTTTTTTATTATATGAGCATAACTACAATAACTGTTTATTGCTTCTAAAAAGTTTTCATATTTTTTAGTGAGAACTATCACAGATAGCAAGAAGTTTTTAGAACTTAATGCAGAGTGAGCCCTCCTGCTGAACTCCTAAGCTCCTTTCCCCTTGGAGAGTTTAATCTTACAGATCCAGTTGCTTCTGTCCTAGAATAATTTCAGAATGTGTCTGGAATGTGAGAATAGAGAAGCAAGAAGATGGAAAATTTCACCTTCACACTGCAGTTTTATGGGATAGTTTTCTCCCCCCCTCTTAAATAAGACTTACACGTGTTAGGTCTCAGTGATTAACAGTGGCCCTCAACTGTATGAAGCATCCACTTCAGGAGCACCATTAATCAGTCCCATTCCTGGTTTGGCAAAGGCAGATCCGGAAGAAGATGAAATTAACTGCAAAATATGCAGGGCTTGTGGGAATCCTTACCAGAAATCTCAAATCTTGAAAAAAGGCACTTGCAGCTCTAAGCTCTACAGCCACTGAAGAGTTAATTTTTTTACTTCTTAACACCCACTTGAATATTGTCTTGCTTGGAAACTTTCTAGCTTATTATTTAAAATAAACAAAGGAAACTCTTCACAGTAGCAAAATGCAAGCTGTCAGGCTATCTTAATTTTAATGGTATCATCTTTGCTCATCCATTTACAGTGTGCCCAGAAGAGTCATACGCATTTTCCTTTCTCATTTCTTACCTCAGAAATTGTATTGAAAGCATAGTAATAACAACAATAGTAATAGTAGAGTTGATTATTTGCCTGTTTTGAAAGGGTGTTTTCCAATGCAGGTCTATGAAATGAACTTAATGCATATGAAGAGCTGAGAAAGGTATGAACAATTATACAATGGCTGCATCACTGTCTGTGTCTAATAAGGCTGTGTAAAAGTGAAAAACCAGCATAAGGAAATGCTGATGCTGTTCTACATTAAGAATGGGATAATGCTTGGCATGAAGACGTGTGAGTGGAGGAGAGCTGCTCTGTGTGATAGTGCTCTATACCAAAGAGATGTATCCTCTTTATTTGGCTAGAAAGAAATAAATTTTGTAGCTCACTAAAAATACGGATTTTAGTTCCATTTAATAATGCTTTTGGACACCTGAATGTCATCTAGGACACAAAAGAAAAAGTACTTACAAAGTTATTCTCTTGTAATTGTTGTAATTTTAATTAAGGACTTTTTATTCTTAGGCTTTATATATGACAATAGCACACTAGTGGAGTGTGCTTCAGCTCTGCGTTTGTAGTTCTAGGTTTAGATCTTTCTTCTGCAGCTGGATTATTTATGGTATAAACAAAATAATGATAAAATGTAAGTTCTTTTGGTCCTACTGCAGAACAAGCTGAGTGAATTTGGCATTCCAATGCCTCTTAACAGCGTTAAAATAATGAGTTATAAAAGCAGAAGTTGGAATACTTCTGTGCCATCAATAAATATTTGCATCTCAGATGACAGATCACGACAAGTCAACCCCCTCATGAGTGTGAGTAATGTAGATAATTTTTGTGGAGATGCAGTGCAGCAGCCACATGACTTGTGGTGTGACAATCTGCTGCTCTTCAATATCTTGACACTTCTGTTGCTTACTTGGAATTTAAAGTTTAGAGAACTAATTACTCACCAAACTCTTCCTGTACTTGCTAGGTAAAAATTGTTAATGGAGAAGTTGAGGACCAGAGGTAGGAATGGGGCAGAGAAGTAGGATTGGAAGGAGGTACACAGGTGTCTTCTGGAGTGTGGGAGAGGGGAGTGGGACTAAAGATACATTGTGTGTGGGGAAAACATGACTGTGATGTAAGTCTGTGCAGTGGGGTGGAATGTGGTGTAACCAGGCATGCCTGTTTGTTTGTGTCACCAGAAACAATGTGTTTGCAACTATTCCCTTCGGATACGCTTCTGATTTCAAAGGTATATGAGAACACTTACATCCTAGGCAAGGAAGAGGCTTGATGTATGTATGTCTTGTTGTCCTCAAGGTGTTCATGAAACAGAATTGAAAATTCTTCAGAAGAATTCATCAGATTTTACCTTTTTTTTCTTTTTTTGGCAGTAAGAAAGCTATAGTGTTTGTATCATTGCAGTCTGGTCCCACGTGGAAAGGTGTAGCATGCCCAGGCACCACACCCACCTTCTTGCAAAATCATTGATGAAGACAGATGACAACCAAGAGATGCCAGCTGGGTCATGTGACCCAAAATGATTATGGACTGGTATATATTTATCTCTTCTGATGACATCTAGAACTCTGTTATTTGGGAGGGACAGCACCCTTTCTTCTCTTTCCAAAATAAGTCAATTAATAACCTTCCAGGTTTGGTTGGAAAGTACAGGTACCGTTATTTCTGGAAGTTCTTAGTGATAGATTGGATCTTTGTCATTCACCAGAACACTGGATGGTCAGTGAGACTAGGAACTGCTCTGAAAGGCAACTGAAAGGAAATAAAGGAGATTTATGTTAAGTGTCATTGGGGAAAGTGATTTGCATCTATAGAGGTTAAACATAGTATTAAAATGAGACAATTTCTGATTGCTGAGCTGAGAGTTCCAAGAACAGAGGAGTTATGGCTGAGGTGACAAACCTCAATATAGCCAAGAACAATGGGAGAGAGACCTTAAGCATGAAGCAAGTAGGTGAAATTTGAGTCTGGTGGACCTTTTGTGAGAAAGAGAAATATTGTTATTGTTAGTTGTCTAAAGTGGACTTTTCTTTGCCCATTGCAACTGCCTGACAAACTCTGCTGTTGACAAACCAGGACTGATAAAAGGATTCTTGATTTTAAGATAAAGAACATTTCCAATCAGCTAGGCAAGGCATCCTTCATGTTCTTAAGCTATCACGGTACAAAATCATCTGGGGAACCAAATAGCATGCTACTCTTATGACTTGATTAGCATGCAAAGTTTTTTTTATGACATTAAGAATAATGCCAAATAATTGTTCTGTTTTATTGTGTGCTGTAAGGGGGGGATGTGTGCCTGTGTGTGTGAGAAAAATGGTAATGTTCTCTAGTAACCCAGAACAGTTATGATTGCCTAGATCATCTAGAAGCACAAGATGTTTTCAGCAATTAATTTATAGACTGAGCAGATGTTCATTATGGCAAGAACCCAATAAAGGACAAGAGCTGTTCTCTGAAAGACTCACAGATATTTTCCCAATAAATGAGGCTTAGGGAAAAAAATCTGCAAACTTTATTTCCTTACTGACAACCACCTATTTCATAAAGGGGATCTTCTTTTAAGTTTGTCATTAGACTATCAGTCATAAGATACATTAATGATCTAACACAAGGAATTTAAACAATAGGAAAAATTCACTTTCTTTTATTGAAATAGCTTGAATGTTCTTGAGAGCTTTTGTTAAATTGTATAAAATATTAGTTTGAGTAGCTTTTTTAATAAATGAAGGAGAAAGTAATTTCCAGCTTAACTTTTGTAATTTCAGCCAGTATTTTAGAAGTAAAAATAAACTTGGCATCATATAGGAAGCAAACCTAGCTGACAGTGTTGATCTGCTAGACATTGTTAAAGAACAGCACCAGTTTCTGATTGATTTGTGGGAAAAAACCCCATACTAATGCAAATGAAGTTTCACAAGTTATTGTACAATTTATGTATTGAATAGGATAGTAAAGAAACACCTTTTTGAATCTCAGAGTTTCTCATTGTGGGGCACTATTTAAAATGAAAGATAAATGAAGTATCATTTAGGTAAATACAGATATACTATGTCACCACTGTTCAAAGGATTAACACAAAATGAGCTTTGCATTTTTCTAGAAACAAAAGATCTGTTTTAGACCACTGTGCATGAGCATAGCTCAAGGAGAAATACTGAGCATTAAAGTACAGGCTTCAAAACTGAGTAAATATGCCAAATGTTGCTACCTGACAATGTAGTGATTCCAGAATGTTTTTCGTTTGGCAATTCTCTTGCAAATGCTTGTTTTTCCTACCTTACTTTGCAACTCCTCATATCTACCTCAAGAATTCCATCACTGCCATTTCTTTGCTTACCCTCTGATCCAGTATACATTCAACAGAGGGTTCAAATTCCTAATGTCTTTCTGGGTTCAGGTCCAAGATGCTTCCCCCCTCTAAATGTGTCACTGTCAAAAAACCTAATAAAACAAACATGGAACAGTCAGCCCAAAAGAGAGCCCAAATGTTTTCCTCAAGATTTCCATAGTTGTTTATCTAAGGTACTGAGGCAATAAGTGTTTATGGCTTGCTGAGTTAAGGGTGAAAAATTTTTCAAGACAATGAAAGGTTAGCTGTAACTGCTATAGATAAGATACTACTCAGAAACAAAGGCTAAATGGGGCTGGTTTATATGAGTTATGTGTAGCATAGCCTTAGCTTGAAAGGAATTTAGCCAAAGGCAGGAATGGTAAAAGTAAAAAAAAAATATCAAAGACAAAGGCACCCTGTGCACATTCTAGAATTTAGGATGTGATCTGCATAGTCTGCTACTCAGCTGTATACTGTGCTCCAAATGGCTCTTCTGGGTGGTCTCTGATAGTCCTGGGTTTGCTAGTGGTGAGAGAGAATGGCTTTAGTAGCACAAAGGAACTCTGCATAGCACCTGTGTGGAAAGTGAAATTATGATGATTTCCATTGATTTGAACTAAAAGGGCTCAAGACTGGTTGTATTTTCCGCTGGATCTGCACGTGTCACGTTCCACAATGGTCATTCTTTTCCATCAAAGCAAATGAACGAGGCACTCCTGCCTGACAGCAGCACCCTCCCCTCTGCCCCCAGCACCTGCTTTCCACCGCTGGAGTTCCTTGGCTGCTCTCCCAGTCCTCCTCACATGGAAGGCAGCAACAGCAGCAGCACACAAGGCTGCTGTCACCACATGGTTAGAGGAGGTGCTTGCCAGTAAGAGTTGGGACTGGTCCACCCCAGTCTCCAACTGTCAGTCAACAGTCCTGGGGCCCTGTGGCATTCAGCCATATGAGGGTTATGGTATGTGGCTTGCCAAACCAGTTAGGTTTGCCATCACTGCAGTAAGTCAGGAAGTTGATTTCTTCACCTTCTTGCACAAACTTGTCCAGTAGCATATTGCATCTGGTGGAAAAAGGGTTCAAGAGTGATTTGTTTTAGTATTTGCCTGATACAAAATGGCTTTTTTTTATGATAATGAAATAGAGTCCCTTCTGTCTCTGCAGCAGAAGGAGAGAAATGAGTAAAAATGAGTAAGCTGCAATTGGACTGACTTAGTCCCTACATTTTGTGAAGATTTAAAAACCCACTTAATGCCTTTGTGACAGTGAATATATGAATTCCAGTGTGTGAGTCCTTTTTTCCAGACAGGAATTGTTTAAACATACAGAGGGTGATGAGTAGATATAAACCTGGTATTATAGTTTCTCTTTGAAATCTAGTGTCAAAATGGAGATATTTATGAGATTTCTAAAACTGTTCACCAGGAAGTTATACAAAATACACTAGCAAGAGGTCATTAAAAGCAGCAGATGCTATTGTGGTTTTGCTGCAAGCACAGCAAAAGTGAAAGCACAGCAATTCCTCTATTTTTGCCTCTTTCTAGCCTATATTTGTCTGTCTCTTGCCCCTTTCCTTCTACATCTATTTTCTGACATGCATCATTTATTTGATTGCTAATGGACCCTAGTAGCACTGAGTACTTGTGCTCTAGGATTAGGATTTGTGAATAGGAAAGACTATAATGATTTAATTTTTCCCCCTTCCATCTGTAGCTGCACAGATGACCCTCCTGATATGTACCAGGCAGAAGCATTTCGAGACCTGCATGACAGGTCTCTTAATTGATTCCTTCAATAACTGCTGAAATCTAAAGGGGGAGGAGGGCTGGGGAGGAATGGCAGTGAGGTTGACTAGCAAAAGATTTGACCTAGTTTTTTCAATCTGCATGGCTGTACAGACAGACTCAATTATAAATCTGCTGCTTTAGAAGAGCTTTTATTTTTTTCCCTGTGTGAACAGCTGCATTGATTTTGAATGTTCAAATTAGGTGTGCTAAAACATAAAATTTTTTCATCATTGTATATCGTGTCATGAAATATGCATGTGGTGAGGAAGTAAGGGAAGTCATCTACTTCTGGTGGATTGCTGTGGGGTTTGCTGCTTTCTGCCCTGCTGCTCGATCTTCTTCTGCTTGACATTCCATGCTTGGCTTTTTGTGCTGCCTGCAATATTACTGTGTACGTGAAATATGCTCACTCTTTACTTTGCACAGGAGTTTTGTGGTACTGCTTTGCACACAAAGCTAAAGGAGGCTGAAAGACTTTTGTTTTAAAATTTTTGATAGCATCTCTAAACTAATAATTTGGCCTTTTTATATCTATTTATACCATTTGCCCTGGCTTTTGCTTGGTTTGCTTGTTTGTTTATTTTTCCTTCCTTATTTAGCAGTGAAGCACCAGGGATTAGTACTAAATTCTGCAGCAGCATGGGGATTCATGACAGGCTTTGATTAGAGTTTTGATCCTCCAGATGCTCTGAATAAACATTACAACAGACATTTGAAGGGGGATATTCAGTTGCTGAATAGATTTGTGGATAATGTTTTTCTTCCTTTTGATTAGAGATTCCTTCTAGAGCGCTTGGTTAACTGAACACAGGGCTCTGGGGCTGGTCAACAAGGAATTTTTTACCTGTTCTGCATTTCTTGATAACTGGTTTGGTTCTTGAGCTGCTTGCATCTGCTACAGGAAAACCATAACCAACTGAAAACCAGGAAACTGACTTCTTTTCCTGAAACTGCTGTGAGATACAGCTGAAATGGTATCAGGAGGTTGCATAAACCCATCCTTGCTGGTTACATCTGGGCTTCCTAGCTCTCTGCCTGGAGGCTCTCTTTCATTGTGCTGTAGGCAGTGGCCCTGGAATATGGCTTTATGCTGCTTTGCAGTTTTCACTGCTTGTTTGTGATCTCTGCTCTCTTACGGCGCTGGCTGTGGCTCCAGTCTTGGTTTGTGCCAGCTGGAGAGGCTCTTGAAAGGGCAAGAGTTTGCAGCTCTCAGCTGGCAAGGAGGGGACCGCAGTGATGGGGAAAGAGCAAAGTGAAAGTGGTGCTTGGACCAGGGTGGGTTCTGTGGGCTTCATGGGAACTCCTCCCTTAGCCAGCCTGTATGTGTCAGTCAACAATATTGCCCAGCATTAGGCTTGGAACTGGATACATGCTGCTGTGCCCTTGGTGTAACACCGTTCATCAGCCCTCCTCTTTCTCCCTGCTTTGGTTTGCAAGTGCTTCCTTCTGAAGCTGGAAGGATATCCCTGTAGGTAGAAGCTGATCTTGCAATTGAATAATTTCATCGCTGTTTCCTATTCTAAAGGAAAATTTGGAATTACATCATAGTCCGGGGTATTCTGAAGACTTTTGCTTTTCCTTGTGTGCCTGGCTGTAGCTGGTGACGTCAGCAGTCATGCTTTTTGGGAGCCAGGCTGCATCAGTAATATTTTTTCTATGGGATCATGGCTAACATGCATGTCAAGAAAGTGACTGTCAGCCCCAGGAGTTGAAAGGAGGTGCCTGCTCACAGGAGCTGCTCTCAGTATCCTTCTTTGGCATCATATCTGCTGGCCTGACATTCCCAGTCCTGCTCTGGGCAATGGTCTTGGGCTGAAGTACTTGCTTGTGTATCTTGGATATAAGACATCATGTCTAATTTGTTTTCAAGGGAAGACAGAGTTTGATCTGTGATTCACTGTAAAGTCACTAATTACTATGTCCTCAGTGCTTGCAAAGCTTTGCTGCAGTTCAGGCACTGTCCAGACACTTACCTGATGTGCATGCTGAGTGCTTTGGAGTGTATGCAACAGGGAAGTGTGAGGGTCTTGGCAGCATGCTGGCCAAGTGCATATGGTGGGCTGTAACATCTGTGTTTCCCTGGGCAAATAGACTGTTATGTGCAAGGCTTCAAAATGAGTCCTGCAGTAACTCCTGCCTTGTTGTTTCTCCTCCCTATGCTATCTTCTCCTTTCTTTGTCCTCTTGCCAAGTGTACAGCACTGCACAGTTCAACTGCAGCAATATTACACATGGCTAATCTCTAACCCAGCTGGGTGAGAGACTGGCTGTCACTTCCATTTGAGTTGTCAGATGAACAAACTAGATAACATTCTGGACAGACACTGTGCATTTTTGGCCAAGCTGCCTCATAATTGTCCATGTGCACCAGAATGCTCAGTTTACTGCAGTACCCAGAGCAGTGGGAAGAGTCCTGAAGACCTGTGGAAGAGCTGATCCCCACCAAGGCAGTGTGTTTGTGTCTTATGTTCTGCTGGGAGGTTTTGGTGGTTGGGCGAGCTTTGTCTGTGCTTTCAGAAGGATGTGCACTGCTGCTTTGCTCAAACTGCACCCAGACATTGCCATCAGAGCTTGTTGTAAGGGAAGTTTTTTTCGTTTTTAGTTATACTCTTAAACAAGAATTATTCAGTGAGTAACCTTAGAAATTATGTTTCTTGCCGTTAAAAAAATGTAACTGACATCTACAATTGTGTAAAAATCTTGTATAGTTATAAATCTGTAACGGTTCCCAGTTTTGGTTTGCATCCCAAGCAGCATGCATTGTGGTGTGTTTAAAAACAAATAAATAAGAAAGACAGTTCTAATGATCAAAAGGAGATGAAAAGGGTTATGGCACCCTAAACAGGAATACAAAAAGTAACAAATACTTGCTACTTGAAGGTTTTGAGTAACTATTTATCTTACACCTAGTTTGTGACGTGCCAGGGTAGATAGGTGCTCTGTCTAGTTTTCAGCATGAGACGCCCTTCTTCTCCTTTTTTTCAAATTCTTAATAGTAAAAAGCCACCTTTTCTGTTAGTGTCTTAGCATCATTTATTTGTGGCACCTAATAGCAACCACTGGAGAACAATGTTACAGTGTCAGGTCAGGTTTCCTCAAGTACCCACCTGCCCAATTTTATTTTTTTTCTTTCAACTTCTGCTGGTAGAGGTGGGCATTTATATTGCAATACTATTAGGGAACCATGTTTTAGTCACGTGTCATTTGAAATTGTAGTGTGCAAAGTTGCTGACAAAAATCTTGTAATTAACTAAAAGAAAATATGATTGCAAGAGTTTCTTGTGTGTTTTGATGTAGAAAATACACTTGCTTATGGATCCAAAGTGTAAATAATTCAGAAATACCCAAGATGTGAGATGACTTCTTTTCTTTCATTTGACTCATGCTGCAGCTTGTTCAAATGCTGTCAGAACTGGTGGGCCAGCGTTGGTGCTGCACGATGAGCTCCTCGAGATGACTGGTAGCTGTGCATGCAGCTCACCAGTGCATCCTGTGGCATGGCTCCCTTCCCTGGCTGAGGTTTCTGGCTGCAGCAGCCCAGGGAGTTGTTTCCAAAGTGTCGTTTGGGTGATCCGCTAACAAATCCTATTATTTGTTAATAGGATTTGTTCTTGCACTGTTTGGTCCGATCACTAATTGTTTATCACGCATTAGGAGTACAATGAGATGCCTGTCAGCTGTGTTTTGAGCTTTTTGTGAGCAAGACTCATTGTTTGCCTGTGATGGCAGGTTTTGCTTTGGGACAGCCTTAGTGTGGAAGGCAGAAAACATAAGGCTCTGCATTTCAAACACTGCAGTGTAGTATTTCCTGCACTCTGGTGGGCACTGGTTTCCCCAGCTCCCCAGAATAGGGTCAGAGTGTCAATAAACTCATTTGGAGGGCTGGGTATTCTGCACTTCTGCATACAGAGCTGCAGCTGCCTTCCAGATTGCTGCCCTGTCTTTCTGAAAGAGTGTCCCGCTGAACTGGCAATTAAACAAAAAAGCTTTAAGAATATTCAGTAATAGAATAGAAAGGTGAAAATGTACAGAAAGACTTGGAAGCTAGTGAGGCCTAATTGCTTTTTGTCTCTGTTGAATGTTTTGGTCAGTCCATATGGTATTTAATGATCATACAATGCAGGTGGAAACTACCTCTTAAAAGGGATCCATCTGAGCTGGTTTTTGAGATTTTAGATGTGAGCACTTGTATAGGTATTTTAGTAAATCTTTTGCTGAAGCACTTCTTTTGGGAAAAAAAGAGTATAATAAATCTTTTGAATTTTATGTATCCTAATATGTTTTTTTAATCCTTTTTCTCAGAAGAGAATACATTGTAAGAAGTACAAAATCAGATTTCCAAAGCAGAATCTGAGTATGATCCTCTGATGGCTTAACTTGAGCATCTAGAGAGTTCACCTTCAAGTTTGCCAGTGTCTCAGTTTAGTGATGCTGTGTTCATAGAGTGAATTGGATCAGATCACTGATCCAGCTGAAAACTCCATGCTCTTCTGGGTGGTGTGCAGTGATAGTCTTCACTTTCTTGAAGCTCGAATCTGCTTCTTCTGTGGCTGCAGTAAAAGGGGCAGAAAAGGACAAGTGAGGGAGAGGGAGCCCAAGCACTTCAGGTGGCTGCCCTTGCTTAGAGTGTGGTACCTGGGCAGGTAGGAATGGGCCAGACCAGCCTGCCCCATTCTGTCTGTGAATTTTGAACAGTCCTTATTTTCGTAAGTAATACCAATTTAAGGATAAAACAGGGAAAATAATTTATTGTGTTGTTTGGCTGTATGCTTCTTTAGGAATAGGTTTCCTGAATATCTGCATGTATCTTTTACCTTTTTGTATTGGTAGCTAATTAGAAATAAACTGAAGAACTAGAGTTTTGTACCAGATAGGAACTGGGTTTTGTTCTGAGTTTGTGTAAAGTGTCTGGAAAGAAATAAGACTCTAATTCTTGTATTTTAGTAGTCAGACGCTATGCTGAAGTTGGATTGTATATACACACATATATTAAATGTACACATACACAAATATATAAAAATATATGCTATTACATATGTTTTATATATGTATGCTTGTTTCAGTGTACATATGTATTTGTGTTCATATAAATACAGAAAATACAGTGAATGAATACTGTTGTGATAATTTTTTGTGGTTAATACCTGCCAGCCAGAATGAAAATTGGTTCCTCTTGAAGCTCCTGCAAAAGATTTGATGATTTTGTGACATAACTCTTGGGATCAAAGCTTAACCTCCAAGTCAAACCAACCATCCCTATTTCCAGTACTTACAGAAGTACAACCATCCTGCAGGGAGTTGTCTGTGACCTATTCCCTCTTCAAAGGGAATAGAATAAAGATTTAGTGTGAGCACTCTACTCAGAGCAGGAAAGTTCCTGAAATATGTCCTACCTCCTGAGGTGGGGAGAAATTGAATTTACACCAGAGGTAGTGGTTTGCCCATAAGATTGAGGCACATAGTGAAATTCTCTCTGTCATATGCCGTGACAGCCCACCAGAAGTACAGAAGCTGAACTCACACAAGGACAAAGAGAAACTTGCAAATATTTCAATCCTTTGTTGTGTATGCTTTTTTTAAGTTTGTGCCACTCCCAGGTAGCGTAATGACAATGTTCAGGAGCAGAGCATGCCTTCAGGTCATGCAGGCAGGCTGGGTCATTTGCTCAAACACAAATGCACACTTGGAGCAGACAGAAGTTTGGGCTTTATTTTTCTTGCAGCTCCTGCCCTTGCTCAGGGCCTGGTTGTAGAACCCATGAAGCAGGGCAGGAGGTAGGATCCTTGTGCCCCTCAAGCCCTGAAATGTTTTAGGGACTTAAAATTTTTTATAATGTTCCATTGAATATAAAGCATTATTTAACTTCTTTGCTTTCAAAAAATGTGTTCTAACCTGATATAACTTACTAAGTTTCTGTTCTTGGTGAACAATATATTTCCCTCAAGTTCTGTTCTGTGGCTTGGTAAGGTCTTTAGTAATAATATCAGATAGACTGTTTGTTGTTAGTGGTTGGTGGGGGTTTTTAACAACATCCTTCATTATTTGGCCTTCTGGTAGTAAATAGGTCGAAGTAAGGCAAATGCATTAGAATTTAAGAGGACATTGATGAGACAAGTTGCCATGTGCTGATCAGGCTGAGAACTACCATGGGGGAACCTGGAGGAGTAGTATTGACTTTCTAGTGGGCAGAGCTATGTTATTTATCACAATGATTGCTGAGTCTTTTGCTTTAAACAGTTGCTATAAGCCACTTAGCAACTTTTGGGTCTTGCCCAAGTGGCAGGTAATTGCAGTTTCCTTTGCACCTTGGAATCTGCCTTGATAGATGAAGGAGAACTGCAGTACAAGACTGTGCACCTATCAAGAGGCCAGTGGATGGCATGCCTTGGCTGTTCCTTTACTGTAGACATGGGGATTGGTCACATTTTTAATTTTTTTTTGCTCACATGTTAAAGATGGGACCAAAGTAAAAGATAAAGTAGCACGGCAGGGCCTCAAGGATTAGAACAGTGTCATTGTATTAGGGCAACCTACTGCAATTTAAAAATTAAGGTTTCAGTCTTTAGTTTCTTTCTGTGCTGTCTTCCTGCCCTTTTCCATGTCGAGCATCAAATCTCATTTGGACTATGTGTCTTTTCATATGTAGATGTTTTATGGTTGGTTCTTTGCTTTGGTTGTCCCACACTTGCCAAAATGAAGCGACATATCAGCTCTGCATTTTAGAAGGTGCCAGAGGAGAGTACGAAATCGATAGTGTCAGGAGTGACAAAGGATGCTTTGGGATTGACTGTTCATTTTTGCCCAGTGTAAGAAATAAAAAAAGCAAAACCAAAACTGGCCAGCAATGAGTTCAAAATGGAGTAGGGTGGTTATCCTCACAGAGTCTGAATTTACACTGGAGAGCTCTGCCATAGACTGTGGAAAGTTTTCACAGGCTCAATGAGCTACTAGTGCAGCTTGGGGAGGAAGGGTCAGCTCTTTGGGGACTGCTATGTGCAAAGATGCCTTTTTTGGTCTAAAAAGTCCCTAAGCCACAACTTTCTAGAAGTTGGGAGAATATTTTTGTCTTCACTGACCTTTAGCAGTGGGCTACAATTTTGGAGCCTCAATTTTACCATTGACACTGACTTTTGTGTCCTGATTTTAGTGCAAAAAGGGTGAGAGTGATACCTTCAGAATTGTATCCTCCGCACCTTCTACAGCCTTGGTGATGCTGGTAGAGAGCAGCTAAGAGAAGGTACCATGTGTTAGAGGTAGGGGGACTGGAGTTTATCACCCCTTCCATTCTTTCTCCCTCTCCCTGATCTGTGCTTGGAAAGTTACAGAGTGACTAAACTTTATTTTTAGAGATTACAAAGAAAGAAAGCATTAGACAGCTGGCTGCAAAAATATTTATTTGTGACCTTTGTCTACATTTGTGCTGTGCTTGTTGCTATTCTGGAGCATGTAGTTCCCCCTTACTTCAGTCTTAGAGTTTAAGAAGAAACTGAAATGCTTAAAACTTTATGCATACTTATATTTTAAAAAAACTGCTTCCATATTTGGAAAACAGGACTAGTTCTGTTTCTAAAGTGCTGGCCTTATTTGTTTCCCATTTTTGTAATAAGATATGGACTGGAAAAGCAACTGGAGCACTGCTGGTAGAGGCTGGGCTGGAGTAGTCCCATATTGGTGGCAGAACACCTCCTGCATGAGTCAGTCCCGTTATGAACTAACCTGGAGAAAGGATTAAATAGATTTGCCAACTCTATGGGCACAAAGGATTAGCAGTGTGTGTGAACAGGGTCTGGAGTTGGGTCAGTGATCAGTGGGGTCTGGCCTGCAGCTTGTGATGGGAGCTGGCAGGTATGCAAAGGTAGCTCAAGACAAATGTTACTGCTCATGGTTTTTGTTATTGGATCAAAATCTTGGGAAAATTTGGGAGTATTTTTACTCCCAAATATTTATTTGTATTTAGTATTTATTAATACTTGGGAGTATTTTTTAACATTGCACCATGAGGAAATGTGTCTTTTAAATATGTATTTTCAGTCAAAAAGGTAGGACAATATAAATATGAGAAATCCATTGCAAAGATGAAACAGTTTTACAGTGACTGAAAGAAACATATGGGTCAGTCATATCAGTTGTGTTTCTTAAGAATAACTCTGTTAGGACAAAGCATTTCCTAATACTGCTGTCGAATGATAAGAATAATTTGTTTTATTTACTTAAAATTATGTGGTTTTGCTCTGTACTAACCAGTAGGTCTGAAAGCTGAAATACAGATAGCAAATCTGTTTTCTTACACAGCTACCTTTTACCTTAGCTTCTGTTTTTTGGAAACACGTGAATTGCACCATATAGTTTTTAGTTTGTATAATTTAATGTGAGGTATGGGATTATGATGCCAGTGTGGGAATAACAGGCGATACATGGAGAGGAGAGCACTGAACATCCCAGATGAAAGGCAGGTGCATATGTGTGCTTTTCTGAAGTCATTGCAGGAGGGATTGGAATAGGTCCCCCTGGAAGGGTTGGCTCTGTGCTGTCCTTTGCACTGCCCTCTGAGACACTGCTTGGGCTGCTCTGTGGGAGAAGGCTCTTGCTGACATACAGAATTGTGTGCTTGGCTTTTTGCTTGGGCAGACAGGTTCTTTCCTTTGAAAATGTTTCATTGTGGGAATTCTGACCCATTTCTCAGCACATCCAGAGAATTTCGGTGAAGTTGACTTTCCTGTGCACATACATTTTGGATGAGATTACCTCCATTAAGACCCCTGCCTGTGCTTCAGACACTGTATCCTATTGGATCTTCTGTTACCTAAGTTGATGTGAAACATAAAGCCAAAACCGCTGCTGGGATAGGTGTACTGAAGTGACAACCCTGTTTATCTACTGATTTTGTTCTAGGACTGTTAAGATTTTTGGGGGGTTTTGTTTGTTTTATTTTAATTATTGCTAATACAAGTAACTTCTGAATTAAGTAGATCAGCTGTACCAAAATAACAAAACAAATTCAGTAATTGTTTTTGAGTGTTGTGTCAGTAAATTGGTTGAGCATCTACTCAGAAACAAGCCTCTTCTGCTTTTACTCATTCTTTGAGCAAATTTAGATTGTTTCTGTTTAAAACCAGCAAGCAATGTCCAACAAGTTAGACAACTGTAATCATAAAACCCTGGAATAATCTGTGTTTAGTGAGCATAAAGTAGATGAGCTGGGGAAATTTGCTCTGCGTCACTCTTTCAGAAAAGAAGCCAGACTCCTCAAAACAGATCTGTGTACGCCTTTAGCACAGAGAAGAATTTTTGCTGGTTTAACTGCCTTCCCTGATATTTTTAAGTATGATAGGAAACTGAGAATTTATGGACATATTTGATTGGCATGGAATAGTTAGCTTGTTTGTTTTTTGGGATTTTTTGGAGCTCACAGTTGACTGGTGTTAGCAACATGAGCAGCCTTTTATGCAAGCATCACTTGAACTGTGCCAGTGTCTGAGAGTTTTACCTGTATCACAGACATACTGCATGTATGCAGTCAGAGCCTACCACTTAACTCGAGTTTGTTGTCACAGAATGGTTGAGGTGGGAAAGGGACCTCTGGAGATCCTCTAGTTGTACTTGATGACTCAGAGATGTGCTGCACACCTTAACATTCACCACAGTTTTTTCTAATTACTGTACATAGATGCATCCTCAGCACAGGAAGAGGAGACTCAACTCTCCTTGTGCATTGACAAGTAATTAACTCAAATGTTTTTGTAGACATGAAAGGCTAAAAACCCCCTGCATATTCTCAGGGTACATGGGGGCTTCATAACTAAGGTCCTGCCTGTTTGCTTCATGATGTTTTTTATCTGTTAGCAGAGGTCATGTTGGAGCAGTCTCCAGGGTGATTTTGTGCAGATCCTTATGCCATGCTGAGACATCTTCTCAGAAAAAAGATTGTTTGTTAGGGATGGATGGTATGTAATAACAGGCCATTAGTCATGTCTGTTGGTCCATAATGTGACCTACTTTTGATAAAAATGAATGACAAAAGAGACTGATTTAAGCCGTGATTAACCAAGATTTTTTCTGAAAGTGCGAAATATTCACTGGCTTAGCTTTTCTCACTTGCACTAATGAAAATTTCTGAGTGGGCTTCTGTATTGAAGTTGGCCACAAAATAAAGTTGCTCAAGTGAGGGAAGAAACTTTGTGTGCTTAAAATACTGCAAGGAAAGAAAAGGGGTTTACTAATGTGCAGGATGATATGTACCTAAAAAAAAAAAAGTTCTAAACTTATTTTGCCAGTTATTGCTGGGTTTGGAACCTGGTAAGACTCTGCAGATCCTTCCCTCTGATGATGACTTATTTTAGACACGCCAGTTTTAAGTGCAGAAGTGTAAAACACCCTTTTTCCTCTGTATCAACCACCCTTGTTTTGATTTTGGTTCTTTTGAATGGGTAATCTTATCCTTTTGCAAAAATAATTGGTTAACGTGTATCACTTACCTAACACTGTCAATTATTTTAAGACTAGTGTTTGTTTTTTAATTAGTGGTTATGATTTAATTAGTTATCATTTAATTAGTGTCAATTATTTTAAGACTATTTTAAGACTTAGTGTTTCTTAAATTGATGGTTTAGAAGAAGCCATTATTTTCTTTCCATACACTAAAAAGAGTGTGAGTTACATCAATCTAATATTCATTAGTCCTGTTAGCTTAATTTTTTGTTTGTTTGGTTGGCTTTTCTGGGTTTTTTGGCCCTCTTTGGAAAGCCTTGTTAATTCTTGCAGACCTTTAAGCCTGTTTAAAAAATCCTGAACCTGTAATCCCTGTTTACCTGCTGTGGGCTCTGTGGTGGTTTAAAGATCTGAAGAGCTGCTGAGAAACTGCCAGACATGAATTTGCTAAAGGGCAGCTACTCTGGTCAGCTAGAAAATGGCAGATGACCTGCTGGTGTGAAAACACTGCATTGACATCCTATCAGAGGGCCCTACAGACACATTCCCAGTGCCCCAGATGACTAAAGAGCTACATATTTGTGTCTGGCCAGATTCAGGGCAAGGATGACACGTTATAAGTAGGGCTGTTTGATTTATAGTAAGAAAAATGAAAAAAATTACTTCTCATCCTTCATGTGATACTTAAAAAATCTTATTTATTTAACACAGACTTTACAATTGCAAATGCACATCATCCTCCAAGGATTGTGAGGGGTAACATTTTGAATGAATTCTGGCAGGTTTGGGGTTTTGTTTTCCCCAGCATTGGTGGTCAGGTGGGGTCCTTGTCTCCCTCCTGAAGTAATTACGCCTGCTTGGGGAAACAAAATGGTACTTGATTAAATTGACACACTTGTGGTGAAGATGGTGTTTCTTTTTATACCCTAGAGAAGGTGGGCGATCATTTTGCGAAGGGATTTCAATTCCTCCCTAGAGAAAAACTGATCTCTTAAGTTTGGGCTGGGGTAGGAGGCCTTGCTGTTGTAAATAAGGACGGAAGATGCCGAGCAGGGCTGCCGGGGGGGTTCAGGCACACGCTGGGCTCTGGGTGGGCTGCAGAGGCTCAGGGCTCTCCTCTCTGCAGTGACCCGCCTCCTCTGAGCTGCCCCTCTGGGGGCTTCTTGCCTTGGGCTGGCCTGCTTTTTCAATGTGGGTTTCATCTGGGAATGAGGAACCTGCCTTTAAAAAGGTTATTGAGTTCTGCTTTTAATTCCCTTGTTTATGTTAGTGTTTTCTTTCCAAATCCAGAATAGATGGGGCTATATTTAGAAAAATGTGTTTGTCCTTTAATTTCTGTGTAATTGGATAACAGCTTTCAATTCAGCTGTACTGAAATCCATTGAAAAAGAGATATTAGTGTGGTGTTTGTTCAGATTTCCGTACTTTAAAGAGAAAAGCTGGTAATATACTCAATTCCACTATCCTTACTATTTCACAATAATTACTCCCTCTTAATTGCAGTACCTTATGCAATAAATAGTCCCATGGGTTTCACCCAGACTCTTTAGGGAATTGAATACCACAGTGTTAGCAGAAATGGAAAAAAAGGAACAGGGCTTTTAAGAAGTGCAGCATTTGGCAAAACACTCATCGTTTGTACATGTATCAAACATTAATTCTGGTTTTTTACTTATGAATCAATTCAAATTATTACAGATAAGTACCATGTTAATGATGCTTTTTATGACATCTGTGAAATTTGGGACCCTGTTAAATGAACTCTGCTTTAAACGACCTTGAACTCTATTACTGTAGCCTTGAAATACAATTTTCATACTCTAAAGTATATCTTTATTTGGTTAAGTTTTTCTGTGGAAAAAAAAAAATCTCACATTTTACAAGTTCCACCAGAAGTAGTCACATGGACAAAGCTTGGCTCATGCGAGCTTGAATTAGCAGTCAAACCTGCTCCGTATTGCAGGTGTATAAAATGTTTTGGTTAAAACTGCTTTCTCTTGAGTGTCCTAGTGGGACCTTAGTGGGTTTTTTGTAGCTTTCCCTGTCCCTTCATCACTGACATAGCTGGCCAAGATAATCCTGTGTCTTGCTGCTGTGTACTGTGGACAAGTTCTGCTTTAAGTCACATACCCATTCCTCCCGTGCATGTGAAGAACATAAGCAACAAAGGCAGAAAAGCTCATGTTTGTGTTTAGAAAATATGTTTTGTTTTAGGTAATGGGTATAACATCTATATTCCAATTTTAAGGTAAAAAAAGCCCCACTGGGTTTGGGGTTTGTCCTGGATTTACCTAGGCTATTAATTAACATCACATGTAATTTTAAGAATGTCATTTAAGCAAACCCAGCTGGTTGGCTTAAATTTAAATGAAGATCAGCTCAGCATGAATGTGTTGGAATTACATCTTGCTGAGTTTTTTCTAACTGGGACTTTTTTCTGCTTTTTTTTTCTTTTAAATTAGCATGTTTAGGCAACTGCCTTTCTATTGGAGTTCTATCATGGCTATCACATTCCTTCACTCAGGAGAAGGAGAAAAGCAAAACAGAAGTTGCAAGATGTATTTTATTGTAAGAACAAATAAACAAGCAAAACAACAGCAAAAACCCCAAGCAAACTGACAAACCCTCCCCCATCCAACCAAAGAAAAGCCCCCCCCATACCCTCCAAATAAGCAAAAAACTCCCAAATCATGGCTTATTTCAGAGGAGACTGACTTAAAAAATGTACAGAACAGCTATCTGAAACAAATTTTATTTTGATTTTTGTGTTTATTTAATGACTGTTTCTTGATCTTGCTGTTAATGGTGGAGGCTGAGCTTGGTTTCCTCTGTGAATGCATGAAGCTGCTGCAGTTGTCTTCTGTTCCTTTTATTTGTTTTTACTCTGCCTACAGCCTTCCCCTGCCCCTCTACTTTTGAATGTTTCAATTTATGGCTTTGTAAAATTCGCTTTAACACTGATTGACATCGCCTTTATGGTCTCTTTAAGGATTGACTCGTCTGGTTTTATGGCTTACTCTTCAGGAAATTGTTCTTATTGTCTTTAAATTGTCTTTAATAATGAAGACTTGAATTTCTGGCTGTTTTTCAGCTTTTTGATACAAAACAAGGATGCTAATAGATGCTAATATTCTGATCCCTGTTGTTACATAACAAAGTGTTGTAGAATTCTTCAGTAAAATGAACTTCTGAAATCAAATTGCATTGGCTTCTTCAGCTATCTTTTTGGTTATCAGCTAGCAGCAAATGACCAGCACTGGTTTGGTAATGTCTGTATTGAACTTTAAGAATACAATTCTCACTTCTTTTGTCAGCTTATACTTTAACTAACGTACAAGTTTCCAATGAGGCTCGATTAAACTGTATTTACATCTAACATGTGCAGAGCTTACATGCTTCTCTTTCATGACTAAAAGACTGGATTGCCTTCTTGAGCTTAGTAGTGAAACTGGATTCATCAAAGCTCTTAACCCTAAAGCTGGGAATTTACACCTGATGCAATGCCTTTAATTTGGTTGATGCTATAGAGTTAGCATGATGACTGCAATCTGCAATCAGTTTCGATTGCCACCAAAGTTTTACAGAGTATAAGGGTTTTTTTCTTCTGTAACACGCTAGGAGCAAATAGTAAGATCACTGATACACTGCATGTGTTTTTGAATATTTGTCTTCTCACTCTCAATCAGTCACCAACATTATTTCAGGCTATAGAATTGCCTTTCATGTG
The DNA here is from genome assembly GCA_013400575.1 of Peucedramus taeniatus. NCBI lineage: Eukaryota > Metazoa > Chordata > Aves > Passeriformes > Fringillidae > Peucedramus > Peucedramus taeniatus. The sequence goes on along the minus strand of WBNO01002169.1, from coordinate 459,234 downwards.
GAATTGTGTCAATGTGTCAAGAATTTTTCTCCAGGAAAACAGGGTTGCTGGCATCACTCATCTTTTTTTACCAAATGCTATTGCTGTAACTGCTATCACATTGATAAGGATTTAATTCCTTTTAATCAGCAGTGCTGTCTTAAACATGGCAGAAACAGCAGTTGTAGCTCATAACAATGCTTAAAATGGGGCTTGTGTGTGGGTAAGAGTTCCGGGATCTTTTATAGCTTGTGGTCATTCAGCTGCATAAATGTGGAACTACTTAAGTAGCAAGTGTTGTTTTGGGCCTTGTTGGCAAATGAAGATTGGGAAGCAGAAGCTGTTTAAGTGAAATCATGAGTTATATAGTTCAAAGATGGCAGAAGTTCATAGTGTTCAGATATGACTATGATTCCTATACAGCATTTTTAGCTTTCATGGGAATTCCAGATTTAGACTCATAGTTACAAATAATTTAATTTTTTGAGAGTAGAGTGGTGGTCTTTGTATGTAATACAAACCATGCAATTCAACTCTAAAATGTCTCAGAGAACTTACGGATTGGTGTTAGGATTTTGGACAGCCTCGTACTTGAGCAGAAGAGTATTGCTTGTGTCTCTGTACCATGTAAATTTTATGCTTTTAGAAAATTATATTGACTGGGTAGCTTAAGTGCTTGCTGCCTCTCAGGATTCTGAAATTCCATTGTGCCAAAGGAGTCCTGAGGCAGTAGCTACTTTGGAAAATGACTTTTACAAAGGCTGTGTTTGGAGGATAATATTACATGCTCCTCAAGCTGCTCTGCTCTTTTCTTCAGTTGGTGCTTCTCTAGGAGGCGTTCTTCTCATGCTTTTGTTCTAATCTCTTTCTTCACAACATGAAAGAAAATCCTATTTCATGTGTTCTGCAGAATTCCTTTCATCCTTCAAAGTGATGTTCCTTACTTTCTGATGTAATTGCCTATATGAGCTTGCTTTTGAGCTGTAGAACTATTGTTTTTGTTGGCAGGGTTATAATGTTTGTCCATTTACCACGTGCCATTGACTGATAACAGTAATGAAGTAAATAACTGAAGGATTTCACCTGTTTTCTTCTCTCATTTTTCTGTTTCTTACAGGTTCATTGCTAAACCATGTGCCTTAGGCCTTAAAGTCCAAGCCAATGGACCACAGAAAGCTCAACCTAATGCTATCTTGGAGAAGGTTTTCACTGCTATTACAAAGGTATTGTGTCTAACTAAAATATTTACCTTATGAAGTGGGATGTGGCACTGTAAAGTATGTCTGAACAAAGCAAAGCTAACAGATAAATGCAGTGCTGCATTTTTGCACCTCAGATCAGAAATTCATATATTGGGGATGTCATTAATGCCAGCTTGACTGGCTGTGTATCCATTTGTGATGTCTCCTGTAAGTTTTCAATTAAAAAAAATTGTCACAGAAACACTTTGTAGATTCCATATGGCCCCCTACTTTTTTTTTTTTTTTCTTATCTATTTTGTATCCTTTTTTTGGAGTTTTTAGAAAAAAAAGGGCTTCATTGTAAGCCAGTAATAGTGATACTGAGTTTTCCATTAAACTTCAAAGCTGCTCCTCCTAGGGAAAGGCCTGTCCTGCTGGTGTCCCCGCTGAAGGAGAAGGACATAGAGAAGTGGGAGAAACTGACTGAATAATGTTTTATTTACAGCTTGCATATTTTTCTTGTACATATGCAATATGTAGAAGAAAGATATGCAAGCTGTAAATAAAACATTATTCTCCCACAACTTACATATCTGTCTCTACATCTCTCACCATATGACATCTCAGCCTAACCTGTCTGTTGTTCTGTCCATGCTTTTCAAATTTTTCTGCAGGAACTTTCCATTCCCACCTTGGCTCCAGACTGCAGCTGGGCATCAGTGTAAACTTCAGAGAGTATTAAAGTCATAAAGGAGAAAGCTGGGTTCAGTGTCACAGACAGTGAAATATGCTGTGGAGCTGTCTTGCTTGTGTGTCCTATCCAGAGATCACCATGGCACTTGCTATGGCTTTTTTCCTGTTTCCAGGGAGGGAATTGCATGTGCCTTGTTTCTGAAAGCTGCAGGATATACTCTCACACAGACTCAGCTCAAGGAAGAATGGTTAGGTTTTGTTCGTTGTGGGGTTGTTTGTTAGTTTGTTTTAAATATTTCCTCATAAAATCTGGTAGTCTGACACAGGGCATGAAATACCTGTGAGTGTGAAGAGCTCCCAAAGACAGTATCTGCTTTCCTGCAAGAATCTGGTAGCTGCTCTCAGAGAAATTGTCCAATTTAGCTACCTGCCTTTTTTGAATCCTATACAGCAATTCTGTGAAATCAGCGGTTTGCTCTAGTCAAACTCCCAAGAGCTGCATCAAACATTTAATTTTTCTAAGGTTACATAAATTGCTTTTCTTAACCTTCCATTGAAAAACTAGTAGATAACTTAGTTGACTAAAAAACTTTATTGAGATGGATGGCAAATACTTCCACCTTCTCTTGTCTCATCCTTCAATTTCCCTATTTTTCCTGTGTTTTCTTGGAGGCTGATAGACAAAACTTCAGCCTAACAGAAGTTTTACTGGTTTGTGTTTTACAACAATTAAAAATTGAAAGCTCTTTGTTGTAAGAGCTCTTGTACTTAATTCAATATATGTAAACAGTTTGCAGAAATAAAACTAAAGTCCAAGAAAACAGGTTGACCATTTTTGGCTTATTTAAAAAACTATGTGATCAGGAGAAATATAAAAGTAGTACATGTGCTTCACTGTACATGTAGAATTGCTGTGGTACTGCTCTTTAAATTAAGGACAGACTCATTTTCGTTTGCTTTACCTCTACACTGATTTGCAACCATGCTAATGGTATGAGACATCTACATTTTCTGCTTTGGAGAATATTTGTGTGTATTTAGTTTTACAGAAAACAATTCTGTCTCCCTGTTGTCAAGGTGATTTTCCTTCTGAAGTTGTCACTTTAACGACCTCATTTTTTAACATTATCGTGCAGAAACATGGGGTTTATCTTCTTTGTGTGTCAGTCAAACAGTCTTCCCTAGTGCAACGAAGATCATGATGTAGGAGAGTGGAACAGGTATTAGTGTGTGGCAGGCAGTGGGGTGTTTGTAAGAGCCACTGCTACAGAAATGCATATCATTTTATAGCTGCTAAACTTCACTTCCAAGTTTCAAGCAAGTTTCAATCCCATTGTCCCTTTAAAGTCTTTTATTAGTAATGGACCTGCATGTCATATTACAGCATCTGTCTTTCTAAATTAATAATTGTCATTGTAAATGTATTCTGATGGTAGAGATTTCTGTGAACATATTTCTGTGTATCCATGTGTCTGACAGCCTTGGTAAGAAGGCAAGAGTCACTGGTTCTGAATTTAAAGTGTTAATGCAGTTGAGCTGGAAAATAATTTTTGTGCTTCTCTGTTTTGTAGCATCCAGATGAGAAGAGGCTGGAAGGCCTCTCCAAGCAGCTGGACTGGGATGTACGCAGCATTCAACGTTGGTTTCGACAAAGGCGCAACCAGGAAAAACCCAGCACCCTTAGGAAGTTCTGTGAGAGCATGTAAGGATGCATGTTCTCTTCTTAACTCTTGTTGAGCCTGTGTTCTCATCAGTTTTCCCATTTGTTTTTCACAGGTACTTTTGCAGACAATTAGAAAATGATACAAATTGGTAGAATATTGTCCTGAAGGATTCAGATTGTACTTTTCGGGTATTTTCAGTGTTCAAAAGCTTTCAGAAATGATGATGTTGTGATTCTATACTATCAGGTCACCAGCTTGATCCTTTAAGACGAATCACCTGGTGTTAGTGTGCTGTCCTTACAGCACTACCTTTAGCCATACAACATGATGGACATCTGAGATGGAGGAGTAAAGATGAAAGGTAGTTGGGTTGTTAAATAAAAAGAAGACAAAAGATAAATTGTCTAAAGATGATTGCCCTTTATTAAACAGAAGAACTTAAGTGTCAAAATGCTTAAGTAATTTCTTTGGTATTTACAGCTAAAATCCTCCTTCCTTAATGTTTAATAAATCAATGTATGATGAGATTATGTATAGACTTGGTCATTTTGTTGCCAGCAGCTGCTGGCCTTAGAGTTACTAATTTGTGAGATCAGTGAAGAAGAGCCTTTTTTTCTGCAAGGTTTGTAGTTGTTTAATTGTCAGCTGTAGAGTCTTGGGAAAAATTATTGCTTTATTAGCCTTAGAGCTAGCATATTTGGGTGGCATATTTTGCTTCCTCTGTAACTCAGCTGAAAGACCTCGCTCTCTTGCACTGGTGCCAGAGCATTTGGGGTGAACCTACAGGTAGAAAAATTTAAGCATACCATGAAATACTGGCATGGATAGGATAGTAATGGGTGCTGAATTTGCTCCTTTGTGGCATACGTTATCAAAATAGGATGCAAATGACAGCTATGAATGCAGACTGGAAGGTGAGGTCAAGCTGTAGTGAAGTGCTGACAGAATAGAGTGCCAGCTTTGGTTAGAGGGAGCCATGGGCATTTCTGCAATATGTGTACTTGATAGTAATGATAAAACTTGTCTGAAAAGAAGCAAGATGGCAAATAATAGGCTGATACTTCAGGTTCTATCTGTTCATGGTTTGCAAGAGGTGCAGTGGGAGCTGCCTCTCCATTTCTACATGTACATAGTGCTGTGGGAATGTGGTGTTATCCAGCCAATTGGTGTGCCTTGCCCTGGGAACATCTCCAGTGATGGACTGTGTGCCACCTGCTGACCTGACACATCTTGGACAAAGTTAGTCAGCCTACTACTGGGAACCCAGGGTTACCCTTTTATTCCTTCAGTATGGGTATTAAAGTGTGGTTTAGTTAAATCTGTCCATCAGAGTAGTAAGCAAGATACTTCAGAAAGTTTTGACCAAAGAAATCCTTTGGCATGAGGTTTGTATACCTCTTGAGTTAATGGGGTGGCTTTTCAGAGATATAGTGGCTGTGTGTGACAGGTGCTTTGAAGCTCTGAGCTACCTGAAGTACGTGTTCCCACAACAGTCATGGGAAGGGGAGCACTCAAGTCTTCGGGTGCTAGTGGAGAGTTTCAACAGAATGAAGTGCGCCCTTATGTAATAAGCAATAACAGAGCAAGCAAAGTGATCTCTGCCTACACCTTCGTACTGCTGAGCTGCTGTTGTCCCTCCAGAGAAAGCTTCAGTTTTGCTGGGAGCAGCACTGATTGACTGTGGCTTGGGAAAAAAAGAGAAAGAACCCACAGCAAATGTGGATCTGCTTAAAAAGAACTCCAACTCTTTTTACATGGAGACGATTCAATTTACTGCTAGACAAAGCGTTCCTTGGGCCCAGAGTGGCTTTTCCATGATGAAAGGGAAGAGGAGCTGTGCCAGAAGGGCTGTAGGCCATTTTTGACTGCCTTATCTTTCTTACAAATGAATAGCGTGGGCACTATCTAAGGTAGAGTAGCTTCAACGTGACAAAAGCTGAGAGTGAGCTTTAATGATAAACACACTTGCCTGAGATGAATGATGCCAAAGATCCAGCCCCAAACACACTATGCCAGTAACTTCATTACTAGATTCTTATTGTCACAGATTTCTCACTTTCTCTCACCCCTCCCTTCTTTTCAAGCAATTACAATTCTGGTCATAAACAGAGTGCAGAAAAACCCCAAAACCTACACTGCTCACTGCTTCTTGAGAGGGAAGGGGTGTGTGGTTTTTTTGGTTTGTTTGTTCTTTAGGGTTTTTCTGTTTGTTTTTTTTTGGTTGTTGTTGTTGTGTTTTGTGGTGTGTTTGTATGTTTGTTTGGTTTTGGAGGTTTTTTTGTTTGTTTTTTGTTCTGTGGGGGTATTTTTTTTTGTTGGTTTTGTTGGTTTTTTTTCCAAATGGAATAATTCCTTTGCTGCCAATTATTATCAGATATTCAGGCCATGGGCAGATGATGGTTATATGAAGAAAAAGGCAGTAATAAAATCTCCTGTTTATAGATACTGTTTGTGTCACAGCATTATAGTGAAAATAAATTACTTTTTCAGGAACCTTAACCAGTATTCATGCCATAGAGTTTTGTCTGACAATCTGAAAGAGAAGGTGTAATTTGATTATTGGAGCCATAGAGACCCTAATGGTGAGACCCTGGTGGTATTATGTACCTGCCTAAGTTTTCAGATGTTATGGTGATAAGTATTAATATGAAATATGAAGTAGATAATTTCACTAGGTGGTGATTTATGATCCAGTCAGAAAGTAGCAAATGCAGCACTAAGTATTATTTTACTAGCAAGTCAGTCCTTGTATCCCAAGGATTTGGTGATTCTGGCATGAAACCTGGAGTTCAAATCACAGTCTGTAGTCACTAGGAAAGGTGTCCACCTTGTATAACCTCAGATTGCAAAGCTCAGGCACTTAGCCTACTATATTAGCTTCAGGGGATAGTTTGTCCATAGCTTTTCTTTCTATTTTGTGAATTTAGACCATTTGTACTCCTTTCTTCAGCTTGAAAGTCCAAGATGCGTAAAGGAGGGAAAAAAGTGGTCAACTGAGCATGCAAAATGGACTTTTCTACTTCCATGTATTTATGTTGGGTTTTTATTATTCTTTTCTCTCTGTCCCTATGGCAGAGCCTAACATCAAGAATATTCATTTTCTTATTGCCACAGAACACAGGATCCAATAGTGTCTTTGTTAATGTTTGATGTGTGAGAAAGCCAATGCAGTAGAGATTCCCAAACCACTTCCAGTGTCTTCCCAGTTTCAGTGTGTTGTTTGTGCTCATACTACCAGTGTGTAGGCATGTCTGGTTTTCTCAAAGAAAGAGACAGCATTCTGTCCTCTTCCCTTGTTGTCCGGCGCAAAGGGAGAGAACCTGTGATGGCGTAAGTTACTACCCTGGGATTTTGGAATGTCATCAGGCCAATGACCTGTCTGTCCTACAGCTATGTACATTTAAGCAAGCTGTTTATTAGAGACATTTATATGGTTTCTAAGGAGTGTCTGGGAGGAACATATGGCCAAGAGAAATGTTTTGAGTTTATGCAACATTCTGCGTGTGAAAACATGGAAATGTGCAGACTGAAGAGCCAAAGATCTATTTTTTCTCCCCCTTTATTCTCTAGAAGAAGCTTGGATACTAAATTGTCTGTAAATAGGGTGTCTTTTAGTTTTGATGTAGGGGAGAGAAGAGCCTCTGTCTTGTAATCTAGCTAGACATTCTTTTCCTAAGGAATTGAAATTTTGTTTGTGCATGTTCCTTTGGAGGAAGATTTTATCTATCTATGACTGTATATGTGTGTGTGTGTGCACATGTATGTGTATAGATATAGAGAAATACCGAGTAGGGGTTTTTTGCTTGTTATGCACATTTGTGTGAAAATTTTATGGGCTGTTTGCATCTTCTTGCGCATACTGCGTTTCTCAGCTAGCAGAGTAATTCTCTCCTACAAAGTTGTACTGGAAAAATAACTGCAAGGGAAGGAGATGAAGACAGCTGTTTGGTTGTTGAAATTCTGAACTGTGCTGGTACACATGATAACAAAATGTGTGAAAGGATTCATCAGTCTGTGCTTTGTGTTGAGCAGTAAAACATTAGAAAATTAGTAGGCTTTTAGCTCTGCGTATTCAGTAGCATCAGGCTGTCCTAAGCCAGCTTCTAACACACTTCTGATCTGAGCAAAAATTTGTGGTACATGGTACTTTGAGTCCATTTAATTCTGATTTGTCAACTGCTCCAGTGCTACATGGAATGAAGGACTAACCAATGTTTCATGGCCAGAAAAGTGAAGAGGGGGTGGGTCTGTGAAGATAGAGGCAACATGCTCTGCAGCAAGTGAGGTAGTTACTCTTCAATGGCCACAGAACTGCACTCTCCCTTGTTTTCCTTTGCTGTTTTCCATGGAACGGGAATTGCTGTTACTTGGGCAATCAGATATTTGGTATCATGTTGATAAGTGGATTATGACATGAAGGGCAAGAAGGCTCAGGTGTTGGCAGAGTTAGATTTGTGAGGCAGCTTGTGGATGAAGGACATAGGTGTTCAATGAAATGTGAAGGGAGTTGGAGTCTGTGAAATTGTTCCAGAGCAGGGAAGATGTGACTTTGCTGAGTGCAAGATGTGGTTATTATGGCTTCAGGTGGTAGGGGAGTTGAGAAGACAGAGTCTTAGTTGCTAGCAAGTGGTAACTGAAGTGCAGAGTAACAAAGATGATCTGGCAATTTTTATCTATACTAAGCATGTAAAATACTGCAGTTTTACAACAGAACTGAAAGAGTTGCATTTAGATTCTGGAGTTGATACATTCACAGAGCTATTTCTCTCTTAAAAGAATTATGTCTAGTAACATCACTGGAGAGAGATGTGCTTGAATGCAAGGCCTCTATAGAAAGTAAAAGTGAATGAGGCATTTATATTAGATTCATGTCAGGGAAACTAGAGCTATGCAAAAAGGCTTGGAGTCATGTTTGACTATGTAAAAACCAAGACAGAAATCCTGATCTGTTTTACGTCAGGGTGAAATGTTACTGCACTACTGCACAAGAGTAGCACTCAATAGTTCTGCATTTTATGGATTCCTTTGTCTGCTACTCCTTCTAAGCCATATATGAAGTCAGTGTGGAAAAGTAACGATGGAGCCTTTTATTTTGTGTAAATGTATGGTTTTGTGTGATGTCATTCAGCACTGGTTCACTGATGGCCTCCCTGCTCCAAGAGAAAGAGAGTAAGACAGTACTGGTTGCCTCGAGTTACATAATGTATAGTAATTTGTAGCTTGAGTCCCTGGACACACAAACAAGTCAATGGCTGGCAAGTTGTCCTACTTCTAAAGTTGTGAGAACACAGTGCAGCCACTGCCAGCAATTTCAATTCTTCTCTAACACTTGTTCTCTGATAAATCTGTATTAAATATCTTCCATGTACCTCCTCTCCAACACACAGCTTGCCCAGCACTCACACTTCCAAAGGCAGAGTCTGAGCAATCAAGCCCAGCTGCTACAGCGTGGTTTGCTGTGGGTTTATGCCTTCAGCTTTGCCTCTTGGAACATCTGTATTAAGCATACTTGCACAGGCTGGCTCAAGCTGTAGTTCAGCAGCACAGGCTACCATTGTAGATCCAATAAGCAGTAAAAGCCACCTCCCTGAGCTCTGCATCATTGCCCTCTGATTTGCCCTGCCAGACAGCTGGCTGTACAGCTGTTTTGTAGGGTGATCCACCATACTCTCTGGGGTTAAAGGTTACCCTGCATGCAAACACAGGGTCCTCATCACTCAGATTTTCCTGTTATGGGTCATGAGCTTGCTGGAGTTTTGTTTCTTGTGGTTGTGGAGAGTGTGTATGCAGTCAGAAGGTGACAGAAGGTAAGCCAAGGAAGCATGGGCTGTACTTGCATCCATGGTGAAAGCTCAGGTTTTGATGTGATGGAGGAAAGAAGCAGGGAAGCAGCTTCACCACCTGGCCCCTCCTGAGAGAGGGTGGGAGGACATGGTGTGATGAAGCAGGGCGTGTTGTGCCATGTGGTCCATTGAGTGGATCTCTTCCTTCTGCCAGCTCTAATAAGCCTAGAGGGCCTAGATTAACACAGGTTGAGTGAATGAATGCTTTTCTGCTGAACAGCTGCACCTGTGCCTCTGTTTATACCCTTTAGCTCATTCTTCCTATCATTTTTTATTGTGGAACAGTAAAATACTGGGTCTGGGTCTGCTCTTGTTGCCCTCCTATCCTGCTGCATGAAAAAGCTGAATCATCTGGAGAAGGGGAAGATGGAAGTAGACTTCTTGCAACTCCATAGTATGCTGCTCAAAGGGCTCCAGTTAGCTCAGGACTCATGTTAAACAGATCCCAGCATTGGGCAAGGTTGGCAGTTTCCTTCATGATTCCTCTCCTACTGTGTCTGTCACACCCACATATGAATCTGGTCTGTGATCACCATTCTGTCTTTTTAAGGTGGGCCTCGGGACTTCTTATTGCCCAAACATGGTATTAGGGGGAAATTACAACATTGGTTAAGTGTTGGAAGTTGCCAGCCCTCTTTCCCTGCTATTCTGCTGGAGCAGACAGGCAAAGATGTCTGTGCCGTGTCCTCATAATATGCTCACTGTATTTTAAGACTTTAGTGCTTTAAGCACTTATTATTTTGCATGTTATGAAATTCCCTCTTCCCTCAAATTGAATTACTTAAAACTCTGAATTCCCTGCTCTTAGTACCTTCTGTGACACAGTTTTTAACACAATTAATAAATTTAAATTAACTCATAGGCTCATCCTGCAAAGACACCATCACTTAACATTGTCATTGTACATTAAGTAAGGTTATAATTAACTAGGTTTCCATTCTCATGTGGATTGTATGGGCTCACCATTGTCTTATATTATGGAAATTAAGTAATTCCTCTGTAAGTTCTAGTTAATGTGAACACAAATCCAAAATTACAGTCATAATATAACAATTTACGACAACTAAAGGAAAACTGAAAAGACTGCAGTAGCTACTGCTTTCTTGTGTTCTATGCACCTTAAACTGTCTGGTTTTTCATTGTGGCAGAGACAGGCTGCTGCCTTCAGTCAGCCTCAGTTTTAAATAAAGTTGGCAAACACTGGAGACAAGTGCCTTGAAACACTGAAGAGTTAAGTGGCAGTAAGATGTTATTTTATACACAGCAATGAATGAATTTTTTTTTATACACTGCAGATCCTTACTTCTCTCTTCTCCCTTGTATTTATGTTACACAGTTTTGTTTCATATTTGATTGCCTTTCACTTTATAAATAGATGGACTATGCCTTTTCACAGAGATGCGGAGTTAAGAGGAGAATCTCATTACAGAGATGCAGAGTTAAGAGGAGGAACAATGCTTTTGCATTGTTTAGCATTTTTCACTTATGTATAACTAGGCATATAACTACACTGGGTTCTGTTAGTAAGCTGTCTGCCAGGAAAGGGGCTTGCAGTGGCCTGGAGCTGAATTTATGTAGTGGTGGTGGTCTCTGCAGGAATGTGTAGTACATGATGCTGATGGAGGTGAGAAACTTGCTAGTTCATCTATTGTTTTTTGGGATGATGCTGTGGTAGGTAATGTAGCTACAGGCATGTGGTAACCTACTGTTTGATACAGCTTCTGTCTTCTGCTTTGGTGTCTCACCATAGACCTGCTGTGACAGCGCACAGAGCCCAGGCTGCAATGGGGACCCTTGGGGTAACTTCATCTCTATGCTCCTATTTTGCATTATATGTAAATCCATGAACTCGTTACATTTTACTGGTACTACCAGTGTGAGAAGCCCTTCTGCTTGTATTGACTGGTGACCAGGATTTGCTCATACAGGCATGTTTATTTTTTACTTCCCTGAAGTTCAAGTAAATAGCAGATTAAAAAAAGGGTATGTGAGATTTAAATTCTTAACTAATTTTTTCAGAGGCTTCAAGTAGTGCATCAGCTCATGTAGTCCTGGTTACTGGCAGGGTAAATCTTCTAAGATCAGACCCTGAAACATCCTGAAATTGTGACTGTCAGTCAGGAAATATTCAGTATAAGGCGCTGCAGAAAATGTGCTTTGAAATTCTTAATGATATCCTTTATGGTTATTTAAATACTTTAAGACTAATGAATAAAGTTTGATTAGATGGTGCTTCCTGGTAAAATTTGGTTTCTGTCTTCTTTAGTTTCATTACTGCTGCTCTGATAAAAGCACTTATGCAAGAAAAATAGTACAAAAATTTCCTGTCCCTGTTTCTTTGTACAGTGCTTGGAATACTGAGGGAAAATAAATCTTTAAAAATGAAAAATGGACCAAAAAAAGCCTTCACTGTAATGAGCAGCTTGTAGATGTTTTTCTGAAGTTTTTAGTGATCCAACAAGTGATGAGTGGGAGACACAGAAAGGGAAGGAACATAAATGACAAGGTAAATCTACTTCTTTGGCATAAAAGGGAAAACATAAAACATTCAGCATGGGAAAAAAAGAAAACAGGTAATGCAAGTTGGTCTAAGAAGGCAGTTACCTGTCACAAAGGTGCCTTATGCATACAAATATGTTGGCTATCATGGCTAGGATAACATTGCTTGGTGAAACGCAAATGCAGTCTGGAAGATTCAAGTTTTCATTCCTCTAGAACTGTAAAAGAGTGGGACAGTGAGCAGCTGTTGTGTCTGCAGACAGGTGACTTGTGAGATCTTTAGTGAGAATGGAGAGTAGAGGTCCCTGTTAGAAAGGCTTTTGAGTTAGTCTCTCTCTCCAAGACTCATGAGCTGTTTGCATTGAACATCACTGATGAGAAAACAGGTCTGCTGATCAGACCACAAGGGACGGTGCATGGCAGTGACATCTGTTTTTTCTATGTGTGCTTCCCATGAGCTTTCCAGATAGTATCTCCTTGTAAGACAGGATTTGGCAAGGATCATAGATCTCTGAGGTCTTATCAGTCCTTTATTTTATGTAGCCCTCAAAATACTCAGAAGAGAACAGTTGCATAATTGTTGAACAGAAACTATGTAACCTAGAATGAGTTACCAAAACACCTTTTGTATTATACATATTTTCTGGCCTAATTATATAAACACACTTTATTATTTATAAAACTGCATCACTTCAAAATTTAGTACGGTGTTTCCTTTCCTCTTTTCTGCACTACTAAATTTTGCTCTTAAGACTTTCAGAGATGCATTTTGAGCATACAGATTTAGGACAGGACTGGTCTCAAGTGGCACTGTAATACTAAACATTAAATAACTGATTCAAACTGCAACCAAGAGGAAAATCAGATGGCAGTCAAGTCTTAATCCAGAAGATTGAAGAGGAGAGAAATACAGTGTTCTCAATTTATCATGCCTGCTATTTTTGCACATCTTAGTGAGTTGTGCATAACTGCCTTCTTCCTCATATAACATCTGTTTAACTACAGTGAAGGAACTATTTACCATTTGCATGGTCCAGACTGACTCAACAGCAATGCCATTGCCAGAAGAGGCAAGAAGATTTTATCATTCATTTATTTACCTATGTATTACTTTTAATTAACATTCTTTATATCTGCTTGCATCTGTCAGGCTTTGTGGAAGTGCAGCAAATTATCATTATAGAAATCTGAGGAGTCAGGAAATTGGGACAGTGGAGCTACTTCCATACAGTCATACTTGCAGCTTTGTATGAGACTAGGTATCAGGATTGAAGATAAGTAAAGATTTAGTAGAGTCTACTGTTTGACCTCCTGTTTATTGGATGGATTAAGCATTATTTTTCAGTGCTCTGTTTTGTATTTTTACATGATTTGTTGCCTAAAAAATAGTATCTTTAGGGAAGTTTTTTGTTGGTTTAGGGGAGAAGGGTTACTGTTTTTTGTCTTTAGTATTGGTTTTAACTTAAAAGTTGGAGTATAATAGGTCTACCAAGACAATGTCACAAATATTAAGAAGTTGATCCAGAAGTTCAGAGTCCATTTGTTTTTTAGGATCATCCTCTAAATATTTGTCTTTAGAGGTAGTCATCGAGAAGGAATCTATACCTCTGGCTATGTCAGAAGCAACATTAATTGGATTAAGTCTTCTTGAGTGAATCAGAAAGTTGAAGGCTGTCATACTGTATTTGGGGGAGCAGAAGAATGCAATTTGAGGATAAAACAGAGTGCTTTAAGTTACAGTGAGCATGTGTGGAACTTAGCGATGCTTCCCATTTAAAAGAAATAAACATTGAATACTGCTTAAACTCAGCCTCAGAAATGCTCCTTTGAGCACTCTCACAGTGAATATACTTTTCACAGCCAAAGGAAACCATTGCAGCAAAAAGTAGTTTTCAGTCCCAACTAATGATTTTGTAGTCCAGCTATGTGGCTGTGCAGTCCATTCAGATTGTGGGGATTACAATGGAGAACAAGCTATGTAATGGTACTTGAAGCCTTCTCATCTCCAGAACCAAGACCTGCAGCTGTGGAGTTTGCATGAAGCTCAGTTTGGCTTTCAATCCAAAGCCTGAGCCCAGAGGTCTCTTAGCCACTGCCAGAAGGTGAGAACAGCAAATCCTGCATTTTACTGGAATCTTACATTTACACATGGAAGTGTATTTCCATGGAAAAACTTCAGGCATCTTCAGTTTCTCTGAAAACAGTTTTCAGAGCCAGAGAGCCAGTTTCTTCAGCTGCAGGCTGTGTGAGCCTATGGCTAGTTGCTAAATAATGATGAGGTTTTTTTAATGTTAACTGTTTTGAAGTGTGGCATTCTTCCATTGCTGTTTGTGGCCCTGTCTGTGGCAAACCAGTGGCTAGGGCATCTCTGTAAATAACAGCTACAATTCTGCAAGCATAATGGCTTTTATGTTTTTAACATTCTGCATTTACTATGTTTGATGTTTTGTTGTCAGCAGTTGGATAGCTTTGGATCCTTGCCCACCATTGCTGAGCAGCAGACACTGGTTTGGCATCAGAGCCATAAGCACTGTGCACTGCAAGGTGGGTGCTCCAAAGTTCTGCAGGAGTGCCAGTGTTCACAGTCTGGCCACTCAGTCTTCCTGCAAGAGAAGTGGGAAGAAGGGAAAACTGCAGGAGCGGAGAGGTCTTGTGCCTCTTCATGCTTGCCCTAGGGAGAAGTGTCCATTTTGCATAGGGAGGCACCCATGCTGAGCTCACTCACTTGGACAGCAGGTCCGTGGGGAGGATGGCATCTTCCTGACAGAGCATGAACCCCATGTGGTGAGCTCTGCAAAAAGTATGGAGTGGGGGGTGCTTTGCTTGGCTACTGCTTGATCCTTTTTTTTTTCTTTTTTGTTAGCCAAAGATTAATTTCACATTTCAGTGCAAAAATTCAGACGAAAATGTGAAGGGCAAAATTTTGTCGATGTGACAAAGGGAACCTGGCAAGACATATGCATGAAGTCAGTGAAGTGCTTGCTCAAGTGGGCACTTTAAATAGTTTTTGCTGAGTTGAGCATACGATGGGGTATATCAGGTTAGTTGGTGGAGACTTTAGAACTTTTCCATCTTTTTAGATGATGTTCTGTGTCATGCTGAAGCATCTTTAAAATTTCATTAGCAGCTCAAAGTTAAAGGGGTTGAGACTGCTCTGGATTGGGAATGCATTCAAATGTAGAACAAGAGCAGTCAGATCTGCTGCTGCACCTTTGAGGGACTCTACAGCACTCTTTTTAAAACTACATTATAAGATAATTTTTTTTTCTGTTATGGCAGAGTCACTTTTTAGCTTGACTTTTTTGCTGCAGTGTATCACTTTCGTGTTTGAAGCACTGGCCTGGTAAGCAACAGCACAACCTGAAGAATTTGCTGGAAGGTCCATATGTCAATTTGATCTCCCTTATTCAGAGTTTGAGCAGACCAGACGCAAGCCTGATTCAGTTTGGAAGTCTTTTAGTGGAAGACTAAAGTGAACCTCATAAACTTTATTGTGAGCAGACAGATCAGGTCTTTCAGAGCTCTTGTGCCTTGAGTGCTTTCATCCAGGTTTGCTGGATTTAAACTAACTTCAGCCTTCCAAGCAGTAGACTTTGTGTGCATATGGGTAATTCAAATTTTGTCTCTATACAACTGACCAAAGGAATGTTTGAAGTCTGAGGGACAGAGTAAATTCTCACAAAACAGAGAAGCTTCAGTTGTTTTCATCTTTCAGTTAAGCATGAATTGCTGTGACAGTTGCCCACGATGGAATGCTTCTCCTTGTGGCCTCCTTTGTATGTCTTTAACAGGGCAGAGAATATTGCTGGGGGAAAAGGGGAGCAAGAGATATTTTAGTATGCATCTTGCCTTGCTTTTCCTAGTCTCTTGGGCTCTGCTCCTGCTGCTTTGAAGAAGTTGCTTTCCCTGTTGAAGACAACCAGCTGTGACCAAACAGCAGTATCCAGGTGTGGACACTCAGCATGAGCTGCTGATGCTTTAGGAGTACCTTAAGCAGGATATTAGAAAGGGTACTAAGAGGTTTTATACCACTGGGTAGGCATCTTCCCTTTCCTGGGTTCTGTAACTATTCAGACTGTGCTTAGGCTAGGGGCACTTTCCAGCATTAGATTTGGGACTATTACCTAGGAAAAATTCAAGACAGCACTTAATCAGCTACCACTTTGTGAATTCAGTTGGAATAAAACTCCGTAAGCTCACACTTAAGAAAGGTGTCCTTCTCTTCTATGATGTCCTGTGCAGACCTAACATTTTGTCCAAGCTCCCAAAATGCAGAAATGTTTTGGACACTGGGCTATACTGTGAATAGGTGTGATTACTGCTTATAACTTTTTCCCTTTATTTGCATTTCCTCATCAGTGGGCTTCAGTGAGACCCAAATAGAGGCATAAAGAAGTATGTACTGTAGATTGAAATCCATCATTCATATTAGAGTACTTGTTGCAAAAGAATTGATTTGAGAGTTCACGTTTGGAGGAATCTTGCTTGGACATTTCTGCACTGTATGAAAGGTATTTCTCACATACATTCTGTCCTTGTCTGTATGATTTTGAGTGAATAATGCTGCTTCATAACCTAGTTCCTGTACCTTTTCTTCCTGTCTTTAATCCCAAATTATTGAATATGCATTCATCTATTTTACCTTGGCTTATGGATGTTTTACTGTTAAGTGCAGCAATAAATCATCTACAAGTACTGGTAAAACAATGTGGGAAACTCCTTGGACTTTTTTGTATGAGATTGAGATTCCATTTGGGGTATTGAGCTGGGAGAATTGCCCTTTAAAGGGCAGACTTGAAAGTCTGCAGAAAAAGCAGCTAGCTGCCAGCTACAGAGCAGTGAAAGTCCTTTGTTCATCTGCTACCAACAGAGTTAGATGGTTAATGGTGATAAACATGCCAGGGGCCAATTCCAATTCCAAAACAATTTGCTTTGTTTGGAATTTTTTGTTTGTTGGAGTTTGAACAAGCCAGAAGTTTGTAGAATAGCTTTTGTGTTTGTGGTTCAGCAGGAATGAGCTTTCTTTTCTATCAATACTTTTTTTTTTCTTTAAGAAGTTAGTACTTTGACCAGCTTGGTCTGTCACTCAATTCTTAGCCTTGTTTCATCTTCTGGTGCTAAATCCAAGTCCACTTGGTTGGTAGATTCAGGAAGAAGAACATATCATATCCTTGTGTGTATCTATCACCTTTGTAGCAGTTGAACAGTTGATGCAAGTTGACTGTTTTCAGCAGGCCCAAATAATATCCAGTGGCTCTTGGCTCTGAGGGTTTTCTGAAGCTCCAGAAATTCTCCTCCGGGGCAATTGATGTATTTGGCACAAATCTATAGCAGTGTCAGTGCTCTGGGAGGTGGGTAGAGTTAGATGGGGATATTGGTGTTTCTTAATTTGCCTATTTTGGGAAAGGGTCTTTTTTTGAGGAATGGTAGCTGCAGGAGATTTTGCAATCAGAGTTTTCCAAATGTCCATGCAGACTGGAAAATCCCTGATACCCACCAGCTAAAACTCAGCTATTAACATATTTCAAATATGTCAAACTGCCTTTGAACTCCTCTGGGATCGATATTGCATCTCCCAACAGCAAGCTAGAAAAGCCCTTAAGCATGTTATGAATTTTGCTTGGAGAAATGTGAAAGGTGATAAAACTCTTTGCAAGGAGTTGATCATAGCTGCTTACACTTAGGAATGAAAGAAGGGCACTTAAAAGTGCTCATCAGTGAATAGGTTAGACAGGGTTTTCCTCCTAATATTTTCAGTGACAGCCTTTAAACTTTCACTGGATAATATTTGTAACTGTGAAATTGGATGGCAAGTTTACTGGCTGTAGGACTGGCCTAACGAGAAACTTTCCACCCAAATAAATCCTTCCTTCATAATAGTGTCCTTGCTGTTTCTTCCATGTGCATGATCTGAAGGTTTCTGCCAGCGCAACTAACATTTTGCCTCCAAGTACACTATTTTCACATTATCTTGAAAGGGCCAGCAGGAAAACGGTGTGCCATGTTACTACAGTGACCAAACCCTTGAAGGATTTGATATTTCTCTTATATCAGTTTAATAAATCAGTTTCTTCCATGCTATGGAGACTACAGTGTAAAATAGAGTTTCTGTTCAACTGAAATACCACACTTTAAATCCCATTGATGTTCTTACACTCTCCTCAAATTGTCAGAGGGTTATTTATGTATGACACAACTGTCTTTCTGAATACTTGTAAAAGTAGCTTTGAAGAGAAAGGTTTGGATTAACCTTTAACATAGGAATATTTTCAGTTTTGTAACCATTCCAGTAATGTTTGAAAGCACTCCAGTGCCAGTTAACTGGAAGCTAATAGTTTTGCCAGTGGAGAGAAAGTTTTACGTGCTGTAAAATATGTCATTGAAGATGATTCACGTTGCAGCATTGCTTCACACTAAGGTAGCTAAATTTCATCCTGCTATAAACATGATGATTATTACTTCTCTTGTGTTTATAAAAAGCATGTGTGTAGTCAGTCGAACCCTTGGGGAAAAAAAAAAAAACAAGGAATTCTTCTAAGAGTTTATATTGCACAAGGTTATAGTTCTATTTCCTTAGACTTCCAGTAGCTCTTTCATAAGTGAGTGATGGGTCCAAAAGATAGGAAGTTGCTGTGTCTATCTGTCTTCTTTTCTTTTCTTTCTTGGAGAAGGCAGAGGAGAGGATGATTTTGTATTAAATCTCCTGGTGGTTGCTCTTATTTTCCATGGAATGGTGTTCTTAACTTCTAGTTTGCCACTACCTGAAAAAGAAAAACCAGAAGCTCAGTAATTATTCTGAGTGCATTTGGGAAAATGTAGATCATTTTTATCAAGAGATGCATGGGGAGTGGATGTAAATTATGGATATATATCTGTATCCAGCATATCTGTCTGACACAAATACACTCCCTAAAACCAATGTGAAGTGCTGGAGTTTGCCAAGTGAATTTCCAGCTCATTGTGAATGACACTTTTCATTGCTAAAGAGTCTGTTTGATATGCAGTACTCCCAAGTCACCGGTTTAAGTCTTAATAAAATTTCTTATTATCTTTTTCCTGGTGTCTAATAAGAGATGAACTTCCCTGCAATGGATCGGTAAATTGTCCTCTCTCCTCCAACGTCCTGCTAGTTTTCATTAAACTTTTAAAGACTTAATATCCTTGAAAATGTATAAGGATTTTTTCCCCTGTTTAGATAAAATTAGCAAGTATTTTCAGAGAGCTAATGAGAGGCCAGGTAAAGCAGGAGAATGAGCACAATGCTTGATAACAAAAGTTGTAGAAAACCAGACCAAAATTTTGCTTCAACTTCTGTTAATGTAACCATGATGTGGTGGTTTGGTGGTGAAATGAGAAATCGTGTGTTGAACTGTAAAATATGTAAA
Source organism: Peucedramus taeniatus (assembly GCA_013400575.1). Taxonomy (NCBI): domain Eukaryota; kingdom Metazoa; phylum Chordata; class Aves; order Passeriformes; family Fringillidae; genus Peucedramus; species Peucedramus taeniatus. Next base: position 439,990 of record WBNO01002169.1, on the reverse strand, counting down.
CCTGGTATCCTAGAGTTAATCTCTTGTACCTTTTGCAGGTGGAGATTTACATTTTACCTTTATATATTTACCTATGGAGTGCGGTTCCTGAAAAAGGTAGGCACTTATATTATTATGCTTTCATAATATATCACAGACTTGAAGTCTTGTGCAGGTATAATATAAAGCACAGGCATAAAGACTATGTTCATGAGGAGTGAAAATTAAAATTTAATTTGCATTCATAAAATGCTTTGCTACTAGCATTGGTAAGGAATATAAGGTCTTATCAATATTTATTGGGGTTTTATAAGAAAAAACGGCATAGCAACATGCCTAGTTCACTTGATTACTTTTCATTATAGGTATTAAGCTGGCAGTAAGGCTTACCAAAGTATTCATCTCAATTTCACCATCATCCTTGTTTACATGCCTCTGACAGAGGTTACTTCTTACTAACAAACACAATGCATTAGTGTTTTAGAAAAAAATACCTTTTTTGCCTATTCTTTGTCTAATGTACTGTGGAAGGAAGTTTCTGTGGAGTTTCCCATCAGTGCTGTGTTTCATCTGATTTAAAAGGAGAAGGGTATTGAAAGCTTCTGAGCACTCTGACATAGGTCTGTTAACCCTGCAATAGAGAGTAATACGGATTTTTGGTGCAGACTGTTTTTAAACAGACTGTTTAAAAACACTAAAAACTAGTGTTTTTACTAGTTCTCAGAGCTTCTGTGCAAGTTGGGCTATATTTCTGTAATTCTAGGAGGTGAAACTAGGGGAATGTGTGCACTCAGTATGTTCCCTGTAATCTTTGTTTTGGTCAAAAATTTGACACAAGAAAATGTATCCTGAATGTCTTTGGGGCTTTGTAAGTAAAAGAGGTTTACTAATCTGTTTTATGTCTGTAGTTCTTGAGGCTGTTTAAGGTGCAAGGCAACTTGGTGTGATCAAGAATAATGATGTGCCTGTGTAGGGAGGGCACATCAGAGCTGTTCTCAGCTGTTTAGCAGTAGTCTGCCCCAGGGGAAGTGTGGGCCAGAGCAGCATGCAGTTGCATTCCCCCTGTCTCCTTCAACACTTACATTTTATGTGTACTTCATCCATTAATATGCTATATGGTCCCTTGATCCCATAGCACTGTGTGTTTCAGAACATGCCCTGCAGTGTGATGGCTAATGCACTGAGGGGATGAAATAGGTCATCATAATCAGGATTTGAACTCACCTCTGTCATTTCTGATACTTTATGAGAATAGGGAATCAGCGTAATTGTAGGTTAAGCGTTCAAGTTGTCCACCTTCTACCTCAAATACTATTTTCAAGAGCAGATTTGGTAATGAGTGTTCTTCTGTGTGAGGAAATGGACTAAGGTACCAACTTTGAAAGAGAAGATGAAGCTTTCTTTGTTACTAGCTGCCAGCTCTGGTCTTCACTGTTTTCTAGATCAGGTTTAAATTATTTGTGACTGTAGAGTCGGTGGGTGGCCCACAAAATCATTTAATGTGAGGCATTCACCTTTCCATTTAATCCTCATTGCCCCCATTCTTGGTAAAATAGCAAATGCTAGATGTGACCATGCCCATCTTAGTTTTCAGACTTCTGAATGAGATGTCTTAGCACTGAAGAACTGAAGCCAGCATTCACTACAACTTTTTTTGTGTCTTTATAAATCACTAATATTTGAAGCATAAAAGATAAGTAACCAATTATATTTCCACTTTGATAATGTATATGCAAATTCTTTCCTTTCTGAATGAAACTGAGATTTTTCAGCTCTACCATTTGTTTCATTTGCATGTCTACAAAACACTTCTTTGCAGAGCACCACACCAGTAGTGATGTCAACAAGACATTAAGTTCCTGTGAGTTCCAGTGGCATTAAACTGACTGCTTTGTTTATCATTAACATAGGAATGAGATAATGTTTTTGTTTTCCTCAGTTATATTTGTAGTTAAATAAATGTTGGCTTTGCTCATTAAGAGTTAATGGTCTGACTGTGCTCCAATTAAATGGAAAAAATATCATTATCTTTGGTGATAAAGAAGCAGAGCAAAGAGTTCAGGATTGGCTTGCTTCTTGCTTGCTCATCCTTGGTGCTAAGCAGTGCCTGTATAATGCTGTAAAATGAAAAATCTTTACAAGCATACGGAAGCAAAGCTTCCAGGTGACATATATAGACTTTTTACATTTAATTTCCTTCCTTTAATTGCCCATGAGAATTACAAACTCACAGAAGAGGATGAATTTTCTGTGAGTCTTCTGAAGTCTATACTGAGACTTGGAAACCTGAAGTTGCATGTAGATATTCTACTGGGAAAAGAATCATCTGCCTGGATAAACAAATCTTGCTATTTTTCAAATTTAGTGTTGAAGTAAGGCAGATGATATGAGTATGCTGTGGCTATATTTAAAAAATGCTGGGTGCAGCAAGCTTCTGTATGCAGCTGATTGAGTGTCCTTCCTAATGAGTCATCCCCTACAGAAGAACTGGGAACTGTCTACTGAGAACTGTCTGGTGGGTAGTTAGAATTTCTAGTGGTACATGTAGCTTGCAAAAGAACAGGGAAAGCCATGCTGAAGTGTAAGTTTGACTCCAAAAGCCTACTGAAGGGACATAAATGTATGGAAGGTAGAAAATAGCAGGGCAGTAGGAAGGAAAAAGCCCAACAGGTAGAGCTCCACTTCTGTTACAGTAATTCCTCTTTCTTGAAACTATAGGATGTTTCAAACAAAGAAATTGAAGTGCTTATCCTCATGTGCACTAACCACTGAGCCAACGAGTTCTGTGTGACAGCAGGAGATGTTCTGTTAGTGGCCCACAGTTTCTGTGTGCACATAGAGAGAAACTGGCTTCATGCTTTTTCATGAGAGAGAATGTTGCATTCTGTTGCTCAGCTCAGTTGGCTTATTCTTTGCCTGTTTTTGGAATGAAACAGCAGCAGCAATACATGCACATGTTACAGCCAGAGAGAGTAGTGTAGAATTTGTAAATGCCATTTCAGATTGCTTGTACTCCAGAATTTTAGAGCCTAAAGTCAGACCACCTTCATTTGAAATATGAAAAAGAACTTGTCAATGAAGTGGCTGGTTATTGACATTGTTTCTGTATTACAGTTCAGATTGTTAACCTTAGATGTTAACCTGCTATTCAGATTGTTAACCTTAGATGAAGAAAATAATGATAGTTATGTACAGCCACTTCATAAAATTAAATTGCTATATACAAAATGTTCAGTGCTCTAGACAGTTTTCAGTCTTTGTAGCAGTAGGACAGACTTGATTTTATCATAAAAGTTCCTTAGCTATTGGAAAGCTATTTGCAGAACACATTGCATTTTACATCATTTGGAGCAGAAAAAAATGACCTGCATCAGAATATTCAGTATTCTTTTGTTGTTTCCATCTTCTGTTGCCCTACCTTCTGCATCTACTTTTTCATGAAACTAATGCTGCTGCATGATTTGTGGAACAGAACAATAAAAGAAATGCAGCATCTTGGAAAAATTCATACCACTGTTTGGATTATGTCTGATTGTCTAATTCACAGAATAAGACTCCTTAAAACAGGCTGATTTTTTTTTTCTGGTTTTAGTGCTGAGATACCAAAGCATTAATTTGGAAAATATCTACCACCTTGGTTTAAATCAGAACTGACTCTAGAAAACAGCACTGTGGCAAAAGCTGGGAAGCTGGGGGTTTACCTCCAGAGCCCTTGGTGTCTCTTTCATTCTTGAATCAGTTGAAGCAGGCATTCTGCTGGGCACTTTTTCTGCTCTAGTCTGCATCTGTTGTGATATGTTTCCTTCCCATGTTCTTCCCAAAAGGTTGTTATATTATCTGTTACTGAAGCCTTGTAATTCCTTTTGTTCGGTGAGCTTATTTGCCCAATGCTGGATAAATATTCTCATTTAAATGAAGAATGCCAGAGGCCACTGTGGAGCCCTTTTAACACAATGCTGATATTTGATATTTTACTGTGCTATTAGCAGAGGGATAATGTGATACACAGGCCACTAAGGGAGGAAATGAAGCCTGCATTTGGCAGATCGTGCTTGCTTTAAAATTGATTTGGATTCTCTGGAGGGTTTTATTACCTTTTTTATTTTTTACTCGTAAAACCAATTGCTGAGTTTCTGTAAGTGATGAAAATTTTTAAGCTAAAATCATTTTGGATGTTAAAATTGAATTATAATCCTTTTCCTTTCCATGAAAGCAGGGCTGAACATTAGGAGATAAATAAAACAATTTGTAATTCACTGAGTGAGCAAGAAAGAATGCTCATGCTCGAGAGTCTTGTGAAGAATGCTATTGTGAGAAAGGGGAAATGCCATATTACATTTTTAAATAGGCATCATGAGTTGAAAAGGTTTCCAGGAAGACCATAGTTAGATGCCATCTAATAGAAAAAGAATTCGTTTCAGATATATCTTCAAAAGGACATAAAAATTGTTGAGGGTATTTAGGAGAGATTAATAGAGTGTTTTGGATGCCTGAGATCTAAATCATGAGTCATGCTGTGAGAAAGATCAAAGCTACTGGAGAAACTTAAATTACTGTAGCACCTCAGTGTACATCAACAAGGAAAATGCATTTTGGACAATGAGGCTTTGTAAGAGAGGCGAGTCAGCATAGGAAGTAATTCACTGTGTAAGCTGTTGGAAGTTAAGATAATAACTGGATCAGGCAAAAGAGAACAAGGCTAAGTAAGCTGGCAGAATGTATTTGTGGCTGAAAGGAAACTGAAGGTTTTTAAAAGAAAGAGAAAAAGGAGAATATCAATGGTATCCTAATTCAGTAGTAGGATACTGATGGCAACAGGACTTTCAAAGGTGTGCAATGGGGACAAATTTCACATAATCATGGGAAGGAAAAGCAGCACACTAATTCAAAAAATGCATCTAGAATTGAATTTCACTTTATCTGTTTTGAATCCAGCTGGGGGTATTTAATAACATCAGAGTAGTAAGTAAATGCTATGTAATCATCAGATTGGCGAGTTGAGCTGGTACTGAGCCATACACAGCGTCTCTGCTGCTTGTGCATTACGCTGTCCTTCCGGGCAGTGAACGAGGGGCTGCCGCTCCTCATGTCCCCCTATGGACTGGTTGCTAATTTTGCCTTCAGCACAGTATTCATTTTCTTGGCAGCTCAGCTTTCTGAAAGACTGAAATTTTTTCAGGGTCATATCATAAAAATGGCAGATATAGAAGAAATACTTCACAAAGTGTTATATTTGGGCAATTTTATGATAAAAATAGTTTTAATTCTTCTGTAAACTAAGGTGGCTCATTCATACCTATAGCAAAGTATTAGCTCAGCACTCTGTTGCCATGAGCTTTTCATGTTTTTCTATTCAAATTAATGAAGCAGTCCTGTTTTTCACAGCTAATTAAACCAGAGCAGAGAGTATGTTTGGCTATAAGAACAGGTTATTACTAATGTAACTGGTGCTTTGCGTTGGCCTTGTTCAGTTGAACTCACTACTGAGGGAATGACTTGGAGGATAGCTGTATTCTCAATTAAGTTAGTAAAACCTATAGAACAATATGTATTTTTATACCATAAGTGCTTCAAGTCATTAAGCTGCTTCATTTTATCTTACAGTAGTAGAGGAAAAAAATCTTGGCAATAAATAAATACATTATTGATGATCTTTTGGGTTTTTTCCTATTATATTCCCTTCCAGTCTTAACCTGTCACACCTCTCAGAACTTTATCATTTCTTCTGCCTACTGATGCTCTTGGCTATTGAACAGTGCCAGGTTAGCATGGGGAAGTACTGCCGTAAATTTGAAACTAATTCAGAGTTTTGCTCCTATTTTTTAACTGCTGTTATCTCACAGGTAACTTGAGGAGTTTCAACAAGGATTTTTGTTCTGTCCCCAGGAATTGTAGGCTCAAGAAGATGAGGAAGAGAAAATTCTTTCCTCTTGCCCAGTTACTTTAGGTTTTTTGCTGTGGCACAAATTTACTGTTCATGGTTTTGTACTAAAACTTAATACAAATTTGCAGTTCATGAAACAAAATCATATGCAATTTATGATAGTTCCCCTGTTCTCATCCCTACCAGCCAGTCTTATTGCTAGCTGTTTTAATAGATCAATTGCAGAAAACTGCAAGTTATGTCAGAATAGATCCACCAGCAGATGACAAATGGAAACATCAGAAGACTTGTGTCTTTGCACTCCCTCAGCAGGAGGGGAAGGTGAAAAACAGAGGGAAAATGAATATAACATTTTATGTAAGTTTAGACATTTTGGGAAACTATTTTGGCTGTCTTCATTTGCTTTAGAGAAGGAAATATTATTATGGTTACTGACTCAGAGCAGGAAAAAATTCCTTGCAAACTGTGCTTTTATATTTAAATTAATTAACGTTTCCCCCTTCTGTCTTTCTGTTAGAGAAAATCCAATATGAGAGAGATTCTCTCACTGGGATTTTTTAATTTAGTACTTTTCTTTGTGGCATTATTACATACACCAAGAAATGTGATTCTTGGGGTGTTCTCTGCAGGGCCAGGAGTTGGACTTGATGATCCTGATGGGTTCCTTCCAACTCAGCATATTCTGTGATTCTAAGTATTTCAGTTGTAATGACACCTGCTGCCCATGGATTAATTGCCCTGATACAGTATATTTGCACCTCAAAAGATGCAATGGTTGCAGGAGTGGAAGGGGAAGAAGCTACTTCAGTCTGTCCTTAGTCACTGTTGCTTTGGCTTATGCCTCGTTTTAGCTGTGCTCAGTGAGCAAAGTGCTTAGATGTGGGTTCCTGGCTAATGACCACACACTGGGGTGGCTTTTGGCCTGCCTGTCCCAGCAACCTGTCTGAAGGAGTTCTGTTCTCTCAGTCAGGTGGGACTTGGTGGTGTCTGTGTTGAGAAGCAGTCAGCTCCTTCTGCCAGGGTTTTAGTGGCAGTACTTGAGAGTGGGGAGTTCACTAATGAAAGCTCTTCTTCACCACCTGCCCATAGTGGCATGATGTGATTCAAATATATTCTTGCCTCTCAGGGGCCCTGTGAACTAGAGAAAGCCTGTATTTCCTATTAAAAATTCTGCAGTTGCAGTAACTTCCTAATTTTGAGACTGTCAGGGATGATCCTGAGACCTTGCTACAATGTGCCTATAGTAAAGTACAGCAAAGCACATCAGTTGGGGCTTTTGTTTGGCTTTCCTCTCTGCAGTGTTTTTCCAGTAGGCAGTAGGTTCATAAATACCACCATTTTAAACATCTGGATTTAGGCATGAAATTTTATTTGATGTTTACTTTGGTATGGAGTTGTTCTTATTAAAATTTGACTCTGTCTCCCTTCATGGACTGCATGCATTGTTGGAACACGTTACATGTCAGTGAAGCAAACCACGGTGAATCTTGCAAAGGAAAGCAGCTGCCTGAGGATTTCCAAAACTCAGCATCAGGAGTACAATGAATCTGGTAAACACTTGCCATCAACACATGGTATTGGAAGGCAGTGGCTGGCAGAATCAGACACATTCCCTCTTCTGGCAGAGCAGCCACAAATAGGAACATAATTACAGCAAGTAGATACGTAACGATGAGTTTAATTATTAAACACTTTCCTGTATGCCTCTGAGTAACCATAGTATCAGAGCACTGGAAACCCAGGAGCTTTGTTGAAGCTGCATGCTGTAGGAAAATTAGGAGTAGTCTGAAATCATGCTACTCTGCAATGATCAATAAGGGCTGAAGTGTCCTATTTTATTTTTTTAATGATTTCCTCTTGGGATTTTTCCTGGTCTCTTGAAGGTTTAATTTTATGCAGGTCTTCCTCCTACCAAGGTAAGGTTTTCCAAGTTTCTCTCTTAAGAAGCTAATTCCAAGCATGCAGTTATGTGTTGTCTTTTTAAATAAAGTAAATCCATAAATATCCTCTTAGATGCAAATTCTAGGCTAATTGATGCGGTCTGGCATTGTGATCAAAAATAGAAGGCAGCTGTAAAGCTAAAGTACAGCTGCTCTGCTTCATCAAAGGGTTGTCAGGCCTCTGGAGTGCTCGAGTGAATGTGTCCACTGCTTTCTATGCACAGTTCTTACAGTGTAGATTGAGGAACTACAAAACACATTGAATAGTGTTTCTGGGAACTTTAGCCTAGCTCCTATAATATTTATATAGACATCCACCTGCTCTAAAATGTCAAAGCACCACTGGGCACTCAGCTTGCTCATGACCAAACAGTCCTTGAAAATGTTGCCATTACACATGAAGGCAAAAGTTTTTATAAGTTTTGTTTACTACGAAGCAACCAGCAGAGCAAGTGTCAGAGGAAGAAGGTACACAAAAGAGAGCAAATATTTTGATGGCTGGGCTTGGTAAGGGGACTGGTGGCTGTTGGGAAGAGGAGGGGGAAGAGATGCTACAGTCACCAAATTCTCTGTCCGGAGTGTTCTCATTTCAGTTCAGTGCATTGCCTTAATATTAGGATCCTTCCAGATTCTAATTATCAGTTCCTTTTGCCAGCTTCATTTTCCACATAAGCTGTAAGTTGAAAGTAAACTTTTATCAACACAAGACATAAGATCCAGATCTCTGTACATAATATTTTTAAAGAGAAAAGGGGATGTGTGTGGAGCTTACTCTGCCTTTCCAAATATAATTTTATATAATACATTAAAACTTGAATTCGTATTTTTTCTAAAACCTTTTTTTGAACACACATATATTTGCCTTTGAATGTCAAGTGCATCTTCCAGTGATTGTTATTAATCTTGGCCTTTATAAGTTCTTCCATATTTTATGGTTTCCCATTGGCAGAAGTGTAATTTTTAATTATGTTTGGAAGTCAACAGTGCTGATTGCTGAGAAGAAATACTGAGCACTCTTCAGTGCAAAAGCATTTTTTCCCCTAAAACCTTTTTTCTGCAGACACAAAGCACTGAACTCTAGAGGGGGAAAAAAAAAGTTCTGCAGAAACTTAAAACAGCTTGCTTAGTCACAATATAAGAAAAAAGAACCTCAGGAGGTTCATTGACAATGTGTCATATTGTCTTCACTTCTGTAGTTAGCTATGCCAAGAAATACGAACAACTGCTTGGATCTGTGAAGGATTTATGAAAATTCTATTCCTGGTGTGAGAAGCAACTGCATTCTAAACCAAATTAACAGTCACTGGAAGGAAGAACTTGTACAAATTGATGCAAAATAGTAGCCATGAATTTTGTTGTTTTGCTGAGTTCTCTTTGTTCCCAGCATGGTGTTTTGTCAGAACTCTGTGATTTGTGGATAGAGGGAAGCATACATAGCCTTGATGTGTAGGTGACTTGCAGTGGTGCTTGCAGAGTGTCAGTTTATTGCACAGTTCAGCCTGTGCTCTTGGCATTGTTGGCTGCTAAGGTTGTGCCCTCAGAGCCTGTCGCGCATGGCCAGTAGAGACTGGAAACTGTCGGATGTGTTTTTTAAATCAGTGAAACTTTAGTTTGAGGAATTCCTAAGCAGTAGCACAACTAATACAACAGTAGCAAGGGATGTTGCTATATTCAGGGCAGTTTTTCAGAGGATAGTAGGAAAAAGCACACATCTTTAGGAAATCAGAGTATTCAAGACATCATAAGTCTGAAGTCCTTGGAGGCCAGGCAGACTTAGTGGATGATGATAGAAACTTTGAAAAAGTTTCAAAGGCTGACTCAGAAAGTTCTGGTTGTTGCTTTAAAAATTTTCTGAAAATCAAGAATAATGAGGAAGAGTTTAATTTTCTTTCTGCTCATGAGAAAGAAGCTGTGAAATAGTTATACTTGTGAAAAAAAAAAGTCACTTTGTGCAACTTGTAAAACAGTGGTTTGTTTTACAAGAATTAATACCAAGGAGTTTTTCTGTGGTTAAGAGGAATAAGAATGTATTTGTTAGTACATTATATGCAGAAGCAAATATTTTCATGGATATATTTTCACTCCTGAAGAGTGAAAGGCTGCAGTAGTCTACAGTTATGCTGATCTTCACAGAGCCAAGAAGATGGGGAAGGAAGCCTTGGATCATTGTGCAATTTGTATCTAAGACACTAACTTATTAAAAAATTTCTTGGGTTTACCATATGTGGATTAAGTAATTCTAATAGTAGAACATAGAGCCCCTGGCAGAGGAAAGTAAGGAAGGATGCTTTTTGTGTTGCCTGGTAATCTAACTTACTTTCCAATGTCAGCAGCCATCCAGCATACCATGCCAAGAGGATGCAGGTGTTGCAGAAAAAAAAAGAAATAGAGCAATTCAATTTACCTCTAAGCAAGTGCTTATTCAATCAAGTGATGTCCAAAAGGAATGTTTATTAATACATTGAAAAAGAAAGCAATTGCTATAATCCCTAGCCATTATTGGAGAAGAATGACTATTGATGTACTACTTAATTTAAGCAAGTATAAGTGCACAAAACCAAAACCAACCAATGAAACAAAACCTAACCAAAAAAACTCCTACCCAACACCCCAAAAAACTGTTAATTATGAATAATTGTCCTTCTCCAAATGTTATGAAAGATGCTGTTGACTAAAAGGCTATCAGTTTCAGTCCCTGGATAATAAAAAATGTGTGAAAAGTGTTGAATGTTACTGTATTTGGCAGTGAACAGAAAGCTGGTGGTCTCCTCCTCTGCTGTTGCAGTTGCACTCTTGGGTAGATGAGCTGTAAAGCTGGGGATACACCGAGGGGTCTGCCCAGGGGAGCAGGAGCTGCTGTTCTGCCAGCACTGGGACAAGGCAGCTGCTGCTGGGGAAAAGAGTTTGGCTGTGTCTTGCACTGTACACGTGTATCAGACAGTGAAGGTTTGCTCCTGGGGTAAGAGCAAATTGCGCACAGCGTTGTGGGGCTGAGTGAGCGCTGATCGAGAGGAAATCTTCTGGCCTTACTTTGTACCACTTGTTTTTGTGAAGAGCAAAGCAAGGATCTGCTGTAACTTGATGGATGTAGGTACGAATGCTGTGAGACATCTTTGACATCTTTGCCTATATCAGCCCCAAAAAAATGAGATCAGTAGAGCTTTGCTGAAAGTACATATTATCTTGACTGTAATTAATAGTGCTAATTTCCATTCCACTTAATATTGCTTGTAACAAATGATACAACATTGTATTCAAATACATTAACCAAGCCAGATAAAAATCTTGGCAGAGTAGTGAACATGTACACAGTGAATGCTCTGTAATTTGCTGGTTTTGTTCTACAGGTTCAAAAGCTCTCTAATTTCAAAAGCAACTTACAATCTTTTATTTTTGGACTAAGGATGTCTTATTTTGATTTGAAATGTATTTTGAACATAAATTGGTTCAGTGAAATGTTGGGGAATCTGTCATGTTCCTGGATTTTTACATGCTCGATTCTGGTAAAAACAACAGCCAGATTTCTGTATTTGATGGAAAAGTCAAGAAGATTTTTCTTACCTAAGAATTTTGGAAGAATTCATTTGGGAGCTACACCATGCCCTCATGTTCATGACTAAATCAGGTGCATGACAGCTCTTTTGTGATAAACGGGAAGTTTTTTATTGTACTGCTTTTTTTCCCCCCTTCATTTACTATCAAAACTGACCTTTCACATATGGGATACTAGCAGCATTTTGAGCAAGACCTGGAGATTTTAACTTCTTAGTGCTTTCTAAAAGCCAGGGGCCAATTAGATGCTTTCTCTAGAGATAAGTGAATGAGGCAATGGATGCAAAACAACCCAAGGCTTCTGGCTAAGCATGCAAACATCAGAGATAATTTTGGAAGGGTTTTTTTCCCCCAAAATCCTAGTCATTTCCTTGTCTCAAGAGAAGTTTTATTTACGAATTAATTCTTTAAAATTACTCTATTTAATCACAGAGTTGGAGAGAGATTTGATAGAGTATTTAACATATATTCCTGTAAGGGAATTATGGTTATTTATTCCATAATACTGTAAATCTCAACAGATTGAAAAGCTGTTTACATCCTCTCTCACTGGTATTGCATTCATTTGGCACTGCACCTAAGTGTGGTAAAACTTCAATTTCCATCTGAACTCCTTTATGTTCTGTAAGGCAGGGTGTCAGCATTGCAGGGCTGGTGCTCTGTGCCTAGCATAATTGGAACTGAAGTTTTTAGTATTCTGTTTCCAGCTTAAGCGGGGGGCCTTTTTGTTATCAGAATCTTTGCATTTCCTCTCTTTTCCAATCCCCTTGTGTGTGTCCCTCCCTTCCTCAGACATTATATACCAAGAATAGGAAGTAAAATGAAAATTGGGTATTCAGCAGGCAGCAAAACCAGAAGCATGCTTTTATGTTCATCAAGAAAGGGTCTGTTGTGGAGCCAAGTCGCTGACCTTTACTTCTCATCCAACATGGGACTTTCAGGCTCTGTTCACTGTGCTCTGCTTCACAGTGAACTTGCCTGTTACGAGGAAGTTTGCAGATGTGTCCTATGAGTACACACAGGACTCACTTCAGCCCTGGAATGTTGGTCTTAGGTCCCTTATGATTAATCCCCCATTTCACTAGTGGGTCTAGGTCTCACACTGCAGACTGTGTGAGCTTTTTTTAGATTGTTGCTTCCTACTGAAGCCTCTATACAGTATTCCACAGTTGTGAGGTTCACAGAGGACTAAATAAGATGCTTCTTGGTCCAGCTATAACTGTGGTTTATGTTTTAGGTGTTGAGTGCAGTCTAGGGCTGTGCTCATTGTGGAGGTCAGAGAGGATGGCTGTGCTTAAATCAGGCTCTTCCTCTACCTCTTCCCTAAAACCCTCCAGGAGAAGCATAACCAAAGTGCCCTGCTGCTAAAGCTATTAAGAGCAACTCAGAGATGGCAAGTCAAGGGGGAGGGAGACTGGGGAGGAAAAAAGGGTAAGAAGGTGGTGCAGGAGCCCTGCTATTTTAAACACTCTTGCCCACAAAGGATCCATTAGGTTTCCAAACAGCTACTCAGAAGCATTTTGTCTGAGATGGCAGCAAGGCTTTCTGAGCCTTATGTGGCTCAGAAGGGGCATATATTCTGCTGTATTGGTCTTTGAGGCTTAATGCATATCTTACATTATTTGTCAGCTGCGATACCCTGTAGGGCTTTGTGGTTATAGGTTTATCAAAAAAGACCTATCTTATTTAGCAGTCAGCATTTTAATTGCACATAAACCTCTGTATCTGTAGCTCCTGCAGCAAGCATCTCTAGGAAGAAGCCTTAGGATGTCATAATATTTGAAAGAGAAAAATATGCTTTTTTCGCTAGGACCTGTAATTTAGGTAGCAAAATAATTGGGTAGGAAGCATCTCTTATCTTTTGAATATGATATGAAAGACAGTTACAGCTTTTCAAACCTGGCTAAAACTATGAATTATCCTAGAATATTTGTGTGGATCTAATTTAGGCAACTGTCAGACAGAAATATTTTACATTCTTTTACTGTCTTGGAGAGGTGCTGTGGCTGTGTCTTTCCAAAGACTTTTTTTTAATGCATGAAGTGAGGGGAACTTGGTTAGCACAGTAAATACTGTGGGGAAGTTATTTCTAATGGAGGGGAGGGTAAGTTTGGATGGACTTTAAGCATTCTTACAGCATCCTTGAGAGAGGCATATCAGAAACTCTAGGAGGTCTGTTACTTCAAATGTTGGTATACCTTTCAGGCTACTGTAAGAACTATTCTTTGTCATTTCAGGAGCACTGGGGTATTGGTGTGAATATTTTATTTTATTTTATTTTTCATTAAAGTTAATATTCAAAAAATTCTTCCTACCTAGCCTGATTCTCAGCCTGGGGCTTTAACATTCTGCCTAGTGTCCATTTTCTTGCTTTGGCGCTCACCTATTGTATTTTGGATTAGTTTGATGTTATGGTTTGCCTGAGCTGAGCTGCTCCACCTGATGGTGAAAACAAGAACATGCCTTCTCTCAGGCAGTGAGGATTTATTTAAAAAACTATGATCTAGGGAAAGCATTTAATGCTGTAAGTGTATGCTGTGTGCTGCCTTAATCCAGGAGATTTACTAATGATGTTCTGTCCCCTTTATACTCAAATGTAGAGTAGATAGGCTATGTAAAGATGAAGGATGGATCCTATATGGAAGAATGCCTATGTATAATGGCACGTAGAAGGAATCTTCTTTGAAATATTTAAGCTGGCTGAGGTCAAAATTTCCTGTGCTATTGAGAATATAGTGTGAGATCTGACCATCCAAGCACAAGCTGGTTACTTTCAGTCTGCACTCTTGCAAAAATGAGGTCATGGGGTGCCAACAAAAACAGGCAAGTTGCTCTAATTCATGCTGTGAAACTCTGAGAACCCTCCTTGTTCTACTCGGTTTTCATAGCCTCTATCAAAAAATGCAAATTCTAAGGTGTTTTAATATTTTTTGTCCTTTGTTAGTATTAAATATATACACTTAATATAGCACAAAGTGGTCTGTACTGACCTTGGTTTTGCTTTTTCTTTTTTTCAGACACCCTGGCTCTGGAATACCAGGCAGTGCTGGAGTGGGTATCCATATCAGGTAAAAGTTACAGTGCTGTCTAAAAACAAGCATGACACTCCTGCAGAGCTCTTTTTTTTATTATGGTGGAGCTTTTTGCCAGTATGTTTGTGTGGATGGGCTACTCAGCATTTCAGAATGTTGCTAGATTCTTCCCATCTTGCTTGAGTTCAAAATGGGAAAGATGAATATAGCTGTCACACCTGAATTCCATACATTAAATTCCAAAAGCTGCAGAGAAGAGTTTGCAGTTTAAGGAATTTAACCTGTCTAGGGTATTTTTTTTCTTTTTTTCTTCCCTAAGAGCAGGGAAGGGGGGAAAAAAAGCAATTGCCCGACTGGAAGGTGTGAATAAGAGTATTTCTGAGAGACACATGAATCCCTGTGACAGTCAACAGCCCTTGACAGAACAGAGACTGAACAGAACTGTGTTTGGATGCTACTGTTCTTGAAGGTTGTGTCTCTCTTGGAAATAGTTCAGTGGAGACAGTTCAGCAGAAATCTTGATCCGAGAAATGTTGAGGGAATTCGGTCATGTAGCCTCAGAAGAATTAATGACTTAAATTCCACCCAGAGACTGGAGGGTGAACTGAACATTAGGGAAACAGCAGCAGAAATTGAATGGGGGAAGTGCTGGAACTTAATCCCTCAGAAACTTTAGGTACAGTTGTTTCTTAGATTGATGTAGCTACAGTCCCTAGCCCCTCTCAGCCCCGTTTTCTACTTTTTTTGTGTTATTGCATTCGATAAGAGGTTGACTGAAAACAAGACCATGAAGCTTACTGATTGAAGAACATACATTTACTAGACTTACCAGAAGAACAAGGTCATTTAGAATGTGTGTTACAGCTTTTAGAGTGTGGGAGCTCAAATTACTGTATCTAATATCGTTCTAGTAGTGGTGAGGTTCCAACATTAGGCAAATTGTCAATTAAAGTCATTATGAAAATCATTGTCTCGAAGATAAAAATATCTATTGGGTGCTAATCAGGGCTAAGTACTGGGCTTTCAGTTTTTTCTGTTGTTTTTTTTTTTTTTTCATAACGACATAAAATTTCTAATGTTTTGTTTGCTACAACTCCTTTGTAAATTACTCAACAATGCACTGCAGAAATCCAGCTGGACTTTACTGTAGACATAGTCAAATGGATCATTTGGGTGACAACACAGTCATAAGCATAGGTTAACCTATTGAGGTTAAGTCTATGGAGAACTGGAACCTAGCATTTGAGCTAAGTTAAACACACTATTGGTCCAAGAAGGAATCTGTGACATCTTTAGAACTGCTCTACATTATCCCTATGTTTGGCTTTAGAGATATTAATGCTATTGTTAGCAAAGCAGATGAAAATCTTCATTTTTTACTGGAAATTTTCCCCAGTGAGTTCATTTGCAATAATGGGTATAATAGTTGCAGTTCGTTGCAAGCTCTTATTTTCTTTCCCTTTTTTAATTACACATAATTAAAAGTCTGTTGGCAGTCTCTCTAACTAAGAAAAGAGTTATATTGGCCCAAGAGATGGCTTTAAAGGATGAGTTACACGTTTTCATAAAGCATAAGCATATACCTATATTAAATTAACACAAATAGCACATTTCCTGGGAATCCAAGGACTGGCTTTCAACTGCAAAGAATTTGTCTGCAAAAGGAATAAAAGATGCAACTGAAATATCTCTTGCCAATGGAAACAGCTCATACCCTGCTTGAGGGCATAGTTGTGCCAGTGCAAGGTGCTCTAGAGATGATTTATCTAATCCCTTGGGAGATGCCCTCAGGAGCTTCTCCTTTGCCAGTGTCCCTGTCTATCACTGCCATGGAAGGCGTGACTATCATGGAGGCACATTTGCATGGAAATTACAGTAGCTCCTAGGACTGGCTCTCTTAGGCTGAGGGTCAAAGTGTTTGTGTGTGCCACTAGTTACCTTCTTTGAAGTTACTCCAGGTTGGTTTTGGTTGTGGATTATTATTTTTATTTCTTTTACTTCGAATCAAATATGACGCCAAGTTGTATATCAGACAAGATGCTTGGATAAATTTATTTTCTTCTTTCTGAATGTTATTATGTCCCCAGAAAATTGTTTGATTCTTCAAAAGTAGGAATTTCTATTATAAAGAGCCCTGCTCAAAGCCCACGTTTTCATCATGAGCAGATGAGATTATATACTAGCATTACTTTTTTTCTAGTCTGCTCCAGCATTGTTTTTTTTGCTATGCTTTAAACCCACATTACTGATAGAAGCAAGATGTTTCAAGTCAACTTTCAAAACAGACTTAGTAATACTCAGAATTTAGTTTGCTCTGGGTTCCAAATGGACAACAACATAATTTTTGGTATTACAGTATTGTCAGGGCTAGAACATTAGAAGACAGTCTGTTGGGGAGCTGTATTTTTCCAGAGTCATCAGAGTTTGAAAGAAGCAACTATCACCATTTTTTTTCATAGAGAATGCTTATGTATAATTCAATGATCCCCGCGATTAAACATGTCTCCTCTAGACCACAGCTGCCTGTACTGTCAGTTAGACTCTATTAACCTTTTCTCATCTCATCTTTCAGCCACTGATGCCCGACCTTCATTACTACTACATAGTTGAATTGTCATTCTACTGGTCCTTAATGTTTTCTCAATTCATTGACGTCAAAAGAAAGGTAAGAACAATGAGACTAAAAACAGCAAGAACTTTAAGCTTTAATATATCATTCTTTACTTGAGGAATAGATGTATTATATGTGCAGTGAACTGGAAATACAGTTCTGTCTAGTGTTCAACTTGTGCAGATATTCATCACTGAGAAACTGTGATTGTCTTACTCTGTTCCTTGTTGCTGTAATGTGAGGTTTTTCTGCACATGGAAAGAAGAACCTGGAGAAAATATTGAAGGGCAAATAGCAGAAGCCAAAAGAAACTTCTGCTTTCATGCAGTGGCTTGAATGGAATTGAACAGGTAGTATCTCATAGATGTACTGTTTCTTCTAAGAGTTAAACAATAAAGAAAAGGGCAAGACTGCCTCATAAATTCACAGTATCACTTTGTGAGATAAGATCTATGAGGGCTTTCAGATTTTTCTTCAAAAGGACAGCAAAAACATTTAATATTAAAAAGCGATGTTATATTTAATTTTTACCTTCCAGTCATGTAGCTGAGCATTGCTATTAGAGGGTTGTTAATTAAAAAAACAAGACTCTGTCCAAATAGAAGTGTTTTTCCAGAATTAGTTACAACCTGTTCCATATTCCAAGTTCTTTCCTCCGAGGAGAATCCTAGTCCATAGCAGAACAAGCAGCACAACAGTTACTCTGTAATAACAGTCCGTTGAGCTATTCTTGCAGGGGCTTTAATGTTTCAAAATTAATTTTTTAAACATTTGAAAGGATTTTATAATATCTTTATGTGCTTCCTTTAGCTATCATTTAAATAAATGATTGTAGGCTATGCTAATGGAAAAATTCCTGTTTATTAGAATTTTAGCAGGAGCATAACTCTGAAAAGAGTAAATGAAGGATGTGTTAGGGCCTGAATAAACTTATCTGACATTTAGAAGCACAGTATATTCCTGGGAGTCCTATGCCAGAGCTACCTATGTAGAAACACATTTCTCTGTTTGGATTTCCAGATTATTCCAAAAGTAGAAATCTCAAGAAAGCATCCACAAAATTTAAATCCATATTGGAAGATAAATTGTAAATGAAACAACCAGTTTATTATGAATACATATAAATCCCTTGCTTGCATTGTCTGTAGATACTAAACATTCTGTTAATCATGAGCTTGAAATGAGTATAACTTCCCTGTTTCACAAACTGAGATAGAAACAATGCTTAAGGGAGCTGTATGAAAGTGAAGATGAATTTAAATCAAGAGTAATATTGACTAATTACTAATTACTGCAGGGGCCAAATCTGTTTCTTAGTTATATATAAATGACTTGTACTTGTTATCAGAAAAAACCTTAGGGCAAGCTGCTGTGGAAATAGGATGGGACATGGAGGTGGGGATGTGAATCACTAACAAAAGCCTATTGACACCCCAGCCACAGCTCTTGGACCCAGAGCACCAGATCCAGGTAGTGTCCCAAGCACCTGCTCTGTCTGAGAATGTGCAGTGTCCAGCAGAGAGCAGGAGCACAACATCTGCAGTGCAATGATAGCAAGTCAAAAGCCTTTCATTATCAGCACCCAGCAGGCAACAGTGGAGATGCCATATTTATAAATGACCTATTAAATCACTCACCAGTGTGGACTGTGGAGACAGCTCTTTTTGTAGTGTAAGCAAAATTGATAACAAGGAAGATCAGATTGGAGAAATGCAACTGTGCCCTGGTGTCCCACAGTAAAACTGTTTGGAGTGCAAGCTGCCAAGGAAACCCACTGAGATGAAAAATGTTATTTCTAAAGACTTACAATAGTTGGCAAAAAGAAGTACAAGCTTGACAGAGACACCAGTTCTTACAACACCATAGCAGTTCTCTTTTAAAAGAAGGCTTAGTTTAAGAAAATGTGGAAACCTTGTAATGCACCCCATGTACAATGTGTGAATGGTGCCCATATGAAATAGGGATCTGTTTAACAGGAAGCAGGAAATCTGCCAGCTAATACTGGATGCTATTGTAATATTTCACAATTGGCTTGTATGGAGCATATTAACAGTTCTCAACCTGAGTAAGCTGTTGATGTTTTCATTTTACAGTGAAAGGAATATTTTTATCTAAATCTTGGTTATCATTTTAGATACTTTAAATTCAGCAGCAGTGGCTGTGTTGCATTCTGGGATGGTCAGAAGTGCCCAGGCAGTCTTGTGCACTGCAGGAATTCAGCCAGGTGGTTTTTTTCATGTAGTTGGGTTTGTCTGAAGGAGAGGTGCAGTGTGTCCTTGCTGGAAGCAGCAGCTCTCAGCACTGGCCTAATTCCAGAACTGGTCTTTTATTTACTGTAGATCAAGAGAAATGTACGTGCTGTTTTCCATCTCCATTTTATTCTTCTCTGATAGCAAACTGATGACTTCAAAAATTACTTCCAGAGTTTTTTTGACTTTCAAGTACTTGTTTATCTTTATTTAGGTGTCACAAATTCTACCAGATTGTCTTTGCCTGACTGGAACTGTGAGCAAACTAGGCTGTTGCATAAACCTACTATTGGCATTAAGTCAGTGAACTGTGTGTATCAACTTCAACAGTTTTATAATGGCATGCTTTTAGCTTCATAAATATCTACTATCTTGCTGTAATGATATTCTCCCTTAAGGGTGTTCATTTTCAAAGACTGAAACCTAGTATGAATCAGTGTTTTATCATCTTTTTCCAGCTTCCCATGCTCCTGTTTTCAGTGTTTTGTAAAACACTGAAAAAAATAATTATGGAAGTTTGTTACTTTCAAAAGCACCTGATAAACCTTAAAAGCAGTGAGGCTTATTTACATGCTTTATGGATACTTGATGTATTGTTTAATAGAAAAAAAAAATGACAGGTACATTTAAAGGAATGTATAGAATTTCTACTCAGAGTTTTAACAAGAAGGTCTAGGAGACCTTTCTGTGTATTCACACCTTTTATTTCCAAGCATTTGTCAATTCCTAGAGCTTCTGTGTTTTACTTTTTTTTAAAAAATGACCATTCACTCATTTCAAGAATAAAATGATCTGTAGCTGCTGATTTTCTTGAATACCAAATTTTTATTCTAGAAAATTTACACTATATTTTGCTAAATTTTTATACTAGATATCTTTCTTCAAAGAGACTTTTCTTGGTAAAGAAAGACACACAGAATTTATTTCTTATGTTTCAGTGGAAGCAGTTTAGATTGCATATGTTTTGCAGACCTTTCCCTTTCCATGTTGATCTGTAATATAAGCCATGAAGATGGTATTTTGCCCTTCAGTGGCACTAATGCTTAATGGCCACTTGGCAGTTCAGTCAGTGAGTCTGACATGTTAAACAGATGTGGGTGGGAGAGGCCTTAATTCCAGAGGGCTTGTCTTGAAGTTGAGACCCATGGGGTTCCTCTGCTGTCTGCCCTTTATTCTTCCAATTGATGGTGTCTAGAATAGGTTCTTTCTCCTATTCTTAGCCCCAGATTTTCTTAACCTAGGCTCATGACATCTTCCAGCAGTTACAACTGGAGGCTATGAATCTCCTGTGAATAAATAGATCTTTCACAAACATACGTATTATTTGAAATACATTGACTGAAAAAAAACAAAACGAAAACAAAAAACCAACCAAAATTAAGAAGCCCATTCCTGTACAGCTGCTCTTCCACTGTATATGGGTGAAAGTGCTGGAGTAAGCTGGGAACATAGGTGCCTCTTGGTATCTATGTGTTCAGTACCCTTGTGTATAACTAAAATCTAATAGGTAGCATCTTCAGAGTATAAAGTAATGACTTAAAGAAATGTCACAAACAGGAAAGAAAAAAATCCCAATAAAAAAGTAGTCTTATTTATGTCATTGCTGTTTTTTTCCAACAGTTTTCCATAGGTCAGTCCAGCACTTCTCTTTCAGAGGTGGCAGAATCAAGTAACTGTCTTTTAAAGAAACATTACTACAGAAGGAGTTCCCCAGACAGCATTTCTTTAAGAAGACTCATGCAAAAAGGCAAGAGACTGCTGCCCAAAAACATTAGGATTTCTTAGGAATAATCCATATTGTCAGGAATGCCTTGAAGAATATCCAAGAGGGACCAGAAATCTAGTATTTGTAGAACATGAATGTGTCAGCTGTAAAAACAGAGCAGATTTTCTACTTGACTTCTTGCCCCATTAGGACTGCCTTTGTGCTAGTATAATTGCATTTGGAAGGAAAATGAAGAACAGTGCCATAGTACCTGCAGGTGAAGGAGGTAAAGAGCTAGGCTGCAGTATGGCCATAGGGCAATAATAGTAGCTTACTCATAGTCCCATGGAATAAGGTAGGTGCTTTGCTGGTTTTATTGTTGTGAAATGGTCTTCATGTGTGTGTTTGTAGTTCCTGAAAAGACTGAGATGCCATATCCTTGTTTTCCCTTAGGACACTCAGAAAGGGAAATGGCCTTTAATTATCTTTTTCTTCTGTCTGCTTGAAGAAAATAGATAAAAAGCAATGGCTTGATATGACTGCTG
The DNA here is from genome assembly GCA_013400575.1 of Peucedramus taeniatus. Taxonomy (NCBI): domain Eukaryota; kingdom Metazoa; phylum Chordata; class Aves; order Passeriformes; family Fringillidae; genus Peucedramus; species Peucedramus taeniatus. Next base: position 418,493 of record WBNO01002169.1, on the reverse strand, counting down.
AATGTATTTTATTGTGTTCCATGCTTCTGGGGGCCAGATAACCTGGCTGGGAAATGTTTGGTATATACTAAACTGGCATATCAGTCTCTGCTTTTAGTCTTTTTATCTTTTCTTCCCCTCCCTGCCCTCCTACCCTTCCTCAGTTTTGTGTTGGAGGTAGTGGGGGTGCCTGCTGAGGAGTAGGAAATAGGATCTTGTAGCACCTGATAGCATTCAACAGAAGTGAGGCTGGGAGCAGGTCCTGTCCCTCTTCAGTTAGTGAGTCTGCTCAAGCTGCAGGTTTTCCCATGGACTCCAACTGTGCAATGCAGGGAAGGCATGTGCTGGTACTGAGAGGCAGTGGCACTGCACATCCTTAAAACCAGTGGTGCCTGCTACATTCCCAAAGAGAGCTGAGGGAGCACTGTGCAGGTATGCTTCTCAGTACTGAAGGGACAGTGCAGTCAGGGCTGGAGCTGCTGCTTTTCCAGAGCTGCCCCTGTGTTAGTTGGAGCTCATGGCACTTTCCATAGGGCCCTCCTGCCTGACTCAGGTACCTTCAGTTCCTTTGCAAACCAGATGCTGCCTCTCTAAAGGCACAGTTTTGGTTTTCTCTGTTTTGGGCCACTTGGCTGAAGACTACCACAGCTCAGCAGGACTGGCCCACAAAAGCTATCAGAAAGCCAAATTCCACCTCCCAATACACTTGGTGAGCAGGCTGCCTGAAGGAACTGCTCCTTTTGACTGCCTGGATCTCTCTCCTTTCTGACGGCTCTGCATGAGAGCCACTAGATCTGCTGGGAGCTGTGCTACGGATTTTTCATCTGGTGCATAGAGAAACTTCCCAGTTAAATGTTGCCTGTGATCTTATCTTAAGGGTTTTAATATCACTTTCTCAAAGCTGTGCAGGTAGTTCAGCAAATGCCAACAAGACTTATTTTTGACTGACTCAGTACCTTGCTGAGAAGAGTCTCATCTCTGCAGGTCCTCTTCTCTCATTAATCAGTGTGGGAGTCTAGTCCAGGCAGGCAGGTTGTTCCCTCTGCTTTATCTACCCCGTGGCAAGTATCTGGGAATGTGATGTTGCTTCTGTGAGAGTCACCACTCCCAGATTTTTCAATAGTAACAGTTACTTTATGGCCAAATAACTGAGAGTTACTGGTCTGGGGACCAGCTAGCCTGAATCATTTGGGAGGCAGTGGATTAGAACAAATTAGGAGGAGATGCTCTAGCTCATTTGAAGACTTTCCTGACCCTGTTACAGTGTGAAGACAAAGCACCTTGATTAAAAACAAACAAAAGCCTGGATCTGGGATTCTCTCAGTTGTCCTTGGCAGGTGCTTGCTGTCCTAGTGCCCTAGTGCCTTCCTTTGTAGCTATTTTCTCTCTTCTGAATGGTGCATTATTTGATACTTGGTATGCATACTGTTATATTCATATGTTACTTGGTGCAGAAAAAGTACAATAGAATTTGATTTGCATGTACATATGCCTTTTCAAAGTAACTTCAACTGCAAATGTTTACTTTATTAGATTAAATTACTATGAACTGAGAAGTGTGGTCATTGCCTAGCTTTCTATAATGTTTTTCCATTTGATTAACATACAATGATTGTTATGCACTTATATTAGATCTTTTTATAACTTAAATATTATGCTGGATTTAAGAAACAACCATCCTTTTTTGTATATGAGTACAGAATATCAGTGTTTGCTTCATTGGTTTTTTTGGTTTTTGTGTCTTTTCCTTGCTTCTGCTGCTCTAGGATTTTGGAATCATGTTTACACATCACATTGTAACAGTCACCCTGATTACCTTCTCATATGTAACCAATTTGACACGAGTGGGAACCTTGATCTTATGTCTCCATGATGCAGCTGATATTGTCCTAGAGGTGAGATCATTCATATGTCATCCTGTCAGTAGGTAGAATCTTTTTGCTATGCAGAACAAGCGTTTCCTAAGCCAGTTCAGGATGGTAATGGTGATTGTGTATTTCCTTGCTAAAATATCTTGCATTTGTAGCAGCATATATTTCTGATTTCAGACTGGTTTATCCCTTAATATGTTGCTTGTACAGAGCAGAGACTGGTAATCATTGCATGCCAGGAAGGGTTACATGCAGATTCCAAATACAGCATGGGAAAATCAAAAGCTAAAGTTGCAAAATCTGGAAACTGGTGAAAGTGGGTCACCTGGTTCTTAACCCCTTTGACATGGTGTGTGGAGCAATGACCCTGTCTCTGAAAGAATCAAGGTGTCACAGTGTGTTTCTGCTCTGCTTTTCTGGGCAGAGGGTGTTGGACAATTTAGTGGTTTATTTGGGTGTGGCCAGTGAGCTGACCTCTGACTTTCCAGGTTCCCATGCCTCTGGATGCCAGTACCAGCATTAAGCAGTTGTGTTTGGAGTAGAAGGGATGATTGAAATTCTTTTAAGTCAAGATGGTCTGTAACTTCCATAGTGGCAACTTAGAGGTATTGTCATCCTTTATCTGCATCAGTTACTAGACACCTCTGGGTTATGCTGGAATTTGGCTGTCTCTGAACTCTCCTCCAAAGTTAATAACTATTTTGTCTGAAATTTTTTTTTATTCAAGTACCTGCAAGGATACCTGTTATGCAAGAGTATAGACTTACAGCGTGAGTCACCTATTTCAAAATCAAGATCCTGCCATTCTGATTCATTAGTGCTGTAAATATGGTTTTATTTTTTAATCTTTTTTGATCTAGAAGGCACATGACTGCCTGAGATAAAAAGCATAAGAGAGTGTGGATTTTTTGTGATAAAAATAATCACATCTTTGCAAGTTTATTTTTTTTTTGTTTTAGCAATGTGTATAGCTAGCTGTGACTTCACCTAAAATTTCTTCATTCCTCTTTTCTCACCACCAGAAAGAAATACTTAAAGATGTTTATTCTAGATCAGACCAGTGTCTGTGGGACCACAAAAACAATAGAGAGCAGTTGTACTAGGCTAGCTAAAACTTTACCCTCTGTTCATTCACTATGACAAAGAGAAATTGCTGGTATTCTCACCAGAGTTGCAAACATCGACCAGATATGCTTCCTCATGAGACACATACTTAAGTGGTCTTTCTAGTCAGTTCTTTTAGTCTGGTTTGACTGGAAATTCTGCTAGGGCAGTGTGTCACAGCACTGGTGCCATATGAGAGGAGATGGAATCCTGCATACTGCTGACATTACTGAGGGGAAAGTCAGTGCAAAGGAGGAAAATTATCAAACTGCAAAAGAAGTTGGTTAAATAGCTTGCCATGATGGGTCAGTTGTGCACCTGACCTGTGTTACCTATTACATATTTGTAAAAATGAAGAGTTATTTCTGGAGGCCACTAGACTCTTTCCATCTACCATTTTGTAATGGAACACATCCACTGGAAAGCTGGAAGGCACAAATTTTTGTTATTCTGATTGCAAAATGTAGTGTGCATTGGTGGGAATACTGGAGGTGAGATTTTTTTCCACAGGTCTTTAGGTATCTGGAAGTATGGAAGAACCGTAGTAGGATTTTCAAAAATTTGTAATGCTGTGTTCCTCAGTTGTAGTCATGGTTTTTAAACTCAGAAAATTGTGTTCTATTGTCTTAGGTGGCCAAATTCCATCCAACAACAACATATTTATTCCCTTTTTTTGTAGTCTTTCTTTATCACTATAATTTATAGAATTATTATAATTTGTTATTTGAGAACCAATGTCCCAATAGCTGTACTGTTTTTGAGAAATTACATGATAGTACTACAAGTTGCTAGAGCAATATCAGCTTCATGCACTATGAAACCAGTTTTTTACACTGCCACCATGGAAATACATCCAGAATTCCTGGACTGAATTTTCCATCATCTGAAAAGCAAGGAAGTTAGTAATGCTTCTGCTTTGTATGTTGGCACCAGTGTTCTCTTTTCCTTTAAACTAGGCTGTGAGTATGAACTGCTAGGAAATTCGTGTGTGTCCATATTCTGTATGTATAGCTTTAGTAATTTTGCTCCCTCTTAGTACTCTGGAAAGCCTGCACTAGTATTTTCTGGGATACTGGGAGCTGGATGCAGGTCTCCTCAGGAGCTTTGAAAGGGTTCCCACTGGCCTAAGTGGACACAAAAGAGTTCCCAGTGACTTAAGTGGACTCTCTGGATACATTTGACAGAAAACATGAAGAAGGACTGTCCCTATCTCAAAGCAGATGTTATTTTAAAATAATTAACTGCTTACACACATTAACACTGTGGAAGCAGCACAGATATCTTAAAACAAACTTCCTTCCCTACGTACCATTTTCTTCAGGGAGAAGTGGGTAAAGAAACTTCTGAGAAGATCAGTGTTTTAATGAGCAGTTTCAGAGAAGAATAATGAATTAGTGAGTCCTTCACTGGGAAAGAGTCAGAAGATTGCATGAAGATAAGTGAAAAAATCATGTAAATATAAGCATAAGACAACAAGTTAGAAAGCAGAAGCTGAAAAGAGTGCCTTGGAAAAATACTTGAAGGGGAGGGGTATAATCTTTGAGGTGGAAACTATTCTGTATAGTCAGAAAAGGAAGAGGAGATGCTTCAGAAAAATGTAGTATATGGGATGTACTGGAGTAATTGAGACAAAGTTTATATATAGCAGCTACTAGAAGGTCAGAGAGCATGGGGTACATGGAAGGTAAATGGATGCTGAAAAGGCCAGTGGAGCATACTGGAAAGGTGAGAGATAAGCAGATAAAGAGTTTGGGACAAAGACACCATAAACATACTGGGGTTCTAAACCTCTTATTAGAGGTTTAGAAGAGTTTTGCAAATCTGAAATTGTAGAATCTCAAAAAATGAAATTGAGTGGGAAATAAAGAAATTAAATATATACTCTAGTTTTATGTAGTCTGGTTTGGAGGTTTTTTTCCCAAGGAAGATATTTTCCAACTGCCTGGTGGAGAGGAGTTCCAAGATCACTGTGAGGTGGCCCAGTGAAAATGTTAGCTATTTCATAAAAAAGTGATTTATTCTTTTTCTTACAGCTTCTACACAGTACAAGAGAATTCAGTTGTCCTCATGGAAGTAAAAAGACATCTTTTTCTTTTGCAGGCTGCCAAAATGGCAAACTATTGCAAGTGTCAAAAACTGAGTGACCTTCTGTTTCTTACATTTGCCGTTGTCTTCATTGTCAGTAGGCTTGGCATATATCCCTTATGGTGAGTAAGGAAATTGTTTTCCTCAAGCTCTAGGCACCAAACAAGCTTGGAAATAACTATGTTATAACTGAACATGATTCATTGCCATTACTCTGTTTCCTAAAGCACCAGGGAGAGTTTCAGACATAAGCAGGTGCTGAAATTGCCTATTTGCTAGAGTGCCATTGTGTTTACTGTGTGCTAGATGAGAAACATCTGGGCCTTCTGCTGGTTTTAAAGTAGAAGTGGGTTAGAGACAGCATAGCTTCAGACCAGCAGGTGGCTGGCTGTGTTGGCAAGAAAGGAGAGGAAAATGAAAATTAGTCACCAAAAAAAAACAACCAGCAGCTAAGCTTGAAGCTAGAATATTCTCAATAGCTTTCAGTGCATGCTTCATGAACACTTTGAGCTTAAAGAAAAGCCCAGTGGAACAAGTAAAGTCTGACCTGCTGAAATTGGTATAAGGATGTTACTGCCATGCAGATTGTGATACTGCAGGCTACTCCTTTTCCACCTCTCCTTTGAACTGGGGTTCCTGGGGCAGCTGTGTAACACATATGCCTAGAAGGTAGTTACACAGCTCTTACTGTAATCTCACATCTTCCCAGACAGCTGCTTGCATATGCTCACACTCTTTAGGTACACAGACATGCATGCACACAGACTGAACATAGATGTTTGGTTCTTCAGCTAGGCTCTTCTGCATCCAGGGGGCAGATGGCTAATTAGGAAACACGTGGATGTACTTCATTGTAAAAACACATTAAAGCTTTTGTGCAGCCTGTGCACTATATATGAGGAGGGCTGAGAGAAGGTGTTGGCCTTGTCTCTCTTCTGTTCTCAATCCTTACTTTCTTATAAACAGAACTAGCAGATATCTGTATTTCTAGGAAAGTAAGAGAGGTCTTTCATTGCATCAAAAATAACAATGAGTTTTCTTCTTGGGAAGCAGCAAGAATGCCAGAAATTGTACCCTTTGTAGAGTTTATTTAGATTACCACCAAGCTCCTTATTCAGATATGCAGAGGATTTACAAATGTCAACCTCCCTGCTACAGTTCCCTTTCTAAACCTCACTAATGTTATCTCTTTGAGGTTTTGTTAATGCAAGCAGGGTAAGACCAAGATGCCCTTAGGGAGCTGTGTCATCCGCTCTGCTTAACCCTACAACATAGAAGTCTCATTTAGCATTTGATGACTCCAAAGATATTGTCCTGATGCCTGGTCCCTACTGTGTTGTGAGTTGGTGAACAAACGTGACAGAACATGAAAATGGATAGACACACAAACTGCATGTTTAGAAACACTTGTTATTTTCTTCAAGGAGCATTTTTTCCTTTCTTAAAGAGCTTTGCTTCCCTTCCTCAGTCCTTCCTTGAAGCCAACTGGGCCATTGACTGAATTTATCTAAATGAAATAAGCTGTTTTTTCTGCTTCCATGATCTCAGATAGGAGAAGTGGTGGCATTCCTGCTCATAGGATTTCACCTGTCCCTTGCTTTCTGTTTTATATTGAGAAACGGAGGAAGGACCCAATTTCACCAGTGCATTTCTGCCACTGGAGTCTGCAGTACATGACTGTGATTAAGGGAAGGTTCAGTCAGATGAGGACTGGATGGGTTTGCAGAAGGGAAATCATACTTGGCCAACCTGATAACCTTCTGTGATGAAATTACTGGCTTGTAATTACATAATTACTGGATGATTGGGCAGAATGCACCCTCAGCAAGTTTGCATGTTCCCACTTGTGAGGAATGGCTCATACACCACAGGGTTGTGCTGCCATCCAAATGGAAGGAACCTCAATAGGCTGGAGACACAGCAAACAGGAACCTCAAAAGTTCAGCAAAAGCAATGCAGAGCCCTGCACCAGTATTTCCTGAGGGCTGACCACCAGGAAAGCAGCTTTGCACCAGAGGAACTGGGGGTTCCAGTGGACACCGAGGTGAACATGAGCCAGCTCTGTGCCCTTGTGGTAACGAAGGCTGGTGGAACCCTGGGCTGCATTAGGAGGGGTGTGGGCAGCGGGCTGAGACAGCTGACCCTTCCTTTCTGCCAGCCCTGGTGAGGCCACACGTAGAGCACTCTGTCCAGTTTGGCCTCCCCAGCATCAGAGAGGCACAAAGCTACTGGAGACAGTCCAGCAAGCACTCACCAAGATTGATTAGGGGCTGGAGCACCTCTCACATGAGGAAAGGTTGAGACAGGCAGGATGGTTTAGCACAGAAAAGAGAAAGCTCAAAATGGGTATTATCAATGAAGGGAGGTCTAATACAGGAAGGGAGAGTGTAAAGAAGACTGAGACAGGGATTGTCCATTGACAGGGAGGCAGCAGCTGACAGTGTGCTGTGTCCTCCCTGTCACAACCAGAGTGGTTACTCTGGTGATCCCTCTGCCTTGTCATGCTTTAACCCCAGCTGCCAGCAAAGCCCCACAAAGCTGCTCACTCACTTCCCACCAGTGAGATGGGGGAGAGAATCAGTAAGGCAGAAGTGAGAGAACTCATGAGCTGAGATAAAAACAGGTGATTAGGTTAAGGCAAGAGCTGTGCACACAAGCAAAGCCAAACAAGGCTTTCATCCACCACATCCTGTGGGCTGGCAGGTGTTCAGCCATCTCCAGGACAGCAGGGTATGTGTAATGGTGACCTGGGAAATGCAAGCACCAACACTATAAACATGGTCCCCTTCCTCCTTCTTCCCCCAGGTTTGTATGCTGGGTATGACACCATATGGTGTGGAGTATCCCTGGGGGCTGTTCCAGCTATGTCCCCTTCTAACTCCTTGTGCACCTCCATTCTCCTCACTGAGGGCTGTGTGATGAGCAGAAAATGCTTTTGCTTTGTGTGAGCACTGCTCAGCAATAACAGAAACATCCTGGAATTACCAACATTGTTTCCAGCATAAGTCCAGAATATAGCCCTAAACTACCTACCATGAATAAAACTAAGTCTGTGCAAGCCCAAACCAGTGTGTCCCTTAATCAATGAAAAATATATTTATTTCTTTGAATATGCAAATAGTTTAGTGTGGTATATATGATCTTTGGTTTTTTTAAGACCCCTTTATTTCCAGACCAAAGCCTTGATGTATGTCAGCCCCATATGGGCCATTTACTTAAAAGCTGGACTCGATGACCCTTGTGGGTCCCTTCCAACTAAGAATATTCTGTGCATCTATCCCTAATGGCTACCCTTAGATAAAGCCAGAGGCAGTTTCATTGTTCTCAGCTGTACTGAAGGCAATGCATGTGGGAGTCAGAGTTAGCAGGGATGAACCATGGCATACATGAGCTTGTCTCCCAAATCCTTTTCCTCTATGAAACAGCAATTCTAAATCTTCAGCTCTATTAGCTTGCATGTCAGCAAAGATGACTCACTGGAGTGGCAGCAGGCCAGGAAGTATAGTTTTGCTCTCCTTTGCTGAAAATTCAAAATAGCAAAATTTGGTGCCTGATTAATATTACATAAATATGCAAATTTTTCTAGCATAAAGGCTGAGAGGTATAAAATCAGTGTGCATGTAATGTAAAAGCAAGGCTGTAATTCCTAAGAAAACTTCCCCCCCGCAGGAAGATGAATACCTGAGGCAGGCTCCCAGAGACGTCACTTCCGAAGCGCTGGTGCTGCTGGGCTGCCCCTTGGCACGAGGGCCATTTCATTGTGCAGAAAGGTGCTAATAAGGAATTCAGCATGTGTCAAATGCTGTTGTTTGAAGGGTGTTTAACAGCGGGGATAAGACAAAAGAAACTGGCAATTAGGTATATATTTAGCAGTCTTTCTGCAGGCATCTGGACTTCATTTCAGCAATAATTCAAAAACCCCAGGATACTTTCTGCCTCCTGCTGCTAAGTGAATGTAGGAGTAAAGCTGCTATTTTCACTGACAAGACATTTTGCTTGTGAAATTCTCCCACTTGCACATAATCACTGTTCTAGCAAATTACAACATAAAACACAACTATCCATGAGTCAGGGGGAACATGATGCCTTCTCAGGTGATACAGAATTGTAGGGAGAATGAAAGCATTCTCAACCAAAAATTAATATAAATTGTATGAGCCCTTGGCTAGTCTAATCAGGCTGGGTAAAGCAGTTACTTCAAGCTCTCAGGGAAGCTGGTTTTGTATTTATTTGCCAGGTTAAGGCACTAAGCCAGTTAAATTCAGGCTCTTTTAAATTGCTCTGACACTAGTAATAGCAAGCAGTTTTCTGGAGATTTTCACTTATTTTGATTACTTTTATAGTGAGTTATATTGTCTAGGAAGTAAAAACCTGTGTTTCAGGGAAGTTCTGCTGACAAGTACTGCTGTCAAAAGGCGAGGACACAAGCTAACAGCCTTGGCATTCATGTGACCTGTGAGGTCTCAGCATGCACATATGTAAATATATGCACTGAGGAATGTAAAATAGTGCCTTAAAGGTGCAGATTTAAGTGAAACCCTGATAGAAGCAGATTATAAAGAGCAGAGGTCATGTTCTGCATATGCTGTCCCACAAGTTCTCATCTAGGCAAATTTGGTATAATTCAGGTAGTCCGTATTATGCCCTTCTGTTCTTGATCTCTTCATACACTGTCAGTGTCCAGAGTATTGTATCACACTCTGTTTGTGACTCTGTTTGGAAATATTCTGGGGGAAAAAATGGAAAAAATAATTTTCACTGTTAAAATTCAAAGCTGTTTCATGTGTATGTCTCCTCATCAACTGCAGTGTGTGGCTTCTAAATGAGATTTTGGTGCCAATGTACCTTATATAAGTATGGGTCAGCCAATCCTCAGAAGAACAACTTTGTTCCTTGCTATTCTTTCATTTTTATAGCTTGTTGATGACAGTACACACAGTCTGGCTCATGGCTGATATCTAATTGCCTGTACGTGGCAGTGAGTATCTGCATGAACCAGACAAGCCTGGCGTGATTCTTCATGAGTTACAGTTAACTTCTGTTCACCGTGGTGAGCTGTAATGAACCCTGGTTCCTTATTACCAGACTTGCAGTCATCTCTGCATGACTGGCAGAATAGCTCTTCCTGAGTTCCACCATTGGCTGAACACTAGTGTGGGACTAGCCCTGTCCTTCAAGCACACGCTGTGTTTCCAAATAGTGATACAGTATTGCCAGTTTGCACTGTTCTCTTTCCTTTCATTTATCCTGAAATCAGCTTCTCTCTGAGCAAATAGGGCAGTGCAGAACCCCCATAAGAAGGAGCTGCTACAGAGATTTGCTGACCCTCTCTTTTTCCTAGTTTTGTTCTTTAGCTGATGTTGGCTGGGTTTGTACAGCTCTTAACAAGAAGTGAAGTTGAATTACTGTCTTCCATGCTGGTTTTTTTTCCTGGCACGTTTTCTCCTGATTGGCCCTTGGAATACATGTATTGTGTGGGAAGACAGCATGTGGACCCCAGCAGAGTCACTCTACTTCACTCCTCTGAACATACTGGTAAAACAGAAAGCTACAACCTACCCTTAAAAGCATCCTACAAGGAGTGCCAAAGCAATATGTAGGCAGTAGTTAAAGCAAGAGTCCTGGTCAGGTACTTCACATAGTAAGAATTCAGGTAGCTAGATGAATCCCAGCTTCCCAGACCTTGTCTGCACTCTGAATGAACAGAATTGTTTTGTAATGGTTTTAGTTACTCCTGTTGGATTGTAAACCTTTCTAGCCTAGCTAGGATAATAAAATAACTTTTTTATTAAGATGATCTCTTCTGACACTGTCTCAAGCTCATTTTGCTCAGAATATTGTCTAAACAAGAGTACAACCATAATCACATATTGCTTGTGGGTAGCAGATACTGAAAGAATAAATTATGATTTTGATACTTGATTCCTGATGCTATTCATACTGTCATTGAGTGGATGCTGCAGAACTAGCAAAAATTATCTGATGTGCTTACATTTCAGTCTGTTTATAAGGCAACTTATAATCAATCAGTTTGTCAAGAACATTTAATAATAAGGTTTTGACAAACTAACAATAGTATATTCAAAGAACTCATTGACTTCAATTTATGGATTAAAAAGAAGGTTTAATTAACTAAGTCTCTATAAATTTACTCACAACTCTTGTCTTAGCTCTTTAGCAGAGCATATATAGTTTTGTCATCCCATCTGCTTCTGACAAAACATTATCAGATGTTATCCTTTCTAATGTCTAGTTATTTTATTTCCTCAAATTTTTTACAGCATTTGTGAACTCAGGCCTCTGGAGTTCTACAAGAAGCAAGGATGAAATCTTTGGAGTACCAGGTTAATACTGATCCAGCTATTTACAGGGAAGCTATAAGAAATGGAAAGGTTAGAGGTGTCATTCACCATTATGGGCTTGCAATGTAAATAACAAAAAGTGGCATTTGCTCAGTGTTGCCATTTCTAAAATGTTCATGTGATCACAGCAGGAAGAAATTATTTGAAAAAAGATTTCATCAGACTGCCAAAGCCATTCTTATCCTCATTTTTAGTTTCTACAGACTGTGCTCTGTGGCTATAGTAATGCTTTCTGTTGTCAAGGATAGCCTGGTTTTTTTACTTCTTCTTTTATTAGGAAAAATGTCCTAAAAACCTGTGCTCCAATTGGAACAGGACAGATACCTGTGCACTGGCACTTCTCTTGCTCAGAATTATTCTGCCAAGCATAAATGTGTCAGGGCAAGGGAAGCAGCATGGGTGTTTTTCTTGTGGCCAGACAGCCACTCTTAAATCAGCTCAGGTAGGTAGTTTGAACTTGTGCAAACATTCTGCCTCTTCTCAGCCCCTTTTCTCTTAGAGATATCTTTAGCACCAGGGTTTGCTGTTACTGGCACGTATTTTGTGGTGCTGCAGAGTCAATACAAAAGCAGAACAATGCTAGTGCAAGCTTCTGACATATGTGGGATGTAAAAATCATAGCTCTGGAAAAGCAGGAGAGTAATTTAACCTACCAGCTTGAAATAGTAAATGGCTTTTGAACACCATGGTCAACAGCCATGATATAGCTGGCATCTCATTTGTGTTCAGCTAGGAGGGGCTTCATAGTGGCTGAACACCCTGGGAGAAACCCAACCCCCATGTAAATGAGCACATTCTATAGGTTTCATTGGTGTTGCACAATGGCAGAGTTTGACCCATAATATCTCTGAAAGTATAAATAATTATTAAGAAAATTGGATTAAACTGAAAACTGTTTAGGGATGATTTCACAGACATTGATGTTGCATGTAGTTAAACACAACTGCACTTATTTTTAGTCAGCAGAAAGGGGCAGGAGGATGGCTTTTTTATACTCTGATACTCAGTTTTGCAAAGATTGGAAACTATATCGCTTACAACAAATGTTTTTCCTCTTTGGAGAATAAAATGCACTCCAGGAAAATGGATCTTACTATGTTTTCTCTGTTGCTCATATAAAAGTTTTATATGCGCCTGAAGATTTTCAGATTTAGAAGTGTCATTCTTACCATAACATAGTTCTTCAGTACCTGTGAGTTATTATCATGGGCCTTTACACAAGCATTTTGCTATAACACATTACTGAGTATAATTACATTCTGCTGGGAAACTGAGTTCTCTCCATATCCTGATGTCTATGAGGGACTCGTCTGAGTTTGAGTTTGGATTGTGGAAGTGCCTATGACCTTGTATCTTTGTTTTTTCTATCCACAAGAGTGTAAATGCTACTATTCATACCAGTGGCTGCAAAATCAGCTAATGGGCAGTAACTGCTGATGAGAAGGAATTGAGTGAAAAGCACAACTGAAAACAGGACAGTGACAGCTTGATCAGGTCTCTTCTACAGTACATCAAGCATGAATAATTTTCTGCCTGCTCCATCATTTTAGTTAAGTAATTGGAAATCCTATTGATCTGCACACAGGACTTAAAATAACACAGTCTCAGGGGCAGTGCTGTAATTTCTGCAAAGACATATTGTTCCTGAGTAGTATTAGGACAGGAGCCACCAATCTCCACAGCAGCTGAGCATGTATTAGTGCCATGTCAGGAAATCCTCTGATGCAGGGCTGCTGTGGGTGAGCAGAATGCCACGTGGTGGTGACCTCACTGATAAAATTGAAGTGTGTGGATTTAATGTTGCCCTGAATACTGACTCAATAGTTCATATTCATTATGTCACTGCATTTTGCAGAGATCTTTCATCAGCTCTCTAAAAGAAGGAGAGTAATGAGCATCACCAACCAAAAAATCTGATGAATCAGTCTGAGATGCTGCTTAAAGATCATCTCTCTCTCTCTCTCTCCCAATCCTTCTTTCTCTGCTTCATTGCTTCTGTGTGGGTGACTGGTTCATCTGACTCTTCCCTGTTCACAGTGGGTCTCTGCTACTTCTCTTGTATTTGCCATGCACTGATACTCTGGAGGGCTGAAAATGTAAGAGACAGCAGGATCTGAAAAGGGAAACAAGCTTGTTCTCCCACTCAGCAAGAACCAAGAAGCAGAACAGTGATATAGACACAGCAGCTGGCCAAGCTGAAACTCAGATGAAAAATTTGGCAGTATAGCCCTTTATGTACTGGATTTGCTATAATTAAATATTTAGCTGCACTGCAGCTTGAGGACTCCAGTACATGGAGTGCTATAAACCAGAGTTTCTCAATTTGATGACTGTTTTGTGTATGATTCTATACACTTCTCAGGTAAAAAGCTGTTTAACTCATTTGAAGTTTCATGCAGAAACATTTGTGTGTAAGGTCTGTTGTGTAGTAGCACTGTCATTCAAAGTAACTAGGACAGCCTGGGATATGAAGTCCTATCAGATTTCAATCAAGGTCTAAATCCTAGAGATGAATCTTGACCACTGATGAAAGGTATCTGATTTGTCATCCTGTGGCTGATCAACATGTGCATTTACATGTACTCCCACACTCCACTGCTCTTCATTTATCTGTGAATGTCAGTGACATTTTTTACCTGTCAGTTTTATGGCATCTGTTAAGGAAGTAGTCCACAGTTTTATAAACAAGCTAATAATTCTCACAGCATCTTTATGTGGCCAACAAGATGTGCCAATACTTTGTGCCCATCTTTAACAAAAAATGAACTGTGTAAAGAAATTTGAAAATTTCTTAGATCACAGAAGTTAATATAACAGTTAAATCTACAATTTAGAAGTCCTGAATCTTTACTCTCTGGTCGTAGTCACTTTTTATCACATATAATGAAGAATAAGCTACTATGTTTTGGGGGCAGAAGTAAGTGCAATTGTTTGATTTTTTTAAAGGAAAAATTACAAAAAGAGCAGAAACTGTCCCTTAAAGATCATCTCAGTACTAACAACTCCCTTGTTAGTGGGAGTTGAGTTACTTGCACTAAATGGGATAATTGATGTAACTACATAATTACATAGATGTAATTATGTATTTTCTTGATAATGTATGCAGTACTGAAAGGTGTCCCAATACAGGTGTTATGATGCAATACAGATTACTGTTGTCTAATATACACATAATGGGGATAAAGACATTTATTCTGAATTATTTAGACTGTTAGTGGGAGTGCTGTCCTTGTCCCTGAGGACAAGGACATATCTGAGACTTCCATCTATTGTGCTGTGTTAACAAAGTGACTTTAACTCAGCATGTTGCAGAAGAATATGTTGGTCACTGGACAGTGCTGCAGAAGGGAATGCAACTTGCAGTAGCACTAATTTCAGCTGCACAGTTTCTGCTCCCATTGGATGTGATAATAGTGCCCATCATCCTGCTATGCATCATTCTACAGAGTTTATCACTAATTTCTTGCTTGTCTGGAAGAATGCCTACTCCTTCCACATGATCCTCCTTTTCACCTCTTTTCATTTCTCTCAGGATCCTTTCAGAATCAAACACAACACATTTTTGTCAGTTCTCAGACAGTATAGATAAGGATTTTACTCTTCCACCCATTCCTCTCTTTTTTATCTCCCTTCATCTCCAGGTTTTCCTTTCATCCTTGGTGCAAGACAAGGGATCAACTTGCCAAGAATTAGTAGCTGATACCCAAGAGCCTGGATTTGGGCCCACTAAGTTGTGGGAGGGGAGTGTAATGTTAATGAGTCAGTGTGGATCTGTTACCTCTAGTGTCCAGTGTACTGCTTTGCTGGCTAGATAAAGAGTTAGAGACTAGAGAAAAAAACTGTGTTACTGCTGATGTGTTGCAGGTGATTGTTTAGTAGTTGATGAAAATGTGTTCATTTTATTCTGAGTGTTTAATTAGAGTGGTAGTACAGTAAGTACAGGATTATCTCTCCCAGTGGCTCAGATATTGTGGCAGTGTTCCTGAAAAAATACCACAGATTTCTGTAAGAGTAGATTGGATCTTAAGTGGTGAATTTATTTTTATTTGCTTTCATCAGCCATACTGCTGAATTCAAGATGCTAAACTGAGTGCTGCACAGAGCCAGGTGCACAACCTTCCTTGGGATGCATTTAACGAGGGAAGAATAGCTTCAATGAAATTGTGTTGTGTTCTCCAGCTATCAAAATCTTCCAGGGACTCAGAAAAAAAACAGTTCAGAAATAATTTTCAAAATCAGAAGCTAACATTTAGTTTCAAATTGCAGAGATCTGAGAAATGCTGACAAAAGTTTTCAGAAAGGTAGAGCACTTGCAGCTTAAAGTAATTTTCCCCTTGATCTCCAGTGAGATCAAGTCCAGCTGCTTCAAGTCAGATACCCAAGAATCAAAGTTTCCACCATTCATTATGAAAAGCTGGGATTTAATCACTGGAGAGCTTTGAAAAGTCCCAGCAAGTGTGTTTACAGATTTAAGTGCTTTTCTGAGTATTTGAATCTTAAGATTTATTTGCATATACATCTTATAGGCACTTTCTCCTCCATCTATTTTCATGCTGTTATTTCCAGTTGCTGTTATTTGTGTAGTTGATAAAAATGCTTCCATGGAATACTCAAAGCAGTGAAAATGATGGAACGTGGTCTGACCTGTCTTCCCTCCCCTTCTTCCTCAGTCTCCATAAGTAGAATTTCTCCATATATTCTGACTCATACCCTTATGAATTTTCTCCCCATTTCAGATTTTTAATATGAAATTATTTATTTATTTTTAGAGTTTATTGCTTACATCCATTTTTCTGCAGTTTTCTGTATTTTTCACTCAGTTTCTGCTCTGTAGGTGCTTAGACGTAGCCTTAGCTCCATGTGAACACCTAGCCTGCACATCAGACCTCTGAAACCTCTTAGCATTGCTGGGCAATTAATGAGATCCTTTTTGCAACTTTAATGGAGAATTCCAGTCCTGTCCTTAGTTTGCCAGACATAACATATTAGGAAGAAGTCTGCTTTTTCATTGAGGCTTATTTCCCTATCAAATACACAATATATGAGTCATTTGCTCATGTGACTGTTTTTGGTACCAAAAGCACTCTTTTTGGCATTGCTTTCTTCCTGACTTCTGCAAGAGTGGACTAACTCATCTCTAATGCTGCTTTTTTTACCTGACTTGTGTGGAAGTTCCCAGAGATTAATTTGGTCCAGTTAATAAAATATAAACAGAAACCTGCAGAAGCTTAATTTACAATTCTGTAGCATTTAAAATTTTAGACATAGAGACAGATGAATGTAAACAATGGTAACTTTATATACAGGAGTTGTTGATTTCAAGTTTGAATTTGATATAATGGTTAGAACTGCAGTAAGCACTGGTGAAGTTGAACAGTGTTCACTCCACCTCTGTTTTGATATGATGAGTGTCCCCTTGAACTGTAAAGTGGGGTGTTACTGTGACAAACATAGCTACCACTGGCAGAACAAATTGCACAAAGCTGAGGCTGAAGAGTTCTACCTGACAGAAGCAATAATATGATGATGCTTTTGCAAACTGGAAAACATTTTCTGGCGTTCACATCATAAGCGGAAGGTGGTGTAAAAACACAGCTGTATAGAAAGGTTATAAAACATTCAACTTCTGTAAGAAGGCAAAAATGAAAAAGTAGAAGTACTATGAAATACCCCTACAGTATAAAGGCCAGTGTATCAGAAATCACTGGTTGATTTTTGATCAGTCGGGTTACACACGTTGGTGTGAATCATTACCACTAAATGTTGTTCTCTGGATTTGTTGTATGTACATATTTCATACTAGTACTACTTGAACTGGTTTTATGTTGCTGGAAAGGACTGTGGCAAATGTGATCGTTTATTAAAAAGCTGAGACCGATGTCCGTAAGTTCTGCGCTGAGCGCTGCTCCGGAGCCCGTCCCTCCCCGGGCGCGGCCGTGGCCCCGAGCCCGCGCTGCTGGCCGGGCTAACCGCGCCATCTAGTGACTAGCGGGGATGGCTCATTTCAGACAAGGAGAAAAGAACAGAGACAGTGAGTTTTCAATGAGTTTCTGCATCAGCAGGGAAAATGGATGAAGTTTGACGAATCCTTATATTGCCTTATTTTTGTCTCCCTAATTAACGACCTTCCTGGATCATTATTTGTTTTTAAAACCGCCATTGTTTCTATTGTCTGTTCTCCACTCTGCTCTCAGGCTGTTTGCTAAGATTGAAATCACCTGCCGTGGCAGACCATTTGAGCAGAAAGTTAGTGCTGTATTCACAAAGCTTCAGAATTCATTGTAACATCAGTTTACTGCCTGCATCTGAAATGCTGATTCTCAAAGATTTGTTTCAAATGTGTAGAACTGCCTGAATTTCTTAGAGTCATAGAATTATTTGGATTGCAAGGGATCTTAAACATCATTTAGCCCAACCCCCCTGCAATGAGCAGGGAAATCATCATCTAGATCAGATTGCTCAGAGCCCTGTCCAACCTCACCTTGAATGTTTGCAGGGATGGGGAATCTACAACCTCTTTGAGCAACCTGTTCCAGTGCTTTACCACTCTTATAGTAAAAATCCTCTTCTTTAGATCTAGTCTCAATCTACCCTCTTTTAGCTTAAAACCATTAGCCATTGTTTTATCCCAACAGGCCCTGCTAAAAAGTTTGTCCCCGTGTTTTTACATGCCCCCTTTAAGTACCAAAAGGCTGCACCAAGGTCTCCCATCCCTCACTGTCCCATTGCCCACCTGTCCTGTATGTTAATGCCAAGCCTCACTCTTGGTTGTACATAAGTGGTTTTCAAATCAAATTTAGTGCAAAACAGTGGCTATTATGGGGACCATTATTTTTTGTTATCAGTCAGGGAAGGAGTTATTTGAGTCAACCAACACCTGCTATATATATGAAGAGAAAAAAATGTACACTGAAGACCTTTGTTTTCTGTATGCAATGTCTACAAATCAGGTTAAATATTGAAAGCAACATTTTGATGTTGTTTCTCTCTGGAGACACCTGTGTGATTCAGTCCAAGTCACTGTTACTTTGAAAACCAACTGTCCATGTGGATCCCATCTAATGAAGTACTTGTCATTTTGATTTAAAAATAACTTCTTTGAGATTATTGGCTTAAGGAAAGTGTTATTATTTTTCTGTCCCTTTTTTTTCCCTAGGATATTAAATACAACATTGTTTGAACTGTATGAAGCTCTGGGCAATTTTCCTGCCTTGTGGGTCTTCAATGTGCTGCTTATGGTTCTTCAAATTCTGCACTGTTTTTGGTCTTATCTAATCATAAAGGCAGCCTACAAAGCTATTTCAAAGGGCAAGGTAAGACAACACGGTTCTGTTTCATGATTTTAAGTTTTCCATTATCAATAGAGGTCACTTTTTGTTTGGGTTCGTTGTTTTGTTGTTTTTTTTTTTTTTTCTAATCTATAAATGCTACTGAAGACACCTCTTGTTTTAGATAAACTCTTCTTTCCTTTCCTGGAAACTTTTTCCCACTCCTAATGATTGTCAGGTAAGTTAATAATACTCCGTATAGTGATTGTCTTTATATGTGCTTCTGCACTTCTTTTTTACAATGTGGTACACTGAACATTGGGGAAATCAGATTAAAGAAATCCAGCAAGTAAACTGCTTTCTTGAGGCTGCCAGTTCTGTTTTTCTTCTTTATAGTAGTTGTTAGCAAAATGTTCATTTCACAGCTGGAAGTGATAGCAATAATAATACAAAAGGAAATTCTGCTGTGTTTGCTAGTGGCATAGTTACTGATCACAGCCTCTTCTGGGTTTTGGTATTAATGAGATATTGCAAAGAGCTCTGTATATTCTTTCTAGTATTCCCAGAGCAAGACTGTTTGGGCTAGAATTTAGTGTCTTGGTGCCAGTGGTACATTTGACAGGAAGATGTTACTCCCAGAAATACCAACCCCATTACAGTTGCTGTGCAGACACAGGGCTTATGTGCATAATAGATACACAAGAGATGGTAGAACTAATCCTTACAGATCATGATCTGTATTGGGGTTGGCAAAGTCAGGACACATTGCCTTTAAAGAGCAGAGCACATTAATGTGACTGACCCCAAAGTGAATGGGATTGTTCTCCAGAAAATTGCTATCTATGAATATACTGGAGAGCTCAGCCATGCACTGGCAGAGCCCAGAATCTGCCACTCCATCTGTGAAAGACAGTGCATTCATGAGCTGTATTTTGCCTGGAAGCCATGCTTTAGTCTGCTCTGCTTTTAGCAATTATTAGCCTCAGCTGTCCTGACTGAATTATGCCAGTGACTTCAAAGACTGCGTCCTACTCTCTCTTACTCTGCTTGTTTATCCTTTCCCTTGTGCTGTGCTGGAAGGCTGGGAAGTGGAACCCCTTGCAAGTAAGTTTCTTTAAATTTACTATGCAAAAGATTTATTCTGACAAAACTGGTGTTTGTGGTTTGGGTTGGTTTGGTTCTTTGAATTTGTAGTTTCTGCTTGCTATTTATCCATTGTTGTATTTATATATTTAAGTAAAGACTATCTTGAAAGACCATTTTTTGCTTCTTGGCTGTGTATCACCTCAGACCATTCAAACCCACTTCTGTCTGTAGTATCTGGGTGCTATTATGCTTCACCTTTTTTACATACAGAGATAGATAGATAGATAGATAGATGGATGTGTGTATGTATACACATATATATATATATATATATCTCAGCAGGATAAGCATCTGCTCTGTCAGCATTCGGACACACACTTGAGACTGTAAATCCTTCACCTTGTAGTTCTAACAATCGCACAGAAGAAAATTGAGATTGTACAGAGTTGAAGAAGAGTTAGACACTTGCAGTAACACAGTGACCAGGTTAGAGATGAATATTTGACTTATATACAAAGGATTCATTTTCCGTCTGATCTTAACTTCCTCACTTGTAATGCCATTCTTTCTATTTCTGCAATAAAAATAATAACTATTTTCACAACACATTACAGATATCTTACAGATAAGTACTAAGTACTGCAAGATGTGTTGCATTCCTGTAAGGTTTTAAGTGCAAAGACCCTGTTTGTTGCTGCATTTTAAAAATAAACAGAGTAGATCCCATGTTTAGCAGAACTGGCTACAGCATAGAATCTTACTTTTAGTTTTGGCTTTGCGGCAGGACCCTAGCAGAAAAATTGGCAATGAATCTATTACGAGAATTTAAGTTGATGCAGAATTGTTCAGTCATCTGATCTGCCATCACATAGATCACAGGTGCTCAGTACTGTGTGCTGACTGTTTGATAAGGGTATAATTCTAAGTATAGTTCTGTACCCCCACCAGCTGCAATATAAAAGTTCTTTTATATGAAAGACATTGAAGTAACCTATTAATTGAAGCTCTGTAAAGTATGGAAACAAATTTCTGACCTCAGCTGAAGTCCAGTTTCACAGGTGTCAGAACTGTGAGCTTGCTAGTCATTGGCATTAAAAACTTTACTTACTGGGAGCTATATGGGAACTGTTTTCTTTTTTTGCTGGTTCCAAGCAGAATAGTGTCACTCAGGTATTGTGATATTGGAAGGGCGACACTGGGAACTCCAAAGGCAAATGGCTCTTTCTGAGATGAGAATGGAATTGCCATGAAGACTCTCCAGAGGAGAGAAGGATTACTGTAAGCAAAAAATTACACACAGTGGCCCTGTTCTCTAAGTGTTTTTAGCTCTTCAGAAAAAAGACTCACCATGCGTTTTGCCCCCTTTTATGTCCATTTGCTGTAGTAAAGTCAGCTGTAATTGCCTGATTGTGGCAACCAGCAGATCGATTGTGAATTGATCGTGAAGAAATTGGGATGCTCAGCTATACAAACAGGAGTAGAAGCAGGCATTAAAATGGCATCCTTAGAGTTGCATGCAGGTTAAACTTCAGACTTCTTTCTGTTGATGCTGTTTTTTTGTACTGCATTTGGTGGACTCTTGCTAGTTTCGGAGATTTTTAAGATTTTTTCAAAGAAGTCAGCTGAAAATTAGCAGGAAATCCCTAGCAACTAAGGTCCATCTGTTTCTGAAATACCTTTCCAGTGACACAGTGGGGCACACAGTTGAACTGTGATTCCTGTGTTAGGGACTGAACTGGACCATGTCCATGTTTTGCAAGTGCTGTTCTTACCACTTGTCTGAGGTCAGAGATTGGAGTTACCTGGTATGGTGAGTTTTACTTCAAGCAGTACTCGTGTCTCCTCCTGCAAGCACACAACACTGTTCCCTGGAGCCATGTGGTCTCCAGTGAGTTGGGAAGTAAGGGGCAGGAAATAGGGTTGCCCATTTTGTATTACCAGGTCAAAGAGCAGCACTCCAAATGAAGGACAGGAAATAAAGTTGTAGTTAGTAGGAGGGCAGAGGGACTGAGCCTAGGTTGAATTTGGGAGCTTGGATTGTTGTTTACTTCAGTCTGTGCAAAACCCTTTGCCTTGAGAACTTGGCCATACTACCTTCAGTGCACCAGTGCTGAGTTCTTACCCTGCCTTTGCACATGGCATATGTATGTGCAGACATCTGTGTTTGAAGTGAGTGCAGGCTGGCAAAGGCAAGAAGTGTGCTGGAGATAAAATTGCCTTCAAAACTCAAATTGAGAAAATTTGTGAATCCTCTGTTTCTCTTGAACCAAAAAGCTGAGTCGTTTCCTTACAGTCACCTACTGCCTACTTCTTTTCCACATTCTACAGGTAGCAAAGGATGCCCGAAGTGACGTTGAGTCAAGCTCAGATGAGGAAGAAACAGTACCTCGCTCAAAGGCCCCGCACAGCACTGTCGCCACGAATGGGACCAGCGGTGCCAATGGGACAAATGGGTATCTTACTGGTGCCACTTCCTCAGAGGAGCATTAATCCTTCAGTTCAATCATGAGACACGAACAGAATAACTCTTTGCTACTGGAAGTAAATTATAAGTTGTGAATGCAGTTTATTCATGTATTTCAGCATCAGAAAAAATTAGGAGTATCAAAGCATTCTGATAGCGCACTGCCATATTTCCTGTTTGTGAATGAAGACAGCACACCATTCTGTATACGTAGGCATGCTGTATGTGTATGTAACTGACACAATGGGAGCAGTATTTTCACTTGTACTGTCTGAAATATTATTTATTTTTTATTCTTTTGGGAACTTCTGGACAAAAGGGAATATCCATTCTCAAACTTCCTGTCTTGGATTCTCGGTAATGGAGAGCATCATGCTCAGATCTCTTCTGTCCATCCCTGTTGGTTTTGCTGAATCTGCTATAAGTAATAGTTGCTTGATTTGTTACTTACAGTAAGATAGAACATAGCTTTATAGATTTTAGATCTGCTTCAGATATTTTTGCTATCTTTGTGTTTTAAAGTACTGGTTTTGAAATTGCCTATCAAATCACAGTTACTGTTCTTCCAACATAATTTGGGAAAAAAATGTAATTGTGGGATATTTTAGCGTAATTTAAAATTCAATTTGGTGGTTAATTGCATTAGAAGTAGACCTAATTTGTTGTGCAAATACCCAAAGGCATTGTTGTCAGCACCTACGATAAATTCATTATTACCTTTTTTTGGCCTTTCAATTTTTGACCTCTACAGATTTTAGCTTTTTGCAGAGATTCCATGTAAAAAGGTGTTTCTTCAAATGCACCATTCTGAATCCAGACTTAACTCCTGAAATCGTTCTTGCATGTTCATCTGATTGAGAGCAGGGGTGTCATGGAAAAACAGCAGATGAAAAGTTCATTTCTTCCTCGGACCCAGCTCAGTCTAGGTATTGTTCTCAAAATTATTGCTGCTTCCTTGGCAGGGCAAAGAGAGAGAATGCAGAATGTCATACAGTACTAAAATTAGTTTATTTTACATGTGTGAGAACTTGAGCAAAATTCACTTGGCATAATTCACAGCAACCTTTGAATGCTCAGCAGTATTTCATCACCTCTACAAATAAAATTAGGAGGCATCTGTAAAATAACTTTGCATTCCTTTTTCATCTAAGATTTACAAATAGCGTCGCAAAGAAGACATAGTAACACCCTAAGTAAACATCTTTTTAAACATGATATACATACTTCTTCCAGTCTCTAGATCAGTTTGATGTAGGATGCTAAGGATCATACAGCTCTTGCAGGACACTCTTCTGTGATTTGTGACAGCAGTGCCAAAAGTAGGCAGGGTTCCTGGGTAACAGACTCTATGCAACCTACTGTTCAACAGTATTGTGTGTGCACACAGAACCAATGTGCTTATAGACCAAAGACTTACACACACACACACACACACACACACACACACACACACACATATAAAAAGTTTAAAAAATTAAGGAAGAAAAAAAACAGGGAAAAAAATCGAAAGTGTGTCTTCTGTATACAAAGGGATTGGAGTGCTGTGTTCAGCTGGAAACCTGAGCCATGAGGTCATTTCTGATTCCTTCCACCTATGCAAATAGTAAAATATAGATGGTTTCTGATGCCATAAAACATGTTTAAATACTCTATTTTATATAGACTTCATTGAAGAAAGTTGTGTTGTCACTTCTTTCTTTTGAAAACTGAGATTTTTCCTATTCTACTGGTCACTCTTGAAAACTTTAAAAACTTTTATTATCCATAGAAACTCCTGTGTGTTAGGAAAAAGGAGGTGTGCTAAAAGCAAGATTGGAATGGCATGAATGGAAATAGTACCTCAACTTAGTAAAGAATAAAGGTAAGAAAACTCAGAAATTGTAAATCACAAAAGATCTGTCAGTTCTACTACCCACAGGGCATCATTTGAAAAAGTCAGATAACCTTGTAATCCAGCAGCTGCATAGCTTATATGTCCATGAGTATATTTGAGGGAGCAAGATAGCCTTACTTAAATACCCTTCTCTCCAAAAAGTTTCTCTGCCTCTGATTTCTTTCATCTGTCTCCTGTGCATTTGATTTCGTAGTTTTCTGCAGGGCAGGTTATACATGTGAAAATACACTGATTGCAATAGAAGGTATCCTATCCATGGTGTTTGCAGCTGTGTAGTAATTACTGTAAAGATGATGCCAAGATCTTAAAATAAAATCATCCTGGGATCAATTAAATTAAGATTATAATTTTTGAAATATGACCTACTAAAATGGTAATGGAGAGTATCAGTTTAAACACACCTTTCATGGTATTGATTACTACCTCCACTGAACCATTTCCCTTCTGCAAAGATGGTTACAAAAATGGCATTCTGGCAAAATATTTTGTCTTACATGAGAACAGAATTTTGCTCTGAACTGTCGGCATGCACAACATAGACCACAATCTGCCATGTTGGTGATACCAGAGCACAGAGCAGTCCCCAACAATCCCTGTGCCAGAGGCCTTTAGTCCCTGTTGGTCCTCTTCAGCAATGCTCTGTAATGTTCATTCAGATGTAGAGTCAGGGCTACAACCCTTGAGATGATTTATCATCACTACATATGCTCTTAGGGTATTATAGAATCATAGAATGTTAAGGGTTAGAAGGGACTTTGAAGATCATCTAGTCCCAACCCCTCTGCCATGAGCAGGGACACTTCACACTAGACCAGGTTGCTCAAGACCTTATCCAGCCTGGCCTTGAACACTGGGGTTGCACCAACCCTGGGGTTGGTGCATCCACAGCTTCCCTGGGCAAGTTGTTCAGTTTTTTACCACTCCTGAAGTAAAGAATTTATTTCTAATAGCTAACCTAAACTTTTCTCCTTTTTGCTCCAGTCCTTTTATCAATTTCATGGCCCTTCTCTGTATGTGCTCCAACAGTTCCATGTCCTTCTTATGCTGGGGACACCAGAGCTGCCTGCAGTACTCTAGGTGAAGTCTCACAAGAGCAGAGGGACAGGATCCCCTCCCCTGCCCTGCTGCCCACACTCCTGTGGATGCAGCCCAGGATACATTTGGCTTTCTGGGCCGCAAGTGCACGCTGATGGCACACGTTGAGTTTTTCACCAACCATCAACCCCAAATCTCTCCACAGGGTTGCTCTCAATCACTTCTCCACCCAGCCTGTCGGAGTACCTGGGATTGCCACAACCCAGGAGTAGAACTTTGTACTTGGCTTGCTTGAACTTCATGAGGTTTTCATCGGCCTCCCCCTGAAGCCTGTCAAGGTCCATTGATCCCCACTGTTAAATGGTGCATCTGGGATTGAAACTCTTCCTTTGAGGTTTAAATTCAGTTGCATCTGTGAGATGATAAAACATGTATGCAGTTACCTTGGTTCAGCTAACACATGACATACTCATCCCCTTTAATCCTGGCTTTTTTGGAGTCTGTTCTTAGCAGTCTAGGATAAACTTCATACAGATATGTCTGGAAAGTAAATGAGGTAAGAGATTCAAATGACACATTTGGGGAAATAGGGTAAGAGGAAGCCTTAAGAACTTCACCAACCTTTGCTAAACAATGACTGATCTTTCAAGCTAGAGGTTTATTATAAAAATTATGAATTTACACTTTTTTTCCTGTCTCTAGCAGGAAGGACCAAATGATTTAGTGATCAGACATGGCAGTGTGCTTTAATTCATCATTTCAACTAATGGGTGCAAAAACTTTGGCTTCATCTTCCACCCTGCAGAGAAAATGCCATGCGTTTGTTTCCTTTTTCATTTGAATTTGATTGCTTTTCTGATAAAGAGCTTTGCAAGGTGCATTTGGAGGTCATCGAGTATTTAGAGGTTAATTGCACATATTTTAGAAGATTGACTGAAATTTTTCGCATGGTTCATGGTAAATGTGAGACCTTAAAAGGTTCTGTATATTCACACCTTTGTAGAATTGTAATTTAGTAATTCTAGAAATGAGTTTGTACTCTATAACCTCTCTGTCTTTGAATTCTATACTCCTTGTTTATAGTACAGTACATGGCACAGTGGTTGAGATCTCGAAGTAGAAAAATGAGGAAATTAGAATTTATTAGTAAATAGTAAGAATTTGTCTTCTCTCCTAGACAGCCCAGATTACAGTAAAATAAGATTCAGGTTACCTTTTGTGTACTGTTTCCCATATTGGTATATTTTGTATCAAAAGAAAAATACATGGTGTTGGTGGTTTTGTTTGGTTGTTTTTCATAAAGAACAACATTGCAGAAAATGGTAAAAATGCCTGATCAAACAACAAGGGTGGACATTGGAGTCTTTTGGGTCTTGATCAATGTTAAGTAGTGCTAGTTTTAAAATACCAAAGTGCCCCATGCTGTTTCCTTGTTGCCCTTTTGTAGTTTTTTCTATCTGTTATTTATTTAATGATTCCAGCAGAATTGGTACAGGTGTCACAGCTTCATATCTCCTGCCTCAGCCTGTGACCTTTCTGTGACCATGTGATTGCCAAGGCCAAACGCTTTTTCTGAGGCCCAAGTACATGCACTAAAGCTTTGCTTACAGTGAAGTGATTGTCTTAAATCTGTATCTGATTCAGATGAAAATCACTTCCTGGTTCTGAATAGGACATGAGGGTGAAAGCCATGACCCTGCAGCACTTGCCACTGATGATCGATGCTGGTTGACTGAGACACTCTGTGTTTTACAGAGGGTGCTCTAGTAGGAAGCCTAATGTCCATTTTATTCATTTTCTCATTACCACAGCCTTCTGTATCTCAGAGAAATATGGGCTACCATTGTTTTTATACAGCTGATGCTTTGGTATTTTTTTAATCTCTTTGCTACAACTCATTTTGTATGTCTCCTGTTGTCTACTTCCTGTGACGTTTGTGGGAGAGGAGTATTAAATACTTTTTACCCTTCCTTTAATGTAGACCCTCTTAGGCCTAACTTCAGTGTTCCGCAAACTACAGTTGCCTTTAAACCATGAAGGAAAACCAGTTTGTACTACTTGTTTTGACTGGTTTTGATTTGGAACAGAGACCTAATGGGAACTTCAGTAAGACAACGTTATTCTTTTCTCTCTTTTCTTTTAAAAAGCTCTAGTGGAGGTTTGAAAAGGTGGTGTACATGTACAGCCTTTACACTGTAAAGATTTCTGATTGTAGTTGCAATGAAAACACAGTGTTTGAGTGTGTCTCTACAGAATTCTCAATCTTTGAAATTGCTTTCAATTAAAAAACTGGAGGAAATACCATAAAAGGATGTTTTGTAGTCATATCAATGATGTGTCAGACAAAAGGCAAAAAATATTGTCTTACATGACTCAAAATGGGTGCAACCAAACACATTTTCTGGCTTCTGCTGAGCTTCAGCTTTTTTGCTGTTCTGGGGTTTAACTTTACACAAGCTGTCATACCATACTGTGCATGTTGACTGCTGCAAGTCAGGGTGACACAGATGACACATTTTCACCTGTGTTTTCATGACAATCCTGTGCTTGAGCAACTCTTTCAGAAATGTGATGTGTAGGAACTCCACTGTTCTGGATACAGTGATGCACTAGCTAAAAGTCCTTTCATGTATAGCTATTGTGTGGAACTTTGGGAGTTATTTTGTCTTTTGTTTGACTGGGTTTGGGGTTTTTTCTAATACGGAGAATAATTATTCCTCATAAAATTTCTGGAATCAACCAGTATTGTGGGCTATTTTAATTTGGAGACAGTTTCATAATAAACATAAGTATCAGAAATGTAGTTTTTGTTTTCTTATTTTTTCTATGAGATGCAGACAATGTTTGCCTTTGTTTTAGCTCAAAGATTGTTACCCACACTATAGACTCCAATACTCTTTGGACAGATCCAAGTATGTCTTTGCTGTGTTCATCACTGCAGTATTTTATGTTACTTCTTTTATGAAACTGTTTGTAACAGGAAGTGTTGGAAGCTCAAGTTCTCTATATACAAACTAAAATATTTTCATCACCAAAAAAGAGACATTTTTCTAGGATTTAAACATCAAACTTTTGCATGGTAATAACTCCTGAATGTCCAGCTGGGCCCACTTTGGAAAAGCTGTCTTTTTTCAGTCTAGGTGAGCAGAGTTTCTTTAGAAATACACATTCAGATGTTCTCTTTCAGGTGAAACTGTCACTCAGCAAAGCACCGCCTACTAACCTCTTGTGGAAGTGAGAGAAAAGAGCCACTCTTAGGAGTGGTTCTCCTAAGGAAAATGTGCAGCTCACCAAATTAAAGCATACAAAACACCATTATCGGGCAAGCTCTGGTGCAGCATTAAAAGATTATGAGGAAGTACTTAGAAATGGGATGCCTGAAAAAATTCTGATAACTTCAGCAGGAAATGTAGGCAACAGTTCTCATAACACAAATATAAGTCATATAGGGATCTTCAAACATCAGTGAAGTTTTGCCACAGGAAGAGAAGTAAACCTGGGGATCTGCATTGTGTTAAAGAACTGTAGATCTTTAGCAATTGTAGTTGTTAATATGTCTCTGTGATAATATTTAGAGACTGTTGTGTTACATTTAACATAGCACTTCAGTTCATGTTTACTGAAGGTATTTATGAAGAGATTTACTTATGTAGAATATTGTCCAGTGGTATGTCTAATGTCTTTTGCTCCCTATGCCACATATGCTCCTCAACTTATGGGAGAGCCAATGTGTACAGAATGCAGCTCAAGATAATGTGATAAAGAGCAAGACCTTTATGCTCTGGCTCTAAGTGTGTAAAGGACCCTTTGTACAAGAGACAGTGGCTCTCAGAGGACAGTAGGAGGTCTGCTGCTTCGGGAGAGTTAGAAGGCAGTGACACAATTTCCTGGTGGTTTAGAAGGTGAGTGAAAGGAATCCAAATGTGTAGCTGTGCCAGATGAGCAAATTTCTGCATGACTCAGTAGCTCATCATGCTGTGATGAACAGAGCTTGGGAGCTTATGCGGAGAGAAGTTAGTCCCAGCTCTGCCAGTGTGGGTGGAAGGTTCTTGTTTCCCTAAGTTGTGATAGGGTTTTTGGTCTTTTTGGTGATCCATTTTGCTGCAGCTAGTCCTGTCCCTGGACAGATTTTACACTCTTGTCAGCCAGTAACCTTCTTACATGGCTTAAGTGGGTTTCACAGAACAGGATGCCAATTTGTGTTTTATGCCCACCTTCTCCAGCCCCCGAGTCTGCCAAATCAATGATGACTCTCATAGAGGGATTTTATAAATGCAGAGTTGTGTGCAACACTGACATGTTCCTGAGGTTCTGATTTTCAAAGGTAATTGTTTGCATGTGACACAGAACTGTTAGCTTTTAGTCACTGGAAAGTGCAATATAAAATTAAGTATTAGAAGTTGAGTATTGTGGGTTTTGTAAGAGCAACATGACCTACTTGTAATGTTACTGCTATAGTTCACTGATTAGATGAAAAGGTAATGTACTCTTTTAAGCTACTGGCTGGCAACATGTATTTACATTCTTAAATTAATGCTCTTTCACAGACATCTGAAAAACACCATAGTGGCTGGGTTTTTTATACTTTTTTAACCCTTCAAAGTGTAAGGTACTCTCCCTAGAAAATACCACACAGGTTATTTCTCAATTTTCCAGATCAACCAAGCAAAGTCCTGCAAAACAGCCATATTTCTTGCATATTTACAACTTTTTGCAATCTCCCCTCACAAAAAAAGTCCTGAAATCCAAAGATGAAATGTGATCCTTCATTAATTATACTTGCATCAGCTTTCTCATGTTAATCTAACTAGCAATTTTATGTCCTATATCTGAGCCTATTATGAAGATAACCTCACCTTTTCATTCCCAGTAATGGTAATTTTAATTACTGTTGCTCTTCTAAGGTATCTTTGAAAGAGCTGCTTCCCACCAGAAAGGCTTGCTATTTCATAGTTACTTCTGTTTAGTCCCTCATTTGGGCTTAATTTAAACTTAATTCATCCAAAGCATTTAGGTGTTCCTGGTTCTCATTTTTATATGTGGTTTCTCATGGAATTATCTTCCAAGTGAGATCACTGCCTATAGCTGTTTCTTTATGGGACAGTCTAATCATATTTCAGTTCCAGAAAAGGACTTGCATGTAAATAGTTTAGCTCACTTACAGGTCCAACATTTGGTCCTTCAGCATTGTCGAGGAAGTGATGGCCCAAGTTGTGGCACCCCCCGGACTGGGTGGATGTAAACACCAGCCAGGACTGCTGTCCAGACTAGAAGCAGCTGCCTTTTCACATTATTTTTTAATAACTGTTCCACTTTAATATCAATTTCCTACTAACTGAATCTCATTTTTTCAAAGGCTTTTTGTTAAAGAGCGTGTGAACCATTGAGATTACTTATAGCTGAGCTGTGATGGTTTGCACTACTCTTGGAACTTATCCAAGCATCCAGCACAAACACAGCCATTCTGCATAGAAGAACTTCTCTCTAAGATTTGACAGGTACCTATTATGGACTGCTAACTGTATTATTTGGGAGAAGAAGAATGGGTTGCTAACAGCATAGGGAAACAGGAGGAGCAGTTGGGAACAGTAAACCATCTTTCTCATGTAAATTGCATTCACATCGACTGTGGATTTCATATTTTGATTCAATGGGATGCCATTAGCACACATTTAGTAAAGGTGATCCCTAATGTACTACAGTCCCAAGCAGACTGTCAGAATTATGGACTAATCTTAGAGAAGGCTGGAGCCTAAAATGACGGGTAATTGCTGCAGAGCTGCAGTTGACAGCACTGAGAATTGCATGCCAAAGAGGATTTTCCTCTTTCCTTTAGAAACATGAGATTATCAGATGGCTTATCTACCTTTGCAATAAGTATAGGAAAATACAGGCCAGTAAGTCATGCTGATACAATACTAAAAAAATAAAATTACCAATTTGCTGCATTGTCTTTCCATTATGAGGTTGTGTCATACATGGAGTTAAACAAGCAAATTTCTCTCATTAGCTTTGCATGGGAAAATAAGTATTAGTAGTTTGCCTATGAGGTAAGCATTTACACTAACGTATTGTGCTGTAACTTAGCTAGTAAACCTAGTAAATCTCGAGGTCATCTATCACTTCGACCTATTCCTTGCTTAGCCAAAAGGTTAATGTATGCAGTCTTCTCTTAAAAGCCTGGATTTCTTTATGGTAATTGCAATTGCCATCTGTATGAAGTGTAGCATGCTTCTCTATCAAAATAGTGATACATAGCTGGTGTTCTAACGGACCTGTTTCTCTGCCCAGCCAGTTATTCCAGCTGAAGCTGTGGTGTGGAAGATATTGGATAATGAAGAATTGAGCCCATGATCTAGTAGCCAGAGCAAAATAATCCATTGAGGCAAGTCAGTCAAAGAGCATGTTTCCACATAGAGAGTTATCCATTAGTCACAAAACAGGTGAGTCAGTAGCAATTAGCATTGTTCAACATGCTGTGACTGAAGAGGAAGAAAATCACACTGATGCTAATTGTATCTTAATTCAATTAATCATTTCAGTGCATAACTATCTATTAAAACATCATATGAAAAACCACCACACACTTGCATGACTAAACACTATTTTTAGCTGTCAGTCTCCCCATCAACTTCTGAATGCATTGCTCAGTTAGTCCAAATTTGAAAAGAAGATTGTGTTGCAGTTACCCCAGTCCTTATAATGTACTTAAAGTCAGCAGTCAGGTACAGAGGAGAGCCACAGGACAAAGAGCAGGCAGGGTGCAACTGGTATCCTGCAGCTTTAGCAGCAGCAAAGCAGGGGCCAAACTGGCATAACTCAGGAGAGGTTCCATGGCTCTGATCCTTAGACTGTAAAGAAGAGCTGAATATCACAATGAAGAGAATGGCACTGTCAAAGGACAAACCCACAGATCTGTAGGAAATCAGGTTTCATTGATTCTGCTGCAACAAATTTATAAGCTCAAGACTCTAAAGGGTTCTCTGTGTAGAGCTGTCAGAGTGATTAGGGATAATATGGATAAAAAACATGGAGTGTCATAGTCTGGCAGTCAGAGCCATTCCTCCCAACCCTTCAGGCATACAATCCTGTTTCAGCAGTAATGCCTCATACAACTGAACTGCAACTATTGCTTTCAAAAAGGAAAGACTAATACTGCAATCATTTAGTATAGCTTATTCACACCGTTAAAGTAATACTCTTACTCTGCCTGTGGGACTGATTTATGCGTGCATATCTTTGTTATGTCAAGTTCTGCAAGCCTTTTAAAAAGTTATAAATCACAAGTGAGTTCACAGCAATCTTAAAGTATGACAATGAAAAAACTAATTTAGACAATTTCAAGATACTGAATAAATTCAGTTTATTGACACATTAGAGAAGACACAAGCACAGTATAACTTCCATGTCTTTTATTTTCACAAGTGTAGCCATTACTTGTTTTCTTTTCAAAATACACCTAAAAATATCCAAGAGTAACCATTTCCACTCTTGTTTGAATAGGTGTGTAAAAAACCTGTTCTGTTAGCCAGAAGGACTCTCACAGTAATTTATTTTCAAATCTGACCTCCAGCTAGCATACAAATAACAGTGATCAAATACATTTAATACATATGCTATTAACATTTAATATTACTTTGTCTTCTCAGCAGTCTTTAAATTCAGTGTATTTCCAGCATCTCATAAAGTCAACACTTTTCCCCCAGCTTTTTACAACATGAGATAAATTTTATGACGTGCAATGGCCCATCCATTTCAGACTTGACCCTTGGTAGCTTAGTATGGGTCAGCACTTTGAAAGGGAAAGCAATGTTCAGCATTGGGCAAACTGATTTATGAAAAATCCTTTACTGACCCTTATTAAAATCTATGTCTGCCTTAAGATCCTGCTAATAAATGGAGCACCAGCATTAGCTGATTGTGTGTCACAGCCCCTAAGTTGCATATTGCTTTTCAGCTCAAGAGGTTTCCCATCTGCTCTTTGGGACATTTCAGCCTGTATCTGTGTAGTATCCAGCACACCAGCTTCCCAGTAACTGTAGCTGTTGGGTCAGTCTATTGTGTTATCCTAGTTGTCTTTACTATTATTTGATATCACTGTACTGTGCAGCTTCATAACAAATAGAAAACAGAAAATTCCAAATTATCATAGATCCAGGTGTGTGGCATTCTATAACCACTAAGTGCACATTTAAAACAAAGGTTTTAAAATGTCAAGACAGATCTTCCACAAGAATAAGGTTGTTTTTTGGAAGTCACAGGCCAGTTTTACATATCTTAGATTAAGTAAAGAAGCACATCTATTGTATACACTTTCCTAGCTTCAACCCACTTTTGGAATGCCTAGGTCTCTTTTAGTGGAAGCAAGATCTCTGATTTGCTCTGGCAAATAAAAGCAGGCACATTATTCTAGCTCCAAAAGGAGTTGTAAAGGTTTATATTACACACAATAAATATTCCTAACTTCTTGCTTTAGGCATATGCACAGGACATTTACAACCAGGCACATCATAGTCTCTAGCAAATAATTTCTAAGAATGTGTGTTCCAATGAAGTAGTTGTCACATATTTTATGTTCTGTTTATAGCAATCTTGACAAATTCATTTTGTCACCAACTACTTATGCCGGGGATTAACAAGAAAGAAAATGTCACTAAGTCTGAACACCTGTCTTCATTACTCAAGGCATTTCAGTTTCTTTCTCCTGTGAACATGATCAAATCACATATGCTACAGAGAGTGTCTGTGCAAAACGTACACCCTTAATGATTAAACTGCTCCATCTGAAATCATGGAAATGAGGTGACATAAAAATGTCTACAGCATTCTGTTAGTGGTAGAAGCAATTAGTTGAAAGAAATACCTGCAAGTTAAATCCTCTTAATCTGATTGAAAAGGAAGCAAATCCACTAATGAACAATGAGACCCCTGAAGTCAGGCTCCCATCCTTTGCCTCTTTGTCCCATTGCCAGTTAAAGAATTCTCAGAGAGGACACAGGTTTGTCCTCAGAGAGGACACAAAGCAGAAACTTGAGGATTTGTTTTATTTGAGATATCATTATAGTAATGCTTAGTAATTTTTCTGCTGCTATTCTGTTCCAAAATTGCAGTGTAAGCAGTTGGCACCTTTACCTTACTGTTCTTTGTGTATAACTGGCTGTAACACAAGGAAAAAAAAATCAATAGGGCACGCCAAGGAAAATGATGCACTACTTAGAAAACAGCAAATTATGCCCTATATGGAAGTAGCATGGAAGATAATCTCTTTTACTTTTTTTTGTTAAGTTTGCACCTTCATCTTCCAGGAGCACGTCTGTGGTGCATCCATCAAGCTATATGGTTTAGACAAACCAAATTACTTAAAATACAGTTGACATGTGATTGGGAAATATTCCAAACTGTACTAAGAATATCTGATCTGATCAGATAAGATCTGATCATCAGATTTAAACATGCCTAAATGACTAGGTTGTACATATTAGTTTTTGATTCACTAGAATTTCTAGGACTGAACTTAGTCAAGATTTTATTTGAACTATGGTATATTATCAAATGAAGCATTTTCTTTCTTGTTACAACAGTCCTTTTAAATAGTCTGTAAAAACAAAAACATTCTACAAGATAGAAAAAGAATATTTTCAATCAAAGCTGAGCATTGTGGTAGTAATAGATGCAAAATAAGAGAAGATGCAAAATACACACATGATTTATTTGTCACCACTATATTTCAGAATTAATACATTATACTTCAGGCTTTTCCATGTCAAAAGATTTTCAATGACAAAGTTTAACAGACCAGAAGAAAAACAACCATTTAGATGCATGAATAGAAATGCTAACACTGTAGAGTACAAGTTAGGGTAAAAGTCAAGACAATGACCTATGACACAAGTAACTGAAGTAAGTGCTAAGCTTCAGCACACTTTTTTTTTTAATAGGTTTCAGGTCTATTTCAACTACACAGAAACTTGAAAAAGACAACAATGCTTTTGGAAAAGATAAACAAACTACAGAAGGTACTTTATTTTGATTATCTCCCTGGGGCAGCTAAATACAAACCATTACATCATTAATGCATGTAATGGATCAAAATTTACATGTCCAGAGACATTCAGTTAAGGCAGTAGTTGGTGATACTGTTGTTTAAAGAATGATCCAAAATGTGTCTAGATAACAGCAGACTAAAATACTGCTTTCATTATCTTTATTTAGAAATTAAGAGTCAGACATGGATAAATACACCATTTCACCAACATAGGGAAGGGAATAAGAGTGCTCTACTGCAGAAAGAGAGGTACAATACAAACCAGTTTCACGCAGACTGTTTATATGATAAAGCAGTGAAAGCTTTTCTGATGTTGGCAACAAATGCAGAAAAATTGTTAGTTTCTCTCAGTTTAAGCTGTAACTCTGCAATACAGTCCAGAGGAGGAGTACAGGAAGTCACTAAAATGACACAAATTTGCAGGAAATTAGACTACTATTAAAAGAATAAATCAATACCAGTGTTTTCCTGCACCTATGAAATACTAATGTAATTTGTTACCTTTTTATGTTTTTGCTTCTACCTGCATTATTTTTGAGAAGCCTCATTTTCTTTCAGCAAAGAGAAAGCCTCAAAGAACCTAACAGGTTTTTTGATTTACTGACCTCCCACTCTGATGTGCTCCTGCCTGAGTTGTTACAGCAATTCCCAGGAATTCACAGCCAGCTCAAAAACAAACACATTCCTAAAAAGTTTTGTTGCTTTGCAGGCAAGAAGATTGTAAACTGATGTAGCCCAGCATGTGATAGACTTTTAACTTCAACAGTTAAATTAAATCTTCATTACTAAAACCAGAAATCTATTCAGTTCATACCTAGAGGCATGGCAGAGCCTCACTAGCATCTGTCTAGAAGCTATCCAGCAGTCAAATTCCATAACTGAAGTAAGATCCATATAGCCAAACCAGCTTTGAAATCCAAAAGGCTGTACCCTTACAGAAGGGGAATGCTGGATTTCAAGTTTTATTCTTTCACCTATGTCACCCTTTTTCTGCCCTTTATGCTTCTGGAACAAGTTGAAATATGCCTGTCAGCATACACATCCACTGCAGCAGAAACAAACTACAAATGAAGCATCCTTATCTCTGTATATGGTCCTTCTCCTGCTTTGCTTCATATAAAGTAAACAGCATCTCCACAAATAGAGGGCAGTGAAGATAAACAGTCCTATTTTCATGTAAGTTAACAAGACAAACATAATTAAACAATATTACCATTGCAAGATTTTTCATTCAGAAAATGGAAGAGATTACAACTAAACTGCACTTTACTTCTTTCCTTTTTTTCAAACAGAGGTCAGATTCAGTCCTCATATTTAAGTATTCAAAATTCACATACCTTCATAGTCCCCTTGTTCATTTATGGAAAGGGTACATATGTATGGCTTAGCAGGATCTTTGTGGTCAATGTGTCTGAATATAAACTGCAATTGCTCATCTAAAATAAACACAAACAGAATTAATTAACACCATTAACCTCTGCTGCAGAGTCACAATGATGACTAAAAATCACAATACAAAGTTAGTTTTAATTAATATACTCAGAACACTGACAAATTAAGCAACCCTGGCCTCTTTGCAAGACAAATGCATTTTAGCATATTTTGCCATTTGAGGGACAAATGTAGTAGCTGGCTAAGCCAACTACTGATCAAGTATGTAAGCTATGTGCTCTTCACTGCACAATGCAACATGAACCACATTGCATCAGTGCACACAGAAGCTATGGAAACTACAGAAACCTACCGTGAATTCTACGCATCTCCAACGCAAGATGTTCTTTAAACAATGTTGTAATCTTGCTCACTTGTTCCACTTTCTCCTTGGCAGCTTTATTTTTAGAAGATTTTACTAGAATTTAAAAATCCGTCGTAAGTATCAAAAGCAAAACAAGCACATAAAAAACCATTTAGAAGAGCAGGAAAGCCACAAAGAGCAAGTGTTGAAAACAACCCCTCCTTCAATTAAGAAAATTTACTTATTATCCTTTTCTTAATTACTTTCCATTTTCTTCATCAACTCTTCTTTAAGCTCCTGGATGCTGTCAGTCAAGTTCTTCTGCTGCTCTTGTTCTTGATTTAGCTTTGATTTTATTTCTGTCAACTGCTCTTCCTTTTCTGCTACATACTTGCTCTGCTGGAGGATCTCTGAAAAGAGGCAAGAAAATATGAACATATACAGTTGATTAAGAATGTCCCTGCCATTTGGAACTTAGGTAGTTTGAATTTATTTATATGAATAAAACACAGTGGAATGCATGCTCCATAGCTGCAGAGAGAAGTCAGGTTAACTATACCAAGAGCATCAAATGAAAACTTAAAGTGGAAGTTATTCCTAAGAGAAGCTACAAAGTATGGAGCTGCTCTGATACTTTAATGAGATGAAATTTGTTTCTGGTGCCAGCACTATATACATCTTCAAAGCATGAAGATAATGGCTCCTGCCCACAGATAATGACAGCCAA
The DNA here is from genome assembly GCA_013400575.1 of Peucedramus taeniatus. NCBI lineage: Eukaryota > Metazoa > Chordata > Aves > Passeriformes > Fringillidae > Peucedramus > Peucedramus taeniatus. The sequence goes on along the minus strand of WBNO01002169.1, from coordinate 380,838 downwards.
GAATGGAAACACTGGCTGATATCAGAGTTGCAATCATTTTTACCTGATATTCTGAAGTTTACAAAATTCAGCCAAGTTAACCCTAGACTGATGAGCTGAAAGTATTCTCTTATTAATACGGAAAAGACATAAATAACTTCACAATACTTAGCTTTACTAACAATTTAATTACTTTTCCTACTGCAGTCAGAAAATTCTGATGCTCTATTGTTTTAAATGTTTATGCCCTATGCAGAAAACTTTTATATTTTTGCATCATCAATGAATTTTTTTAACAAATTGCTTTTGACCTGAAATTTACATTGTAAATTTATATTGTAACCGACCCATTATGTTTGGGTTTAATTCTGTCTTCATTCTGATTCATTCTGATATATATTATATATTCTGATAAATCATTACCTTTATAAATGTGAAGTTAAACATACTTTTCAGCTGTATTAAGTTAATTTTATAAAGGTTGGACACAATAAATAATTGTACCATTGTTATACTCGTGAATTTTGTCGATCATCAGGTCCTCTTCTTTCAGCTTCTTGGACCACTTCTCTGTAAGGGAAAGTTATTTCAGTTATCTGAGGAAGTCTGATGATACCTTGCAAAAAGCAGAGTCAACAGGAGCATACAGCCTTTGTACCTGAAAGAGCTTCCAAAGTCTCCTTGCACAAATCTCTCAGCGCTGAAGTCTGATTGTTCTGTTCAGTGCCATAGCTGATTTTAAACTGGATCCAAAACTCTTTCATATCTTTTTCAAAGAGCGCTACTTCATCTTCCGCCTGTGCATTACCCATAGCGCTGTACCAAACCTGTGAGGGAACAAACGCGGCGTCAGGGCACGGGAGGCGATGGCAGCAGGGGGAACTCACAGGGCAAACGCTCAGGGCTGCTTTCACCGCCCCGCCTTGTCGTTCAAACCTCTTCGCGCAAGTTGTTTTTGTGGTAACCATCGGCTCAGTGGGAGCCGCGTGTCCCTCGCAACTCTCCCAGCGCTCGGTCACCGCGCCAGGGGAGGTACCCCCGCCGCCCCGGGAGCCGCCCCGCGCTGGGCCCGGGCCCGCACCCACCGCGTCCGAGCCG
>WBNO01002169.1:240377-379646 GCA_013400575.1 Peucedramus taeniatus | reverse complement strand
GCCATGGCGGGGCGGGGCGGGGCCGTGAGGGGGCGGCAGCCGGGAGTGCCGCCCCTTCCCCTCGGGATTGCGTGTTGGGATGCGGTGGCAGAGTCTGCAGGTGGTGCTGCCTGCAGAGCCGATGGAGGGAAACAGCCTCCTCTGTGCTGAGCAAACAGCCCGGCTCATTTACGCTCCTATGAAGCCACAGCTTGTTACCAGTGTCTGGTTTACTCATGGAACACACTTGCGGTAACCGGTCTTAAATTTTGTGAGTTTCCGAATTGCCTTTTAAATCGCCCGGCTTGAATTGTCTCAAGAATGTGGATGAAGCTCGTTTTTACAGGAGAATGACCTGCAGGGGTAATTGCAGTCCTTTTTGGTGGTAACAAAACTACCATACAGTCGCCCTGTCTGTACCCAGTCAAACATTTGCCATAAACCTGTCATAGTGAGTTTGCTCTTTATGACAGTGTGACTGGTTTTTCTCCAGTTGTTTATATTCCCTTTTAGCTCTTGATAAGCACTAGTTTGTGGTCCAAGGTAGCAGTCTTCAGTTTATTATGAAAGCTACTTTTAATAATTTTGTTACCCTAGTTAATGAACTAGTCCTAATTTTAGTTTATGCCGATGCTATTTAGATAATCCCAGAATAATGTATATTTAGCATGGCTTTGAGGATTGCTGTCTAAAAGTACTAATTACTATCTTCCACCTGTGCAATGCTTGGTAAAGTCTGAGCTGGGACCACCAACTATTAGTTCCATTGCTCTTGTAGAAACCTTTTGTATAAACACTTTTACCCCACTGTGTTCCTGTCTTGTTTGACTTGAACACGCTGTTCTTCAGATTTCACAGTTTCCTCAGCATTGTTCCTAAAGCTAATAGACCCCTGTTTCTTACCTGCTTCACACTTAAATGTGCTGAAGTTGGGCTGGTCCAGGGGTGATTACCTAGCCATGTATGAATTTGGGCACTCTGGACCTATACTTTATGGCTCTTTTTATTTAGGAACATTTCTTGCCTAGCCAAGTGCATGCTGTTAATTAAAAGTTTCCGTGTTGCCCCTGACATTATTAGCCTTTATTATTTGAGCTCATAACTTTCTGAATATACAGTTTTTCCAGGGCCTGGAGTTTAGTAAATGCAAATTAAACTAATCTAAACAAGTCCTATTTTCTAATCCATAATCCTTTGGTGGGTTCTACAGCTGGTCTCTTCTGAATCCTTTTGTTAAGACAGATAATGGGTTCACCCTACAGTGGCTGGCACTAGCTCAAAAATGTTAGGTATCTTTTCTTCATCAATGAAGTTTTTCTAGACTCATTAGTCCTATTCCTTTGTTTTACACTTTCACCCACCAAAGACTTAATATAGCCTGTGACATTTACTGTCAGAATCCATGCCTTAATTGATCTCTTTTCTGATTCATTTAGAGGTTTTGAGACATGAACTGTACTATAACCTATCTTCAACCTTTCCCACTTCTGTCCACCATCAGTTTACCAAGTGTGTGTTTCAGGGAAGCACAGTGATTTTGGCAAGTCCTAATTTTTAGTTCAAACTGATGGCTTTTGCCAGCTACAAACAGGAATGTGGCCTCATGGCCCAAACTAGTGCAGGTCAGATGCTTCTCCAGTCCTCTTCTGGGTCTGACTCAAGAGGCTCCATAGACAGAAATGCTGGCAGCCAACCCACCATAACTCTGGCCCAGACAATTGTTCTGAAATACTGTTTTCTAAACGTCTGTCCTAGTAAGCCACGGAGTAGTCATGGATGGAAAAAAGTTTCAACAATGATTTACCCTATTTTTAACACTATGAGCTTGGCTGGAGACCATTAATTGTGCTATATATTCATTTTCTGCATTTTCCAGTCCTTCATGGGTGTCCTTTTAAGCCCAGGCTACTTGGTTAAACACACAAGGTTCCAAGTGGCACAGCAGCAGCTGCAGGGTGACAGTTCCCTGGAGTCAAACTGAAGAGCAGAATGTTGCCAACAAAAATCTGCTGCTTTACGTTATTGGTAACAGAAAGTCCATCCTGGGCAGTTCCAGTGCTGGGTTAAGAGGCAGCTGAAAAGTCTGGCTCAGGGTTGGAGAGCTACTGCAGCTTATGGGGACATTCAAAAGGAGCACAAAATTGACAAGCTGGTACTAATGAACTGACTCAGCTACTTCTTGTGGCAGGTTTCTGACTCCCTGCGCTATGGTTGGCATAGGGCTAGTTTTAAGAATTAGAGCAGGCTAGTTTCAGGGATTAGAGAATGACAGACAGGAATCTCATTGGAAAGGGAATCGAAAAAATGGGTTGGAGATTGTTGCACTGATGGGTTCAGTTCCATTTCTGCCTGCAGTTCATGGAACTTGAAGGAATTTTATCCTGTCTAGGTTGCTTCTAATTTCTAAAAGGTAATTCTTCATACTTAAAATAAGTAAAATTCCTTAGATGTGACTTTTTCATAAGCATGCCAGAATTGTATTCCATGCTTTGTTTGTATAATTTATACTGTTGCACTTATAAACACAATGTAATGTATTACATAACTAATTTGCATTACTAATGTAAACAAATATTAAGGTCTGGCAGGTTTGGTCATTGTTATATTGCACAGATTAGTTTTGTTGGCTTTGTGTGCTTGCATAGTTAACTTTATAGTGAAGAGTAATGCCTGTACTAACTCAGAAAGATCATATTAAGGTGGCAGAATGAAAAGAAGGAGACTGGGTCATGTTAACTATTGCTAAACCTCTGTTGGTCAGCCCAACCCTAAAAAAGCCTGGGTCCAATGAGGAATGCTTGAGGACATGGGATTAGAAAGAAAGTAAAAAATGAGAGAGAGAGAGAGTGGCACAAGCTTCTTGAAATATTCTTCTCTTCCTAATTCAAAGATTAAGGTGTATCTTCTCCGTGTTCTACTTGGAAAATGTTCACACCTGAGAAAATGCCTGTCAGCTGTTGTATACAATGTCTGCTGGTGAATTTAGTAAATTGCTTGTTAATCCTTGTAGTTGGTCCAGTGTCAATGGAAATACTGGTGTGGAAATTAATGTTATTGTTCAATTAACTAAACATAATGTACCAGAAAGTTAGGCCCATTACATAGGCCTCCATTAACTGTTTCAAAAAATGTTTGCTTTGGTGGTTTTTCCATGCCTTGCAAACATTTACTTAAAAGCATCTGTTGACTGTTATGTAATATTTGCTCTAATACGTAGGTGCAAGACAGCTGTAAACATTTTATCCTCCCTTCAGTGGATCATCAGCATGACTCTTGCTTTTACATTTTATGTGTGTATGTATACATACACACATACACATGTATATGAAGTCTTTGGTTTTGTGTGTCTTGGAAAATGCAGTAAATCAAGAATTTATCAATAAATTAAAATATATATGAACAGATAGCATTTGAAAGGTTTTTGCTTTGAACTAAGAACTAATTTTTGTGAAGGCCAAACCTTGACTCTCCAATATCAAAACAAGAGAAAGCTTCAATTTAAAAATTTAATTGCCTACACTTTCTGACCATTTTGTATAGATCATTAGGTTTCCCTGCAATTTCCCATACTAAAATTCAGCAAATAGTTTTATTTCATGTATTATCTCGAGTGCCTTTGAAGCACTAGCGGTATTACAGAAGCTTTTTGCAATACTTTGCACAGAGGAGTAAGGGAAGATCTGTTGAGGATGTGCTTCTCCTTTGTCAAACGAGTTATTAAATATAGTATTTCAAGTAATGTTTCACCATCTTTGCCTGAATATTACAGCTTGGAAGGTCTTTAGTGTCTCAGAATTTTATTGGTTGTGTAATATGACAGGCAGGACAAGAGATTATGTCACTTATTGATTTCCTCTTGGATGGAGCAGGATCATGGCTGATTCCAGGCACAGTGAGAACTGCCTCTCTCACAGAAACATGCTTACCTGTTCCAAAACTTCCGTGGTGTCTGTTTTGTAGATTGTGGATTTGTTGAGGTTTTTTAAACATCCTTTATAAACATGACTCCTCTGGTATCTCTCAGGTGAGGATGTAGGAGCTTCTGAAACACTCAGAAAGAATGTAGGAGAAAATGAAAGCCTTTTCTCTTGCTGTTAGCTGTTAGTCTTTATTATGTCTAAGGTGCTTATCTTTCTCTATCTAAGCATAAGAATCAGCAGCAAAATCCTGGAAGTTAATATCAGGAGGTCTTCAGCATTTATACTAAAAGAAGTTACTTTACTGAAACATTGCCAAGACATATCTTCAAACATTAAATCTGCAGAGTTTCTGGAGAGCCAAAGTGTGCCTGAGGGGTTCTGTCTGAAGAAGAGTTCAGCCTGAGCAGATGCATCGCTGTCCTAGTGCATAGATAATATGGGTGGGTGGGTTTGAATTTATAAATAAAGCAAGCATGCAAAAAGTTATTGCAATTATTGCAATGCTTCTACACATCTTATGTCAGAGGCAATTTTTTGAATACCACTGACTAACAGTGGTGCCGTTAAAGAGGGACTGTAAAATGACCTATTTTATTACTTGGTGGACTCTTCCGAGGACATTAAATTGTATCTGGATGGAAACTTACGTACTGCAAAATATTTTTTCCTAATAGAACAATAGTTACTTAGACTTAACCTCATTATAATTGTTGCTCTTTTAACCAAGTACTAGAAGATGTCTGTTATTCAGCTGCCAACTGACTTGGCGTTTGCACTCATGTTTGAAGCTAACTGTTCTTGCTCAACTAGATTGGAAAACAGAGGAAGACCTCAGATTTTCTGCATTTCTGCATACTAAACCCAGACATGTCTAAAAGAGTGTTTTTTTATTGTTATAGTAAGTCTTACTTATCTTTAAAGGCGAGATACTTTTGCAATAAAAAATGTAGCAAAAGAACATTTTCTTTAGCAATAAGGTACAAAGAGTTATTAAAGATTTCTAAACAAGTATGGTCTTGGGGGAGTAGTGGGAGAGAGAAAATTAATTCCATCCATTCATTTCTATGACAGTTGCCTTGCTGCACACTCTGTAAAACAGTAAAGGTATACAATTTAGCAAGAAACAAGCCTCAAATATTTTCAGCTAAAAAATTTAGGAAATATATATTTTTTAAATATCCTGAAATTTTCAATTTGGAAGGGTTTCCCTTGAAATCAGATAACACTAGTTAAAGTGAATAATTCGGTCAGTATATAGAAAAATAATGTAGTTATTCAGAAGCACTGCATGGAAACTTTTAACTTTTAAGGTTTTCTATATGGCTTAATGCAATTGGTAGCAATAAACATATAGGATTTAAATCTGCTAAAAAAATTCTGAGACCAAATTATTAATAGCTAAGGTAAATGGGAGTAAAGTAAATATGAGATTGTGTCAGGAAGAGAAATCTTCTACGTCCATTTAATTGTCATGCTTTATTTATTGAATCTACTCAGTGTTTCCATGTGACTTCCCTGACCACACATCATGAAGCCCTCTGAAGCCATTAAGCCCCTCTTCAGCAAGAACAGTTAAGTATCGTATCTTTGTCTCCACAGCTTGAGCAGTTTAGCCTGAAGTGTATGGAAAGAGTATTAGGGAAGTGTGCAGCTCATATATAGAGCTGCTTTTGTCTCCTGACTCACACTGTTTCAGATACACAGATAATAATCAGATAGAAGATATGAATACATCAGAATATTAAAGCCTGATAAAGACCTTGAAGTTTACCTCTGATGATATCGGAAGTTGGTATCATCAGGCTTTTAGTATCCATTTAATCTCCTGTAGAAAAAGTTCTTTTCATGAAGGCGCCTCAAATGAACATAATATTCTATGCTACAGTTATTAGTACTAATATTGATAAATCTGATATGCTAATATATTGTCTGCTGTAATCTTTTAAACTCCTGTTCTGTGGCAGAATCTGTTTACTCTTGGCTGTTGGCTCTGGAGAACTGCTGTGCTGTACTTGGGAATAGTTCAGGGAAATACTCCTGACTATCTGTTCCCAACCTTGCTGTGGTTTGTATAGCAGGTTTAATTTCTGTCAGGCTGCAGTAAGAAGGGGGGGCTGCAGCTCCTTCTGGCGGAGGGGCGTAGGGCTGGCATCATGTAAGCAATGCCTAAGAATGGTGGTACCGAAAGATGACTCAGAGACCGAGCATCATCTGCATTGGGCCCTGGATTAACAGGCCTCTTGTAGGAAGGAAACTATTGTTTTTCAGTATTTTAGGAATACTGTTGCTTTAAAAAGAAATCTAGAGCTCAACAGCATGGTTGATACATGGATGCTGGTTGCATTTTCCCTGACTGAAAAAATGTGTTGTGCAAAGTATTAGCTGCAGCTAAATTCTGTTTCAAAGTGAAATATACAGCTTCAGTGACAGTTCTGTGAAGATCAGTAAGTTGTGTATTCTTTCTATCCTTTATACAGGCAACACTTAATGAAGTACACACATTAGTAAGATGTCTGTCCATCCTGCTGAGAAATGAACTGTGAAAAAATTTAAGCAAACATGTTCCAACTGTTCCTACAAAGGATTGCACGAGTCACACATTTTGTTTCCACAAAACTTTCCCCACAATTTGCTTCTGCTCAGCATGTACTTCACTTAGCTTCCTACAATTAAAATTTGCAAACAAAAAAGCTTTCCAGTGCTAACAGACTCATATGCTTTCCGAGAGATTTGGAGCCACGTGTTTCAGGAATGGCTGGGTACACTACGCCAATATAATATAAAGGCAATGTCAATCACCTTCTCTCACTTTTTAATAGCTCCCCTCTGTGATTCTCGTTCTCCGTCACTAGAAACTTAAGATTAAAGGAACTTTACTATATTTCAAGTACAGTTTAATCCATTAAGATGGATCTCCTTCACAGCAATGGAGTGCTTATCATTCAGCATTTACAGAGGGACTACAGGGCTTACCAGGATTTCCTTAATTTTATGTCACATGTTGGTGATCCTCGGAATATATTTTCAATTTATTTTCCTCTTTGGTTTCAGCTCAACCAAGTGGTTGGTACTAAAATGATATGGGTGGCAGTCATTGGTGATTGGTTCAACCTCATATTTAAATGGTAAGAAGTTTGATTTGTTTTAAAATTTGATATTTATAATAATAGTTACTATATGTACCTCAAGTTTAGAAAACTTTCTGTGAATAATGTACTACTAGATTTTCCCTGGTAACTATAAAATAGGAATTCACTATGAAGATATTTAAGATACGTTTGAAATACCATTGTAATAAGATGAGAAGAACCTGTAGAACTATTACATTATAGTTTTGCAAATATAGTTCTTCATATTCTCTGTAAGATTATTTATCATGCTTTGCTGAGGCCTTCTTATGTAAAAATCTTTTCATTTAATTACTGCTTTTTTTTTTTTTGCTTTTTTCTTTTTGTCAGGATTTTATTTGGCCATCGCCCTTACTGGTGGGTGCAAGAAACAATGATTTATCCTAATCAGTCAAGCCCATGCCTTGAGCAGTTTCCTATAACATGTGAAACTGGACCAGGTAAGAAATGTTGGAGATTACCTTGGTACATTGATAGGGATAGCAGCTTCAAGGGGGAGAGAATGGGACTTAAGAAGGTCTTATATGGTACAGGAATCTCAGAGCTCATGTATAAAATAGCACAAAAAACAAGTAGAGGAAAAGGAAGAAGTACAATAGGTAGGTATTTACAGTATGACGAGTATTTCCTTCATTGCCTTTAAAAGGTGCAAGGGAGGAGGACTTGCTTTAAAAATAACTACTACTAGAATGAACTGGCATATTGGAAAGAAATTTTCACAAAACTTGTGAAATACATTGTTTAATGTGTTACAAGACCGAGCCAAGAGCTACTGAATTTGAGGGCTTGTTTGCTGTTGCAACAAGTAGTCAAACCCCATAAACTAAGTAGATGGTTCAGTGTAAATAACAATAGTCTCAGCAATCGATTACATAATATATCACAAGTGGAAAAGAGCCAGAACCAGACACTGGCACTGAATGTGTGTGTACAAATATATGGGGAAAAATTATTTTTGAAATGTACCTTTTCAATATATTTTCACTTTTTATGTCTCATTATCTTCTCTGTGGAAATCAAATGCAATACTGATGAAGCTAAATGAACTTGTGCAACCCCAATATGTGCAATAAGATGAACTTGCAATGAGCTAACTGAATTTAGTTTAATTTTTTGAGCAAGAAAATACTGACTGTGGAAATGATGTGCTTTGCATCTTGTCAATGCCACTGAAAGCTTTTAAGCAGTTTGCAGAGCTGTATTTTGTTAACAGTACCCTGCATTACATCCCATTGTAATTGTGAACAAGAAGCTTAAGCCCTTGTATGAGGCAGGGTTTAATAATGACTGGTCTTTATGTAATCTGCAGTTTCTTTCAAATTACTTCATTTGAGACCTAACACAAAGTGTTACCAAAAGCCTTCAGAACTGAGCCCATTCAGTGCTGTCTAGATCCGAGCCCTGTCTCAGGAGACAGTGTGTTTCCTTTTGATTCATTGAAGCAGAAGGCATTTCTTCTTGTTACTGTCTTTCTGAAAGGTCATTCCTCTTTCTGTCCAGTGGGTACAACTGTCGTATTGATTCCTTCTTTGCACTTAAAATGACAACATTTTTCCCACCTCCAGACTTACTCTGGACCACGAAGATTGTCACTGACCTGTTTCTCATTAGCAAGAGGAGGCGCAGTCAGTGCAGTTGTTACATGCACTCATTGTATGAGCTTGCGTGGTACTTCACATGCTTTTAAAATAGCAATTTATATTAAAATATTAGAGAAGCAGCCACAGACATGAGAAAAGCAGATCCAAATACTGCTAGGATAGCCTGAACCTCAAACTCCATGTCTCAGCAAAAGGGAAAGCTGAGGGAACTGTTCATATGACTACATAGCAAACAGTTTAGGACCTGAATTTCGTTTGTACTGCTGGAATTAACTGAACTAAAACCCTGCAGCCATTTGTTTTCTCGTATTTGTAAAGCTTTAAGAACATGAACCTTAAGGTGGAATTTATGCTGTTTCGAGTAGGTAATTTGCAGATGAGCTATGAAATATTATTCCTAAATTACATTTTCCTAGGTGACAACAAAGAGAAGCTTTTCCACTGCTGACATACAATGTTACTGTTTCCTCATCAGTGACATTTGTTCCATTGTGAGGTTTAGCTCATCTGTTAGGAAGTTAACAAAAGAGCTGGTAGAGTTACTCTAAATGTACTGCCAAACAGAATAGCAAAAATAAATGCAGGGAGTCAGAAATCATTGTGCTTGTCCTGCCTAGACATTTCTGCTTTGCTACTTCACTGAAATACTCTTTTACTCTACACACTACTAGATAGTACTGGCTCATAATACATTCTTGAGCCAAAATTATTTCTTCTGATAGTGAAATAACCCTGTGCCTTCTCTTTTGTCTCCACAGAAAGCCAAGATGTAAAGGTCCCAGATTTATAGATTCCAGTGATCTATTTTTTTTTTTATTTGTTGAATGTAAATCTGGTGAACATGAGAAAGGAAGTTACAGATTAATTTTAGGAATCACTTTCCTTGCATCACGCCAGCATACCTTGTTTTTTGGTGATTTTCACAGCCGTCAGAACTTCTCTGTGGTTTCATATTGCTTCCAGTAAAATTAAAATTTTACTTTTTAAATTAAAACAAATTACACATATATTATTATAACCTGCACTAAAAAGAAATCACTGTTGTTCTCTATATGAGAGAGTGTTCCCTGTTATAGACTGCTGTAGGTAGACTACTGTGTGCTGTACCTGTGGATACAGCAATTAGAGCATCATATCATGTGCCAGTTTCATTGACAATCTGCTTTTAACTTGTTGATATCTTACAGCACCTTACAATATATAAAATTAATCACAGTGAAGCATAAGGACACATTTTTTCTGTGCTTCAGATACATTTCTAAAATTATTACAAAACTACTCAAAATGTTAATTACCAGCATTGTACTATTGCTAATGAGACACAGCTCACAATTGGTAACACCACGGTAATTGCAAAAGCAGATAAAACACAGCTTGAAAGTGCTATCTAAAGTTATACTAGTACTTTAGTTTAGAATGTTATAAAGAGCTAAATTTCTGTTGCTCCTGTTAATTATGGAGAGGCTTATTCAAGACTTTTCTCATGTGATCCTCATGAATAATTTCTACATTCCATGCTACAACTCTAGGACGGTCCTAGGTGCTTTTTTAAATTTTTAAATCCAAGTAATGGAAAAATACTTGTTTTCCTATCAAGATTCCAACTCACACCTGTAAAAAGGGAGTAAGCTATTACCTTTTTGATTTCAGACAAGTATTATAGATTCCCTATAGATGAACCTTCTGAAAAATTCATATGGCAAAAATTTAATTTTAAAAAGCAGTTCATATTCTTCCAGCCTTTGTTAGCCATTTCCCTTCTAAATGATTAGGTGCCAGAGTAATGACCATTAGACATTTTCTGTATGACAGATGTCACAGTCTTCATTCTTGAGTTGAATATTTCCTTTTTGTTTTTACTAGGAAGCCCATCTGGACATGCCATGGGATCATCCTGCGTTTGGTATGTAATGGTCACAGCAGCACTTAGCTACACAGTTAGATGGAAAGATAAATCAGCTGTTACCCTTCACAGGTCAGTGTCTTTCTATGATTCCAATTCATTGTATTCAGATATTTCTTTAAATACATGCTATGTTTTAATGGATTTAATTTAAACAAATATTCACAGTTTGGTCTATTTTGTAAAAAAAACAAACAACCCTTTATTACGATCTACTTCAGCAGAAGAAAAAGTATATTAAGAGGATTTATCTGTTTGTATAGTCTGGTATTTATCAATTTACAGATATTGCATACAATATCTCTGAGTCAATCCTAAATCTTCAGTGCTGGAAATTTTTAATTCTATAATTGTCACTATGTGTTGGATTTTTTTGGTTAGTACATTTACTGCTTTGATGATCATCCTTTGCCTATTTTAAAGCAAGTGCACACAATGTTGACAAAATTCACTGTAATTTGTTGCTCAGCTCTGTGGGAAAGTCCTGCAATTGCTTTGGTGGCTGTTCTTTCTAAGGCTGCAAGGTTTTCACACTGTGAATTTGTTATGAAATAATTGAGCTTTGCATATAGCTATGACTTCATGATGAGAGATATGTTTAAGGTATTAGTCCTAATTTAATCTGCCATTGATGACTTTCATCACTTAAACCACAGAGGTGTCTTGGACCTGAAATTTCTGAGATCTGTTCCTGTAACCACTCTTGATAATGTTTTAGTACTGACTTCAAGTTTTTAATCATCTACTTAGTAAACCTCTGCTGGTAAAAGCATGAGCCTTACATGATAGGTCTTGGAGTAAATAAGCAGATGAAATATCTTGTTTTAATTTTTAAGCATCTTTATTTTCCCTCTTAGACTAACATGGTCATTCCTCTGGAGTATTTTTTGGATTATCCAGATCAGTGTGTGCATCTCAAGAGTATTCATAGCGACACATTTCCCTCATCAAGTTGTTCTTGGAGTTTTTGCTGGTAATGCTGCTATTTTTTCTTTCCTTTTTAACCTATATGCCATTTTTTTTAACTATGAGAGAAGACAAGAGATTTTTAGTAGTTGGACTCGTCTTGCAGACTCAGTGGTGCTCTCCACTCTCTTGAAAATCAGGGATTTGATAATGGTCTGAAGGTAAAATTTGTGAGGTAGAATGTACCTGCTGCCTATGTAATTCACAGTGAAGGGAGTGAGCCCTTGTCCAACTGCCAGTTGATGCTGACTTTATTGTGTCCACAGTGCTTCAGACTAGCTCTGACTGCTTTGTACTGGCTGCATCTGATCTTTTACTGTGCTGCCTGTGTGGAAGACATCAGGGAAGAGGTTGCTCCTACATGACTCTGACCTTTCCTCTCAGGAGGAAGTTATTTGGGTCACTTCAAATGGTGTCCAGGTGCAAAATAGCATGTGTGGACAAACACAGAGACTTGGGGCAAAATGGAAAAAAATGTAAATAGCAGGACAAACTCCCCTGTGTGATTTAAGATGCTAAAGTACAATTTTCAGAGTTACTTAAGCATATTATAGGGAGTCCAAACTATGAGCAGTATCTCTGGTATCTGTCTGATTTTAGGGAGGGTGACCAGTGCATTGAGCAGGGGCTTCCTGCTCATGTTCTCTTTCATGGATGCAGTGCAGCCTGAGCAGTGCTGGCTAACAGCTTTCCCTCTTCACAGTCAGGATAAAATGAGTACAAGAAAAGTGTTCTCTGTGTCTTTTCCTTAAACACTCAAAGCCTATGTGGGAACTGGTGATTCTGCATTGCTGGAGCCAGTCTTTGAGTGAGGGATTCTTTTGGAAAAGGAATGTTCCAGTTTACATCTAATATTTGATAGGTTGTCATCTGGGAGATGCAGTCAGGCCTTAAGGTAGGCCTCATATCAAAACCATGTAGTGCTTGGTTTGTTTTTTTTTTTTTCCAAAGTGGCAGTTTTGAGTGGCAGGAAAAGTTTTGTAATGTACTGCAAAAGTGGTAAATTCTGTGTGTATATGTGTATGTATAAATACATATATATATATAGACACACATGTCAATATTTATTACATAGATATTCTTCTGTCTTCAAAAGTCAAATTCTATAGGGACACTAGAAAATGCTTCTTCAAAGTACAAATGTGTTGTTCCCTGTAACACTGAGTTTCTAATCCACAGGCATTCTTGTGGCAGAAGCATTTGAGCATACTCCTGCTATTCAGACAGCAAGCTTGAGAATGTACATCAAGACAAACTTGTTTCTTTTCATTTTTGCCCTTGGCTTTTATCTATCCCTCAAGCTTCTTGATATTGACTTGCTATGGTCTGTTCCAAAGGCCAAGAAGTGGTGTGCTAACCCAGAGTGGATAAACATTGATACAACTCCATTTGCTGGACTGGTGAGGAATTTAGGTGCACTCTTTGGTTTAGGTCTTGGAATTAATTCTGAAATGTTCATCACAAGCTGCAAAGGTAAAAATAGCTGCAAGATTAGTTTCCGCATATTGTGTATAGCTGCTTCTTTAGCTACCCTGCAGCTGTATAATTTTGTTAAGATACCTACTCATACTGAGTATTTGTTCTACATTCTCTCTTTTTGTAAGAGCGCAGCTATGCCTCTGACTGTAGTTGCCTTGGTTCCCTACTGTGTCCACTCATTAATGAGGACAACTGAAAAGAAACTTAATTAGGTAAAGTTTCAAAATGGTTAGCAATGTGGGGTTGGATGTGAACTGTTCAAGAACCCTCTGCAAAGGCAGTTTTGCTAATTCATTTGAACCAAGGGGATGCCACTGCATCTTTGATGTACTCCTGGTAAGCAACCAGTACATCCAAAATCAGTACACTCAAGCAGCTGAGAAATATTAGTTGCTGATTTTATTCCTAGAAATATTGCAAGCGCACTGCAGTATGGTTAGAAAAGGCCCGATACTCTGGGTCATAATGAAGTTTTAAAGTATAACCAACCATCTTTATTTAGCTATAAGGTGGTCTTTTAGTTCTGTCCATCTCTAGCTAGATAATGCTTCAAGCATCAGTTGTACATAGTGATACTCATATATTTAATTTTTTTATAAATAGATACTGTGTGTTAAACTGCTACATAATGGTGTGACAGTATCACACCACATACGGCTGTACCCAGACACTGTGAAAAAGGCCAGCATGGTTATAAACAAGGCTTTCAATTTAATTTATTGAGCTTCCTGAGCAAACCAGCTTCTGATTAAGTCAGATGAGAAAAAAAAGTTTATTACCATTGGATTCTGTAGAATATATTTTTGCATTACTGTGTGGTTTTTGTAATTTTTACTTTTTGAAAGTGGTCATGTGAATCATGAATGATAGAGATCACACCTTCGATAGGGAAAATGCTTAAATATGGTGTAAAAAATCTTTGGTTTCTGTACATCTACACAGAGCAACAAATGAAAAAAATTGTCAATAATGAAATTATCTCAGCATATGACCTCAAGAATGTTGTTCGTGCTCCTGTATTGCAAAGGTAATTCCTGCTAATTCTCTCAGCTCAACAGTCACAAGCCTGAATCACTGTTAGTAGTTGTGTAAATCATGAAAATATGGTTGCAGACTGTCACTTCAAGTTTATATTCTTGTCACCTTTGTTTAACTAAGCACACAAGTAACTAATATGTTGAATATATGTTTGCTATATAAAATGGATTTTCTAAATAGGCAAAGGGGGTACTTTCCATTTTATTCGTTATTTGGCATCTATTGTTGTATGTTCCCTTTCAGTGCACAATTTTTAAGCAGTATTTTGCTGATACCATCCCATAAAACTCTCTCTCTCTCTCTTTATATATACATATAAGCTATATATATATAGCCTTAGTATGCCTGGCTATAATATGGGTAATGAAGGCTAATAATATATGATCTGAAAGCAATAAGGCTTAGAAGATGTAAACATGATATTGCTTCTAGACTTCCAATTAGATGGGAGGTAATTGAAAGAATCTTATTTAATTGGGTAAACAAGGTAAATAGTTTGGTGTTGGCCTTTGGGAATGAACAAGACACAAATTACAGAATTAAATCTGAAACAGGCATCCTTAATTAAGAGCCTAATAAGGCTACCATGACTTAAGAAAATTAGTCATCTGCTTTTAAGTCTGAGGAATATTCTGCTTCATGCATCTCCTGATACCTTCTCTAATGGTTCTCTGAACTTTTTCCCACAGCAGCTGACCTGAAGCCATGCTTTTCTATAATTGTGACTCCTTAAGCAAAATCACTAAGTTCTTGGGACTAGACACAAACAATGAAGAACAAAGACAGCTATGACAAAGATTTCAGCTGTGTTTGTTGCTGTGTGCTTTGTTACTCCCTAGCGGTGAGATGACCTACAGATGCATCGCAGAGCAGTAGCAGGTTGATTGAGTTGTTGCTCTGTTCCTGGCTCTTCCTAGCCTGTAGTAGGGGATTCTTCATGCACAGCTGTCCAAGGTTCTCATAGCAACATTTGGATTAGTGGCAATTTTAAGCTGGGAGTTATGGGTAGGGATCACATTTCTAGGCTTCTAATCACGTGAGAATCTCTGCTTCCCAACACTGACAAAGAATCTTGGTGCTTCTCTTGGGGTAGACACAACCATAAATGTAGAATGACAACTGGCATTATGCAGTATTCTTCTAAACTCTCTAAAGGCATGTAGGAAGATGTGGGCTCTCACTCACTTTCTTGGACTGTCCTGTTCATTCTGTAATTTCAGTGCTTCAGGGAAAAGGACATAGAACATCTTCCTGTCTGAACCACCTCTTAATTTTTCTTCAACTATTAAAACATTAGTAAATCAAAGAATGGTGATACTAACATGAATAATATCAAATGAATAAATTTAGTGTAATTTTACTAGCAATTTCAGAAATTAACTAACTGATAATGCAATGGTTATAAGACACTTTCTGAGCAGCTGAGTGTGTTGTGGTATGGAGATTTATGTAAATGCTTGAAGAATCTCCAAAAAGGGCTCCCAAATCTTCAAACAGAGCCTTTTAGCCTTTTCCAGAGTGGTGGATTAGAAAAGTATCAAGATAATCTTGATATTTTGATAGAATTGAAAATCAGGAGCCAAACATGTAGTTGTTGCAGTGAAATAAACCTGCATGTCCCTTACTCAGGCTTCAGTGAATTTATTGCAGTTGAAAATTACAGTTCAGACCGTATTTAAATAGACTGTGTGACCTTACTAAGAGCTCATATTGTTAAACATTTAAGCTCCAATTTCACCAGGCCTTTGCAGCCATTTAAATTGTTAATATTTGAAACAGATACAGCACATATACACTTGCAGGATGAGCTAACGACTCAGCTTAGTTTTGGCCACAAACCTTTTGAATTAAGGTTTTCCTATGTAATAAAGAGGGTGGAAAGTGTAGGACTGATCCCCTTGCTCCCACTAGTAGGATCCCAGGAGAAATTTAACCTTTTATTCTTGACTTAGAGATGCCAAGTAATTCCTGACTTAGAGATGCCCATAATAACATTGGGAAAATGCTATTCCAAAAGTAGTTCTATCTCTCTGCAGAAAGCTTTTCATGAGGCAGGAGTTATATGAAATGAAGCTGTCCCTCACTTATACACACTAGCTGACAAGTTGTCATTATATTCAGTTCACAACACTCTTGCTACTATGCAGCTTTTATTTTTCAGCCTCCCCTTTCCCTGTTTAGCCTTCCTGGTGGAAGGACTCTGGGCCCAGACAAGCTTCTACCTAGAGGAGTCTAGTTGGAGCAGGAGCTGGATTTGCAGACTAGTTAGGTGCCATCCCAAAACAGTATCGTGGTTATATCTGCCCAGAGGAATAGGGTGTTGGAAAATGCAGCTGTCATTGATCATGCAGAGAAGCATACAGCAGGAGACACCAAATGGCACCATCTTCTGTCAAGACTAATAACTCAGGTCTGTATTGAAAGATGTACGCAAATGACTTTGGAATGGTTCGGGAATATTGTCACCAAGACCCAGGGCTGGGACATTTTACTGGTGAGGCAGCTGCAGCAGCAAGACCAGTCTAGCTCTGCACTGAGCATTCCATCAAGGCTTGCTGCTCATGCCCACACACCATGTAGTGCCACCTGCAATCCAATCCCTTTGCCCAGGTACCAAAGGTTTTTCAACACCTTGTAGGAACAAAGTGGTAGGAGGTGGCGTCCAGGAATGTGCAACTGTTTATGTACACGGTGAGTGCATTCTGTTGGAGTAGCACCCATCCCAGCATTCAGCTCTCGGTGTTTCCCAGCTGCCTGGAAAGAGCATAATGTTCAATGGAAGAGCAGCAGCACTATCACTCAGCTTGGGCCATGGCCCCGTGCTCCTGCAGGAAGGCAGCAGGCTCCTGTGCAGGCAGGAGTTGGCCTTCTCAGCAGCTCCATCCTGAAGCAAACCCTTGTCACAGACATGATACTTGCTGGCTGCTGCAAGATACTCATGTGCTTAGCTGAAGGGTAAAAGAAGAAATGCTAGAGCACAAGAGCCACTAAAAAATACAATTTATTGGTTTAATTTGGGTCGCAAAGGTATTGCCCTTTAGGAAAAATAATTATGAAATAGGTATACATAGTCATTGTAATTTTTAATGAAGAGTCACTCTTTTTCTGTGGCCTTAAATAATAATATTAATTAAATATCATATACATATGTTTGCAGGTTATTGATAGTCACTCTGTCAATATTTTCCTGAGCCATCAAACTGAAATGTAAAAAGGCTAAAAAGATTAAAGCAAACAAGGCAGCTTTTTCTTTTACTTTTCAGTTAAGGTTTAAAATATAGACTTCCTTAGAGAAATAGCCATTTCAGTGCTGGTTGTGTAATTTCAATAGGGTATGTGGCAGTGGTTCTGTTAATGGAGTTGTATAAAAGTTGAAATTGGGTTTTGCTGCCTGGAATTAAGGGATGTATCCTAATGAACTTTTTACCCTTACAGCTGTCTTTAAGTACTGCTACTATTGCAGTATTTTATAAGAAGCAGCATGACTTCTAGTAAAGTGAGTGGAAACCTGCCTGCCCACCCCGCCATCCAGCCCAGGTGCAGATTTTGGGACATGGAGAATGATTTTTCCAGTTAA
The DNA here is from genome assembly GCA_013400575.1 of Peucedramus taeniatus. NCBI lineage: Eukaryota > Metazoa > Chordata > Aves > Passeriformes > Fringillidae > Peucedramus > Peucedramus taeniatus. The sequence continues at coordinate 362,055 of WBNO01002169.1, read as the reverse complement.
TACTCTGTTGTTTAAAATAAATATTTAAATATTGAAACTGTAATCTATACTTTCTTTCTATCTGCTTTTCTCCAAGATCCTAGTCACTAAAGGAAACAGTCCTGTTATGCTGCAGACAATAATCAATAACATATTTCAGTGAAATTTGTGGTAGATCTTATAATAAACTGTGACAGATACAAGTTTCTCCCAAAAGAAACTCCTTCCTGACCTTTGTAATTTCTGAATATATTGTTGCTCTGTTTATCAACTGTATTTAATACAAAGAATTAATTATGCCTATTTTTTCCACCTTCACTTGTGATTGTATTACCTTCTGAAAAAAAGAACATATCCATCACCATTTCAATAGAAGTGGTTTAAATAATTGATGATTAACCATAGAATTTTACATTAATTTAACTAAGGCATTTATTCCTATTCAAAAATCTTCTTGACAGCTGATTAGAATGATGAGTGTTAGCTGGAGAGTCATGGGCTAGGAAATGATCTTCACCAGCTTCTGTTCCTTACCTTGGTTGCCTTCCTTACTTTTTTGGAGCTGCCTTCTTTGTAAGTACTGACTGGTTTGTTGAAGGGGCACAGCTGTGTCAGTGCTGCAGGTGCACGCAAGGGAAGCCCAGCCTGCCCTAACAGCACTGCTGACGTGTGTGGTACAATGGGTAAAAGAACGGGGCTTCTGCATCCACAGGAAGGGCCTCTGCTGAAATCGTCTGAGTGACAAACCTTAGGACAGATTTGATCCCTTCAGATGTACAGCATCATTTGAGGGGTTGTGTTCACTCATTCAGCTTACCTAGAGAAAGGGCAATTTCCTGAACACCAGAGTCTTCCTTGATCGCTAGTTGAGACATGACAGGACTGTGCAGTCTGACTGCAGTGGCAACTCCCCATACCACCAGGAAAGATCTTTCCCAGTTTCAGGCTTTATTTCCCTTATCAGTGGGCTAAGCTACTTCCTGAATGCATCAGCCTGTGCTTAGTGCCTTGCATGTGCTGGACAAGTGTGCTTGATGCAGACGGCTACATACATTCAGGGTTCCACAGATCTCACTGTACTGTAGAGCACGCACTCTGTAGCACAATTGAGCACCAACATACACATACCTGCCACAAAGTATTTGCTTACAGAAATCTTTCAAATTTAGAATCACAGTCATTCAGCTAATTGGGGCTCCAGTAGTAACAAGCTTCCAGTAGGCTCCTTCCATGGCCATCAGTTCATCATGAGTGCCCCTTTCAATGATGAGTCCTTGTGACATCACAGCGATGATGTCAGCGTTCTGGATGGTAGACAAGCGGTGGGCGATGACGATGCAGGTGCGCCCTTCTCTGGCTTTATCCAGCGCTGCCTGCACAGTCTAAAGGCAACAGACAAAGTGTCAGAATAAAAGTATGCAAATAGAACAGGGCTCAGAGCTGGAGGAACCCAGTTGCTTCAGATTAATTAACCACATTGCAACACTTGTAAAAGGGACTGTGAGACTAAATCAGAGGTTCTGATACTGATGTGCTTAGCTGGGTCATGAACTCTATTTATCAGTAGTACAAACAAAGGACAGCTAAACATAGAGGTAGAAATTAAGGAAGGCCTTTACTTTGCTGTCGTGCTGAATGTCAAATGAATGCTTTGAAATCCAGGCAATTCAGATATTTCTGAAGTGCTGCCTCTCATAGATAGTTTAAGAGCACTTGGGACTGGCTGCTTTTTCTTACAGGTGCACCTCCTGCACTTCTAGGAAAGATCATTAAAGGTGTAAGTGATGAATTCACAGAGCGGAATAATGTGCAATCATGCAGCGGAATATGTTGGCATATCTATAGAACAGAAAAGGTATTGTATGCTGTAGGCCATGGTGTTAACTTTTCTGTATTGATTATCACTGTGCTTTTACCTTTTCACTTTCTGTATCTAAGGCAGATGTAGCTTCATCCAGTAATAAAATGTTAGGGTCTCGTATGATGGCCCTTGCTATGGCAATGCGTTGCTTTTGCCCACGAGACAGCTGGGATCCCTGAGCCCCAACATTAGTTTCATATTTCTGAAAAATATACAAAAGGAGTATTTTATTTAGGTGTAATTTAACACACCAGTACACAGCTAAAGGAAGAGAAGGAGAGAGGCAAGAAAGCCGACCACTGCTGACACTTGCAGAATCTGGGAATGCAGAAACAACCTAGAGCAGCAAACATGTTTGGGGTGTGGCTTCCAAGCTGTGCTTTGTCTGCACATGGCCCCGAGGCCCAGGCAGCACAATGATGAGCCTGGAAGGAAAATGTGATAGCAAGATGTTGGCTGATTTGTCTGAGGCAAAAAGAATTCTCCCTGCCCTAGATTTGGGAGAAGAAGCTGAAAGTGATTTAAGGACTTTCTAGAAAAGTGCTTTGTTTTGATACCTAAATTGTATCCATAGCTTATATGTTCTTTTTATATTATTTCAGTGCATTTAAATATTTCTCAAGTGTACATAAGCAGCCAGCTTCAAATATTTTTGTGTAAGTATCATGTCCTACTCACAAGGCAAATCTCGCATAGCTGGGAACAGGATTTATGTATTTGCTTACTGTGTAAACATTCAGTAGTAACTCATACCCAGACTCTAAGGAACACAAAAAATGGTCACAGCACCCTCTTGCTCCTACTGTCACAGCTATAAAAGGACATAAAAAGGTGCATGCATGTAGCAACTTCAACTGGTTTCAGAGCAACTCCTGCTGCAATGAACACTGAGCAGCCAAGGCCTCGAGGGTACTTACATTAGGCAGAGACATGACAAAATCATGCAGTTGAGCCTTCTGGGCTGCTTCTATGACTTTTTCCATTGTTGCTTCTTTTGTGTTACTGCCATATTTGATATTATCAGCAATGCTGCAGTCAAATAGCACAGGCTCCTGTGACACTATTCCGATTTTTGATCTTAGAAACTGCACATTTACATTCTTAGAGTCGTGTCCATCTATTAACTATGAGGAAATGGGATAAAACTTGAAACATCATTACAAAACAACAGCTTGCAATACCCAAATAGTTTATAGCAAAACTAAATGATTTAACCATATTATTAAAACACAAACACAACTGATTTAAAGTGATTGGTTGAATTGCTTGTCTCTGACTTCTTTGTGCATAATGTGTATTTTGTGGTATGGCTTTGACCCGTACCACAAAATACACCAGACCATTTGCTCAACAGAAGTCCTAGTGAACTATTTAATTGCTTAAGGTTAGGCACATGCTTTATTGCCTTCCTGACAGTGATCGCCACACAGATTTTTTTCCAGAGAAAGATAAATCAATCTAGATGGGTAAGTATTTACATCAGGAAAACATAAAAAAGCTTTCAAAGCTATCAGTAATTGAATAACTGGAATTTAAATCTAGGCTCTTTGTTGCTTCATTCAGACTTGATTTTGCTTGTGCTCTTACAATTCACAGCATACATTTATATGTTTCATACAGAAGCTACCAAGGCAAATGCCTATGGCCTGCCTAATGCATCAGAATGCACTTGAGGCATGTAGTTCTCTTATCTTGTGTGAATATGTCTGAGATATTACTTAGGAACTGTCCAAATGGTCCACATCTGTCCTTTTGAGGAGAGGAAGCCTCAAACTGCACATGTATGAGCCACCACTGCTAGGCTGCACAGTAGGACACAGGCAGAAGGCCCTTGGAGTCCGACTGAAAACCAGCGCACAGAATCCACATTTTCTTTGCTTACCACACTTCCTTTCTCAGGGTCATAGAAACGCTCCAGAAGTTGAACACTGGTGCTCTTACCACAGCCACTACTTCCAACAAATGCCAAAGTCTGTCCAGGCTTAACAGATATAGAGAGTCCTTTCAGGACCTGAATATCAGGCCGAGAAGGGTATGTGAATTTGCAGTTAAGAAATTCAATGCTTCCCTTGAAATCATCCTGGTGAGAAGAAAAAGGAGAAAGATGTTACAGTGAGCTCGAGCTCAACCCTGAATTGTAAAGTACAAGACAGCTCTTCTTCAGATCCATTCTTGCATCTTTTGCCTGAAGTTTGACATTTGTGCTTATGAAATTATCTCAGGAAAAGGGAAAAAAACCATACTGGAGTAGCTGTGCTAGAAGTGAAGCTATTGGTCATAACACTCTTTCTCTGCATATGCTTCCCTGCATTGCACTGGTCAGAGGCATAAATTGGAAATGGCATTGCCTTGCAAATGGGCACATTTTTCATTTTAATATAGACACTGTGTATAAAAGAAATAATTTCAATTTTCTGTGTCTGACTTTCCAATTCACCAGAAACAGAGCATTTTCATTTTGTCTGACTCAACAATTCTTTGCCTCCTTATGGACACCCCCCACCAGCTTGATGTGAATGGAAAAACCTCCATTATAATCAGCAATAGTAAGGTTTGTTGTGAACTGTAAAGCAGGAAATAAGAGCTTACCGTTCTGTGAGTCATCCAGATCAGTTCCGTTACAATTTATAGAAGTTTTACACTGACAAATTCCTAATGGCCGACTTTATGCTACTCTTTCTGTCTAGTACAGAGCTTGCTTCCAAAACAGCAAAGACAAATAAAAATTTTACAATCAGCATAACCTTCTTGTAAGCATTGATCCTCATTAACTCCTAAATCACTAGTGCAACATCCCTGCCTGTAGTGAACTGACAGACATCACAAATTACGCTTCTCTACTCTTACCCATTTTTCCCCTTTTTCACTGTAAACACTGATTTTAGGAAGCCGATCAACCAGTTGAAAAAAGCGTGCAGCAGATGTTTTGGCTTTGGCATAGTTTGGGGTATAGGAAGAAGCTCTTCCCAAAGCAGTTCCACTGGTGACAATAGCAGAGATCACCCTGTGGGGAAGGGGGAAACAGTCATTCTTGGGAATCCATCAGGAAACTAAACACCACACTGAGTCCAGAACTTTTAGAGACCTGTTTGTGGCTCTGAGCAGGCTCTCACCTGAACACAAAGCTGTAATGGAGTCCTTCAGAATCAACGAGAAATCCCCCATATCGGTAAGAGACGGAGTTGGCAATGAACACAATGCTCTGGGCAAAGCCAAAGCAGAGTCCGTACACATGTGCTTTTTTGATTGCAGCTCTATAGGGCATATCCAGGTGCTTCTCAAAATTCTCGATAAACATTTTCTCTTTTCCTATCCCAGCTACTGTTCTGATGTTAGAGAGAGCTTCACTGGCAATCTGGAAGAGGAAAAAAAATTGGTAAAAGCTCCTAATTTTTACTTAGAAAAGTAGAGTATGGTCTCACAAGTGCATGATTCCTTCATGAACTCAGGATACTGATGCAGTATTTCATTCATTCATTCATACATGATACAGACTGGCCCAAGCATCAGACAGCCTAAAGAGAACTTTTCCTACAAGCAATTACCTATTGATTTCCTTGAGAGCAATGCTCTGCCTGCTCCACTGGAGCTGTTACTGTAAGCACTTTTAGGGAATCAGGCACATGCTCTCACTTGTGACTTATTTCACACAATGTGAATAAATGTGACACCCACTAAAGGAAAAATAGTTTTAGGATCTTCTTTGGTTGCATGGGTTTATTAATTATGTTTATTTCAATTGTTTTGTATTACTTTTAGCAACAGTCAGAGAAAGAGTTAAAAGGGATAGCATCCCCAACTTCCATTTCATAAATTGAATCCACTTGAATTTACTAAGTTTCCTCACCTGTTCACCCTCCCTCCCTCTCCGATGTCCAAAAGGCTGATGAGGTGGAACATAAAAATCTTCAGTGACACAATTTCCAAGATTTTTACCTTGTACATAAGCAAAGAGTAAGCAAATGCTTGCCTATGCACATAGAAAATGCAACACAGGAAATTTTGAGATAATCCCCACAGAAACTTGTGTGGAACTTTTGTTAGTTGAAGGCTTCATATTGTAATTTATTGCCAGTCAGAATTTGGGTTTATATCCCAAAAAAAGAGTACCACAATTTTATCTACAGAAGTAAATTGATGGCTTGTTTGGTCCTAATTTCACCCTTTTAATCTCAAGTAATTTTACTAAGAAATAGTTTTAAAATGCTGTAGTTTACTTGGACTTTGATAGTAGATTCATAATGTAACACATTCCTTTGGGAGGCAAGTGCGGTATTACAGCTTATGAATATTTTCAGCATGTCGGAAAAGATCTGAATGTAGACAATCAGAAATCCAGTTTCAGGGTTTATTTTTCTGGCCAGAATTGAGAGTCAATGTCTTGCATTATCATTCAATGTGAAGGAGCAGATAACAGGTATTGTGAATTGGTTTGGGCAGACTTTTTCCATGTTTAGCATGGAGCATGGCTCATGAGCAATCACTTTGGAAGAATTCGGTGTTTTTAGCATTTGGATGCAGTGCTGGCAAATAAATTAGAAAATAACACCAGACACAATCAATCATCACCAAAACTGCTGAAGCATTGCTTACAGTATGACTTCATCATAGCCTCTGGGTTGTTCTATTGAGTAAGAGCTGTTGCCTTGACTCATTAGTGAAGTTTCTCTCCTTGTCAAGAAGTATTTTGATTTAAGACTTTTGTAAATAAATAATTATTCTGGGTGTGGGCAATTGGTCAGGTCCTAATTCTTAAGATGGGAAGGGCTAAGAGCTTAATTCTTAAGCTGATGCAACGCACCAAAGGAAAAACTGTCCTCTAAAATCCACGTACCGATTTCTGGTTTGGTGCCAGATTCTCAGGTGCGAGCATTTCTAGGTGAACAGCTATCACTGTTTTTTGAGGACAGCTTAATCACAGGTCATCAGCAAATGGGAGTTTAAATAAAACCCAACAAAGGTGAACCAGACTGCTGAGAGGTCTGTGTCTACCACTTCAGTCCAGTAACTCTTGCAAGGTCAGTCACATTCCATGCAGCAAATGCTTTTGCACTTAGGGAGTTCCCAATGCTGTTTCAATGGTTTAACAAGCTGAAATATTGCAACTTATTCAAAAGCATTGCCAGTTTCATGACATTTGAATTACTGATGGTCCCTAAAGACTGATTTTTCATCTACCTGTGACTGCAAATATAAATTAGTCTTTAAACAGCATTACCCGTCCTGTAGCTTCCAGTGCTTTCTTGTCCTGTGAGGCAAATCCTGTCAGCATTTTAGCCTGCACAGCTCCAGATAAAGCCAAAAATGGCAGGAAACACATTATTACCAAACTCAGTTTCCAGCTGAAGTAGAAGGCAATGATCATGGCCACCCCAATGTTAGTAAAAGAATTGACAATCATTCCTATCTGCGATCCAGTTGCCTTTGAAGAAAAGAAACAGACATCACTGATTTGTACTTCAAAAACAAACTAAAAACATCTCCTATAAAACTTTAGAAAACTGTAAATTAAAATAACATAATACACTAACACCTAGACTGCAGTGGAATTTAGCCAGTCTGGATATACTTTTTTCACTTAATTGGATCAAGAGCAGGACTGCAAATGTCCAATATTCCTTTGATCCACCAAATTTTCCACTGAGAATTCCGAAGATTTTTTCTACTGATGGTGAGAAAGATAATGTAATTATTGAAATCTGTTGCCTTGTTTCCCTGGAGAATCACTTATCTGAATACATTGTTTAGCCTCTACATTTATCCATGTAGATATAAATAATCAACAGGACCATTTTATAGCTTAGCTATTAACAACAAAGCCTCACCAGTGATAAAATCAGTAAGCAACATCACTGAAAAGGGATGAAACAAAGTTGTATTTCTGCCTCTCCCTTTATTAAGGAAAAAAATTAAATACAGCGTTGATATCATCTTTACTGAAGGCATTTATTTGCTCCTTATGTACTTCAACAATGCTTTCTAACACACTTATTTACTCAAAAGTAATTTCCTTTCATAGCAGTAAGCAGCACCCTAAATAGGAACTATATTGCTATATATTAGAATAAAAATGTACATTTGATATCCTTGATGATTTTCAGTCAAACTCATTTGGAGGGTATGAACTTGGCAGCACAAAATGCTCCTCCTCTGACCGGCAGCAAGGTCTATGTCAGGCAGTGAAAGGTGCAGGGCACTGCTGCACAGGTAGCTCTAGTCTCCCTCACCCCCTGCAAGCTTTAGGTTGGATGGCTGTGCCTCACTTCAAACAAAGTAAGCCTTCTTCATCTTGCTTCAAACAAAGACATCCCTTAGGATATTAAATGGTGAGTCAGAGTTTTACAAGTTGATTTATTTCAATTAAAAGATACCCTGTAAGTGCCTGTGAGGTTTGCAGCAGTTTTGTCTGATTCTGTAGAAATTGCTGCTGACAGGGGTTTTGGAAACCTCTTCCCTAAAACCCCCATTAAGAGGTTTTTTAAACTAACTTACAATCTTCAGTCAAGCTGAAACATGACCATTTTTGCAACAAATGAAATCTGTAAATCTCCTTCCTTGTTTCTAGAAAATTGCTTGCATTGCAGCCCAGCAAAATGGCATCTGACTCACTTCTACCTAAAGATCAGTTCAGATAGGGAACATATATAGCTCAGCATGGTTTAACTCTCAGCCACTAAGGAATGCAATGCATGCAGCTAGTGGCTCACTTTCTTGAAGACTGAAACTGGCCGCAGGATTCCCAGCTGGACCACCAGTCAGTACTGCAGATTGGTTTTTCAAGTGGGTTGTCAGTTTAGATCAAAATTGCCACAACATGCACAATACCATGCTGAAAACTGGAAAACTTGGTTATTAATGACTGTCACTAACATACTGTTTTGACATGTTTTTGAAATAAACACTTTAATATTGTGGCAAAAAGCAAATTCATCTCCAGGAGAAAAAAAAAAAAAAAAAAAAGAAAATCAAACTTCAGCACTGAGTGTTCCTTCCTATTCCATTGTTGGTTGGTATTTTATGGATTATTGGGTTCTATTTTGTACTTTTAGGGTATACAATATACTACTATTGGTTCCACAGTGGCAGTCTATTAATAGAAATAGCTTAATTGACTTACCAAGAACTGAGCTACACTGCTTTGGCTGGTTGCATGGTAGCTAATTTCTGTGACAACATGACAAAATAGGCCTTCAGTCAGTGTCTATAGTAAAATGATTCATAAGGTGCCAGGTCTTACCCCTTGGACCTGTGAGGCATCTGTTGCAAGCCTGGTAGTCAAAGCACCGGGGCTGTTCTTCCGATCATCAAACCAACCAATGTCTTGCCCGAGCATAGCCTGGAAACCAATTTTCCTTAACCGTCTTGTAAGCAGCTCACCAGACTTGGCAAAGGTGTATCCCTGGGGTACATGAGAATAAAAACAGACTGTACAGAGACACCCACTGAGAAAGGGTGCAAAACCAAAAATATGTATTGCTAAATTGCACTGTTACCTGTAGAAACTGTGTGAAAAATGAAAGAACTCCGACTAAGACAAAGAGCACACAGACACCATTGATCTGGTTTTTTTGGTTTTCTTCATCAAGAATGGAGAAGGTCTTTGAAAAGAAATAAATAGAAATGTCAGTTTTGCTGTGTGTGACATATGTACTTGACTCCCAATTGCCAAGTGCGGAAATCCATCCTGCAACCAAAGCCAGAGCACACAGTTCTCCCTCGCCCCCTGCAAAGGTCCAGTTCCTTATTTTTCCTAAGGTGAGGCTGGATTAAAACATAATGGGTTTTACTTCTGTTAACCAACAAGTTCAGTATGCTCGGTGTCTGCGCACACTACTCCTATTTGTGGCCTATCCCTGGTTATAATTAACCACTCACCCCCCACTGTAAATAAGAATAACCAGAGAATAGCAATGTAATAAACAGCATAACAACAAAGCAACAGTAAAATCTGTCCTGTTAAATTGAACTATCCCATTCTGCAGCTATCCTAACATGGTCAATTATGTTTTTAATCTGTGTTCTTTGTTAAAAAATAACACTGACCATGGCAACATGCTGCATGGACAATAGCTTTATAAAAGGTTTATAAAAAAGAAGGATTTGATGCTGAGGTGCCCATATTCAGATCATGTAAGTCTCAGCAGTTCTACTGTGGACTATCTTTTATCTGGAACCATGGACTCCATGCCCAATAGTAGTAACAGCACACCTTTCAGTTGAGTTTCACTGGAAAGGATCCGTACTTAGAGACAATTCCACAGGGACAACCAAAGCATAAGTAAAAGAAACTACTGAAAACTTTGTTCAGAAGGTACATACACAGTTCTTCATTGGCTTTTTGGGACTAATTTCTGAAAACCTTCAGGGCAGACTTAGCTAAATTTATCCTTTTACTTCATAGCTGTTTTTTCCCTCACTTTTCCAGCATTATTGTCCCAGAGTACAAGCCCACATGTCTGACACAACAACACTGCAGATATTTGGGCAGATCTTAAAGCAGATGTATATTCCATCTGCCTGACTGCCTTGGCACCAGGAAGAAATATTTTAAATTTACGAATAATAAAACACAGATATTGGACTTCCTTCGTATTCATTATGGCTTGCTTTTTCTTGCAGCCTTTCTCCTTTGATAGACTGAAGCCTTCAAAAGTAGGAATTCATCCTTGGCAATGAAGATATTTAGTTAGCATCTTTAGCCCCAGACCTCCCAAGATCTAGAAGACTCCTCTCCAAAGGAATCAAAGGTAAGATTCACTCTGGAATGTGTATAGCAGTGTCTAAGCTGCTATCTAGTGAAAGCCACAGTCCTTGACATGAGGTCTGGACTCTCAAAAAGTGTTTGGAGGTGGCATACCTATGCCTAAAGGCCAAGGACATGCGGCAGAAATGTTAAGTAGATCAACAGTGCCTGGAACATCCTTTTTTCTCCTGCTCACAGGATCTTACTTAAATGTGAAACTGCAAGTAAATGTGATTCAAAGTTCTAAGCAACTTCCCAGAGAGAAATGTCTAGAGAAACCCCCAAAAAACAAACAACAAAAGGTCAGACTTTCATTTGATAGATTGCTGGCACTGCTCTTCGAATCCTTTTCTACTAGGAGCTCAAATGCTGGATCATTCATTCATTCATTCATTCATTTGCTTTTTCCCCGCCTGTAAGGTTTTTGACCTCCAACATCTGTCTGCCTTTTAGGGCATACATTTTTGTACCCATGTGTACCTACCATGACCTATGCAAGTGAGTGGGAAGCACAAGTTTTGTCCTACATCAGATGGGTACCAAAACCACAAAAAAACAGTGGCATTCCTATTTTGTTCCCAGTGAATGTGTTGTTACTTTACTTAATAAGATACAGCATGAACAGATGGGATTTCTCTAGCCTAATTCTTGAAAATTTAGGACACTTTCCTAGGCACCAGTTAGAGCAGCACTGAATATCTTCAGGCAGCCCTCCAGTTTCCCACCAACTTGGCGAGCACTTCCCCAGAAAGCTTTTACACGAAAGGGAAAGCATCCTTTTTTCTATCACCACAAGTTTTTGAAGAAATAAACACTCATGGCTGAACTTGATAAGTTTCAATAGAGGTGGTGAATTTTGATAATACTGTATCTTTTAATGAATGTTAAGGTTTAAAGCATATTCCTAATTCCTGCTTCCAAACCTATTGAGGCAAGCCTACTCTCTGCTGGTAGCTGTGAACCCAGATACAATTACCTACCTCTCCCTAGGCATTCTGCAGGGAGCAGGCAGCAAAAAGGTGCCTGAAATATGTAAACAAAAAAAAATGAAGAATGATTTTAGATTTGCTCCAAAGTTTTCTCAAAGTCTTGCCAAGTCTGTATAATAAAATTCTGCAAAGAATAACCTTTGCATGTGTCTCTCTCCACTGTACCTGCATGTGAGGTATTTTTTGTCTCATTTAAAATAAACTGTATGCAAGTATAGAAACCCATTCCCAACAGTTCCTGGAAAATGAACAAAAGAGATAATGAAGAACACATGACAAATGCTGATAAGTTTACCCCTTCAAAGAGCTCTAATGATAGTTTGATGACAGTGATATAAATATCTCTACTGAATAATTGTTTATAGGCAAGAAGGTTAACCCCATTTTCATTATGAGATCTAAAGATTTGCCAAAACATGTCAAGTGCATCATATATTCACTCTCCTCCGTTTCAGAGCTAAAATGCACTTTAAAATGTTACCATAACATACCCCAAGAATCTGACTGAATAACAAAGCATAGAGTGGATTGACGGCTCCATTCACAGCTGCTGCCAGAGATCCAAGCACCAGGTATGGCCATTCAGAGGCATTGTATTTCAAAATTCTGCTAAATGGTACAGGCTTGGCATCTTCCTCCACAACAGATCCCTAAAAAAAATAGGTTGGGTTTCTTAAGTAAATGCATTCCATCAGTGATGCTCTTCCTTTGACAGTGAGATAAAATATTTAGCCTAGTTTGTTCAACTAGTGGCCCAAACACCTGCTCTAGCTTTGGACAGGAGGGGCAGAGATGGCTGCTGTCTGGAGCTCTTTTGTGGCCCTAATAAGTCAAGTTTACTTAAAAAAAACACTTAAATAAACAACAACCTTTACCATCCCTGGGGAAAAAGAGAGAGATTCATATCTTTTGCAGCTCTGATTGTTCCAGCTGCAGAGGTAAATATACAACCAGTGTGAGATTTTCTGCCACTGAGACTCAGACTATTCCCTTTCAGCTGTCTCCAGACAAGGTGTGATGAAATGCCCAGTGCCAAAACTTAAATTCCCTCCTCACAAGCAGCTTTTTCTGTCACTCATTCAATCTCTTAATTATTATTTTAAAGTATTGTGAGTGACCACACTGATCAGACTGCATCAAGTTAACAGGTATGTGATATCATTAAAACAAGAGAGATTTCAGAGCAATACCTGGATTCAGGCTTTTTACATGGTAATTATGCCTCCCTTCTGTGAAACATCCTCAGACTATATGCTGAATTCTCATAATTATGCCCAGTAAGAGCAGAATATTCATCATCAAATTATAACTTATCCTTCAGTCTGATTTGTGCAGAATTTTTGTAACACTTTGTGTGCTCAGCCCTGCTCATCTCCCTCAATTCATATGACTAGTAACAGCCAGACAAAAAAGACACTGTGAAGACCTATCTTTTGGAAATATGCAGGGAGGAGTGGGTGGAAACATCTTGTATTTTCTCTTTTCTCTGAGCTGGTGCCAGAGTGACAGCACTCAAGCCCTGTATTTATCCACAGAATAGGCTTGTCAAGAAGGGTAACTTCTACCTGCTGCTCTCTATACTGAACAACTGCAGCCATGCAAATTGATGCAGGGAGCTTCATAGGCACTTTGGAAACCCACTGTGCATATTCCTACATATTCTGTGTAATTTTAAGGCATGCTGGCCTTTATTTTCTATGCCAGTTGATTGCATGAGGACACTGAAGTGAACTGATTCTGGGTTAAGTTGCAGTGAGGGTGTCTCTCTGCTCAAGTCTCCAGATGATTTTTAGATGAAAGTGAATTTATTCTGTACTGAACAAGAAGCAGTGCCATTTGAATCACTGAGTGCCCATTAATTACATTTCACAGACTGAGCAGTTTGCTTTTTGTCACTTAATTCAGCTTTTATGAGTGTATGTTTTTCAACTAAATCTACAACATATATCAATTTACCAACAGGTAGAGAGCAAATAGCAAAATTTCTCTGCTATAAATTTTGTATGGACCAATAGTCAAAACAGCCATCAAAATGCAGCCTAGGGTTTACACAGAGATAAGACTTGAAGCTGTGGTTTTGTTTAAGGAGAGAAAAGGATCAAGCCAAGATGTACCTGCCAAGAACTCTAAAGCTACAAGCACATAGGTACAGGTGATCATTAACGAGTAATATAACCTGTTCAGTTGAAAATTTCATAACAACCTATTGGAGCTGACCTTTTTTGCTTTTCCATCATCTTCTCCATAAGAAGGCATAAGATAGGTAGACTCTGCAGGATCTCCTCCAATAGACAGTGGAGGGTCAGGGACCACATTAGAGAGCTGGGATCTTGAGCGCTGCCGAAGCGAAGCTCTGCAAAAAGAACAGAAATGGCCTGTTCTTTACAGCTTAGTAAAAACAATAATTGCTTGCAAAGCAGGTACAGTTTTCATGTCAGTTAATCAGAATGCACTGAAGCAATTCATAGGAATCCCACAGAAATTTTCTTCCTTGAATATGTTCTCTCAACTTCTTGGGAAGAAAATATCTCACCAACTGGGACAAATACTTTTCAAAATCATATTCCACTCACACTATTCAGACTTTGTCTTAGGTGGACCATGTACTGTGTATTTGTTACAATATACAAATACAATACTATGTATTTGTTATTAAGTAAAACTGTGGTGTGTCCTACTACATTTGCACAAGTTATTAAGACACCAAGTCAAATCACTGTTACAGCTACCAGTAATTCAGCCCAGCAAAACAGGATGCCTAAACAAAGCACCTCTCTCTCTGACAAGACATAACTCTGTAACAGAGGAGATGTATTCATTTGCGGATGCCTGACATGGGCTTACCTGGAAGAAATAATAAGTGTCTAGCTACAAGACAGTCTGGCTATAAAATGCTTTAACTTTCATCAAGTAGAAGCCATAATAAAAATGTCCATGATTGCATTGATTTCTCAAGTAATTGCACAGCAAGTAATTTTTCAAACGACTGGACAGAAAGTGCATTAGATATTACAATTAAGGCTGTACGTTGGTAATATCAAAACCAGAATATTAACAGAGTAGATCAAAATTGGAGAGAAGGTACTATGGATAGAAAGGACCAAAATTAAGAGCCTTGCTATTTATCCATGAATTTCAATCAGTAACATTATTACTTAAGCTATTTGTTTGCAAGAGATCTCTATCTCAGTAAAATGCTTGCAGCCCTTCAACCCTGTTTTACACAGCACATAGAAAAGTGATTTATTAGCATTATTGGGATTTTAGAATAATGGGATGAAGTAGAAACATTGAGAGTAGTCTGGAAACATTGAGATTTACAACAGTTTTTAAGACTCACCGCAAACTGGCCTGATAGCTTCCCCTGCTGAATGACTGGACATTCTCAAGATTTGGCTCAACCACATTATTCTCTGCTGCTGCAAAATACGGTATATAGAGTTCTGAAGTTAGTGCTAAAATTCAATACAACCTAAATACACTGTGGTTCTGCAAAAAAGTGCATAGTCTCCAAGTTATAAATGGAATACTTTGTAGAAGGAAAGGGGTGTAATATAACCTTGCTACTCAACTTACAGGTTTCACAAGTTTTATATTTGTATTTGATATAATGAAGTTAACTGAATATTAGCCCAAGGACCTTCTCACTTTGGATGTGACTGCTAAAGCATTTTTACCTATTTTAACTCTGCAATTGCTCTCTTATTTCAAGATAATCATATCCAGTGTATGCTTCACAAAATAAAACAGATTATTCTATTAAACCTTTGTTTTCAGAAGCTTTGATTCAAATCTGCCTCTATCAAAACAAATAGGATGATTTCAGCATAGTCTGTAATGTGCCTGAATTCCAAATGCAGCAGAACTGGAATTTTGGCACTCAGTGGAGTTATAAAATGATGGATATTGCAGGTCATAACTAATGTTTCAGGGCAGACTTATATTAGGAAAGTCTTCCAGTGCATATGCAGAAAAACCAGTCTGGCCAGGGCTATCACTGTATTACTTGAAGAATGATAAAATTCAGCCATAAAAGCAGCAGAAAAAAAAAAGCAGCTACTAGCCCTTATAAAAAGAAAAATCAATTGAAAATGTGCATTCTGTGGGATTTTACATGATTTTATAAAAGGAAACATATTGCTTACTTTGTGTTTCTTCTCTGTTAGGTGCTGTGTCTCCTTTGCTTTGTAAGGTCACCAACATGAAATAAACTCCTTTCCTCTGCAGGAGTTCCTCATGAGTTCCTCTCTCGACAGCCCTGCCGTGCTCAAACCCGACAATGACGTCGGCGGCTTTGATGGCGGACAGGCGGTGAGCAATGGAGATCGCGGTGCGGCTGAGGCGAGCCTGAAGGAGACAACAACAGCCCCACTCCCAGCACAGCACACTGAAATGCTGGCAATGAGCTGGGCAATCTAAAGGCTCACCAAATTAACTGGAGTCCTTCTAGTGGGTTCAGCTCACTTTGACTTTAGCTCCATCCACACCCCACAGAAAAGCATCTGTTTCTGGGCAAAGGGAGCTACAGGTTTCTGTTGATGTCCCAAGGTAAGTAAAAATTATTCTCAGTCCATAATACTAAGGTTCTGCTTGTACTTGTAAAACAGTTATTAAGAAACGCTTCTCATTGATTTGTTGCAATTCAGGAGCACCCTCTGCAGAGTGCATTATAAATAATTTCTGCCCTTTCAAGCCTGATTTTTGCTATGCTATAGCAAACCTTATGAAGTGCTTCTTGGACAATTGCTTCACTTTCATTATCCAGTGCTGACGTAGCCATATCCAGGAGCAAGATTTTGGGGTTTCGCACCAAAGCTCGAGCAATAGCTATCCTCTGTTTTTGACCTCCACTCATCTGGCTTCCACCCTCTCCAACATGAGTGTCAAATTTCTGTGTGAAGGAAAAAAGTTAAACAGCTAAGATAAAAGCCTGTTAAGATCCTGGTGAAGGTATTGGTAAAATGTCTCAGATTTGTCCTTGGAGTAGACTTTAAACAAAAACACTGTTAGTTCAGCAGACTCAAAGAGCAACAGGTGAAATAATTTTCTTCATAATGTACAAGATCATTTTGCCTGAATCAGGTTTTCAACCCCATGCCAAAAGTATGCACTGGTTAAAAAGGTGAGATGTTCTGGTTCAGCTTGAAACAGCTATATCAGCAGATGCTGAAATGGAGAGGAATCACCCACCCACTCTCCATCAGATGACTCACAAGGAAACTTTTCCTGGCCTTGTCTGCTGATGACCTGTGACTCACTGTGTCTGTGATTCATGGATACCATATTCTGGTGGCATAGGGTTCAGGTAGAGAATTAAATAAACACACAAAGCCTGACATATTGAGAGACAGGATCATTATATTCACTTAGAGCTAAGTATTTTTTATTCCTCCATTTCCATGAAATAAATAGGGGCCTTTGAACAGCCTTTCAGTGAATAGTTTCCCAGAAGCCTCGAAATGCATAGGTGGAGGATAAAGACAATGTACTAATATTAGTTAATGGTACTTGAATCATGTCAATAACATTCACTGTTGTAACATGTCATTTTCAGAAGCTACTTGGCAAAATAACGTTCTAGAAAAGTAGAGAACTTGATAATACCCAATTTGGGCTTTGTAAGGAGGAATGATTGAAGCCCTGTCATCATTAGGGACGAAACTGGAGAAGAAGGAACCTCAAGCTGGCTTACAGAGCTCATACAATGAGGTGAGGTTGTGAGCATCAGTACAGACAGGTGAAGTAACAAATGCTGGCTAGTGAGCAGCTGGGCTCTACATTGCTTTTGGCCTGAACAGAAACAGATCTCCAAAACATGAAAAATACAAAATTTTAAACCTATGCTATGATTATTACCATTATATTGAATGTTGTGTAAACGATTCCTGAGGAACTAATTCTTCTCAGGGTTGTATTTTGGGGTTGGGTGGAGGGGATGCTTGCTTTCATAACTTGGTGGCATACATGTAGTAAGACCTAAATAACTGTAGTCAAAGGAAGGGTTATTGCCTCCTATCTGTATTAATCTTCTGTCTTTCCACTTGAGCACAAATTGCTGCAGGCTAGGAGGGACAAAAGGATTCTTTTTTCTTATCAAGTTCTGCCAAACACTTTCCAAGGCAGAGCATACCTGTGGTAAGTCCATGATGAAATTGTAAGCATTGGCCTGTTTGGCTGCTTTGATGATGTCTTCCATGGTAGCCTCGTCCCGCCCGTAGCGAATGTTCTCTGCAATTGTGGTGGCAAAGAGCACTGGCTCTTGTTCAACCACGCCAATCTGTGAGCGCAGCCACTGGATATTCAGGGAACGAATGTCATGGCCATCCAGGGTAATCTACAATTAGAACATGGACACAAAAGCAGGAAAAAAATCAGGGACATTATGCCCTCCACTTTAGAGACAAAGAAAGACACAGTGGAAGTGAAGGGCCTGTGATGCTGTGTTTCTATGACCAGCATAAAAATCAGCTTTCAGATATAGAAGATGGCAAAGCAGTGGCAGTAATATTGGCTCTTGGAGTTGCGCTCTTTGATTTCATTTCCCATTTCTGCTTGGCATCAGAAATAAAACCAGGTGAAAAGTAATCATGAAAGTGATGATTATGTTATTTAGGGAAATTTTTTTCTTTGTTTTTTATATATTCAAATACAGGTCAACATGTATGTGATTATGTGTTCCTATTTGATATAGGAACACATAAATGGAATGAGATTTTGAATAGCTATAATTCCTATTTTTAGCCAAGCCATTACTAAGTGGTAATTGCATATACTTTAGTGATACTATGGGTTAATGTTTAAATGTTCAATACTGTGTTTTCCAGAAAACATTTGTCACTCCTGAATTATCATTTCTATAGGTATAGTTTTTACACAGATTTAGCACTGAGTTTTTATTTTCTCCTAACAGTTTGCTCTTTCACATAATTGTTTTTATAAGACTATTAAGTACAGTCTTATAAAAGAAATGTGCAGGAAGATATTTCACTCATTTAAAAAATAATTGAGGAAAAAAAAAGAAGAAAGAAATTAAAAGGAACTTAGTAGTCCTCCTTCCCACCTTGGAAGAAAGTTTCTTCTTGGAGAAGAAACCATGTTATTCTTTCAGTTTCTGGGGCCAGAGAAACGCATTCTAGGCTGGGACACTCACCATGCCATCAGTGGGGTCATAGAAACGCTGGATGAGCTGTATTGTTGTACTTTTTCCAGCTCCACTAGCTCCAACAAAAGCTGTCGTCTCTCCTGCTTTAATCACCATATTAAGGTTATCCAAAATCTGGATAGGAAAAAATAAAAGAAACAGAATCTATCTCTTTTAATTCCCCCACATACAACCAAGTGAGTATATTCTGTACCTTAAAGTAAAGATTCAAAGCAATTTTACAAAATCCAGAAAAGTATCATGAAGAAAGAGGATAAAGCGAGCCACATATTTTTATACTGTTTGAAGACTTTATACATGCAGAGCACTCATTTCTACAACAGGCAGGCAGATTTTGACATTTCATTGTTCCTGTTGTTCATCATTAAGAACTAGTCAAGTTAATACACTAGAGAAGTTAGTAAATTATATTCCATTTAAAGAGCACTGCGTGTGTTTTGTGAATGTATGCTAAAGCATAAATATTAAGAATATAATCATGAAATTCTGTAGAAAAATCTGAAACATGTGCTTCCATCTTTAGAAGTAATAGCAGTAATATGCTTGTCCAATAACATGCTTTTCCAAGGAGAATTTGTCAGTTCAAACACAGGAGTAGAGAAATAGTGGGATATACAGCCTACACTCCCGTCCCTTTCCTAGACTTTTAATGGCTCACATGGTGCATCCCCAGGGTAATGGAAGAATTTTATAAAATCTCCTTGCACCATTTAGTTTATTACTTTGTGTTCTATCTCGTACACATTGATACAAGGGCATCACTGATTGTAAGAGAAGCTGTATGCAGGTGAATTTGCCTGAAATTACTGGGAGTTTATGTTCAGCAGCAAGGAGTATGTGGATGTGGCAATGGATATGTCAGAATGGTAAAATAATCCAAACAGTAAGCAGAAGAACACTTTAATGGAAGAATTATTCAGTTTACTTTTAAGCAAAGAGTCTGGGCTTCTGGAAAACAAAATCTACGGAAAACCTAGAAATTGCTGACAGAACCAGGATATTTTGCTTGTTTACAATAATTGTGTTCACAGGATGAGTGATGCATAATTACCTTTATGTCTGGTCTGGATGGATAATTGAATGTTACATTATGAAATTCAATTTCACCTCGTACTTTATCCAGCTTGTAACCATCTTCTGACATGCAGTCAATGGTGGGTTTCTAGGATGAAATTTATTGGGTTATTTATTTGCTGTTAAACAGTCAGCTGTGCTGCAGTAGATAAATATTCCTAATACCACACAAAGCCATGGCACTTCTGTTTGAACAGCACTTGGCTAGATGGAGCCAGCTGCAGACTCTGCCCCAGGGATAGCAGGCAAGGGATATGGAATTGAGGGCCAGAATGATGGGGGGGTTGTCACTGGTGGGTAGCACAGACAGGAAGAATGCACCCTCTTCTCATTGTAAGCTTACTGCAAATACCACAGCAAACCATTCAGGCTGTTTTTTCTGGAACTGAGTAGTTGACTGACTGAGGCATTTTGACTAAGCTAATTTAGCCAGCTCCTGAGGGATAAAATGGCACTACCTCACTCATAAACATCCTCTGACAGCACCAAACAACCAATTGATTGTTGAAAATCTTCAGGCCTCGCCACTTGGCAATTGAAACATCCATCCTTGTGCACCCAGTCCTAAGAGCTGAAATACTGAAGTTTTCCTAAGAAGTGCTTTGGGTCTCGCATACTTTTGGCCAGGTCTTGGTACTGTGGACTGCTAGACATGAGCAGAGAACTAAGAGAAATTTGAGGAATCACAAATAAATTTTTCGAAGGATAGATTTCTGAAGCATGGAATGCAAACAGTAAATTAAAACTATAGCAACAAATATTTGATAACTGAAATGTGCATTTTTTTTTAATATAGCCAAACAGATTGAAAGGAAAGTTAAAATAAGAAATGTGTATGTTCTAAGATGTTAAGAACAGCTGAAAGATTGGTTCCACTTTAGGAATATAACTTACTTAAATTCAGGTACTAATCTCTGAAGAAGTTTAACTGATCCTGCAAATGGGAACCTCAACATGACTAGGTTTAGTGCTAGGACAGAGCTATGCTTGTACTGTCTAATCTACAAATGTGGCAAGCAGATGGATCTAATTTTGTCACCCTTTCTCTAGACAGATGAAATGTGACGTTGGTTTGCTTTTTTTACCCTAAGGTTGCGTGACTCAGCCTTATCTTGGATATTGTGATTAATCCTTACTGTTGCAACTCTTTATGGTTTTAATTTTTTTCTGAGAAAAACACATCCCTAATTCATCTCTATTTTCAGTTCATTTTAGAGCTTTAGCTTATGAAGTATATATGTTTTATCATTATTACAGAAGTTTGAAAGGTTACTAAAAACTGTTAGCATTACCATAGCCTTATGTGCTCTGTAGAAGACAAGCAGCATTTTAATGTGTTTACACAGCTTTCAGCACAATAAAGCTTGTCAGTGAACAGAGATAATACATACTTTAAGAAATCAACAGTACATTTCCAACCACTAAATTTATAAAGCTATAGAAAGGAATCCCCAAGAAAGGAATCAATATATTTTAGTGGCATCTCAGAGTCTCTCATACAATTATTTCAAGTATCTGTTTAAATGATTAACATTTATGACAGCTGCATGACCAGTCCCTGTGCTCATTTGGTCCCATTTTTGCTCAGGGTAGCTCTGGGACAGGTGACAGAGGCCACCTTCACCACTAATGCCAAAAGACACACATCTTTTGATGCCATCTGGAGGCTGGGAGCTATGGGATGGTTGCTGCAAGTTTGGTTGCAGAGTGGCTATTACTGCCTGCCAGTACATCTTCCATGAGCCGGCACTGGTAAGTAATTGCATGTAAGGAGAAATGGGAACAAGGAACAGCAGCAGCTGAGGTAAAGCTTCAGAACTCAGAACCAGGCCACTTAAAAAATCTGTTCAATGCGTTCTTTGAGCCCATGTGCATCCCACTAGAATTTTCTATTGCACAGTCAGTTTTTCTTTAATCAGACTCATTTTTCCTCATTTACACAGCAGATAAAACTAACACCACTTCAGGCTTATTTAGTTATTTTTGCACTACAAAGTAACACAGCTTAGAAATGCATTACTTACTTTATCTATTGTCTCAAAAATGTCTGTTGCAGCTCCACGACCAGTGGCAAAGGCTTCCAGACAGGGAGATGCCTGGCCAAGATTTAATGCTCCTATTAAAACACCAAAGAAAACCTGAAGAAGTGGAAAAAGAAGTTAACAAAATATGACATCACATTTTTTTATAGCTTACAGCTTAGACAGGCAAACCAAACTACAGTGGCTTTTTGACTTCTCATGCATCTGCTGAACTGCAGGGATTCACTATATGAGCTTTATTAGCCAACAAGAAAGCAAATAAATGCATTTCAGAAGGTATTTTCACTGTCTTTCACAGCTCTGCTTGAGGCGGAAGTAAATCAACTCATATTTGTCTTTGCCTAAAAAAATATGCATCTAGGTATTTACTGAGATGCCACTGATCTATTTTTAAGCCATCTCAGTTTGACTGGGTGCCTTTTCCTTGAAACAAGGTCTGGAATAGGACATTGGTGGGAAGTAGATTGTTTCAGGGATGCCTTTTACCAGTAAGCAAAAATAGAAAGAAGCTTAAAACACTGTATTACAACCTTTGTATATTGCTGATCCTGTCTCATCCAATACTCACAAAACTTACTTTTGAAGGAGGTACCAGTATAGAGAATATTTTTTCTTTGTCTCACAGAGAAATGAACTGTGAGGGTTGCTACTAACACTGGATAGCCACTTTTTGAGGTGAAATTATTCTGTCAGTGTGGGTGGACAGTTTCTACCCACAGGTAGCACATACCCAATGGGCTCATGGTTTTAAGTCCTTTTCTAAGAACCAAAATGATGAGTTACTCACTAATGACCCTCTTCTGAAAGCCCAAGGATCCCCTTTTTGCCTAAGACTAGGTGAATATGAGAGAAAGTAAGTAACAGCATCTGCTCTTCCTGGGAAGACTGACAGACAATAAAGGCAGCTGGATACAGTATTGAGTATCAGAGAACCCTTGAGTCCAAGAATTCACCCTTGGTGTGTGGCCTTGAAAGCAGAAGCAAGTAAAGCTGTAGCATATCAACTAAAATACAAAAGTGTTTGTTTGAAATTTCCTGAGAGCTGCCAGTATTTCATTTCTATGAAAGGTTTTTATGAAGGTTCTTAAATATAGACAGGAACTAAGACTGCAAATGCTGGCAGGGGCTTCAAAGAACAGGACACTGGAAGGTGGTGAATGTAAAGAAGGTAGAGGCTTATTTAGCACTTGTATACCACATAGATGCAAAATATTTCATTGTCTGTTTCTACAACAAGGAGCAAGCTGCATTGTAAGTATAGCAAGTATTGTAAGTATAGCTTACTCTTCTCAGTGCTACCATACAAGCTGTGCTTTTGAACACTTTTTGACAGGGTTTTTCCTAGAATTTACTCTGTTTTACTGCTCCTTAGCTTTTCATATGCAGAGCTGTTTTGGCATAACAGGTTATAAGGGTTAGACAATGTCTTTGGTGTAGGCTTTTGGTCCATTTTGTTGCCTTGTTGTGGGTGCTAGTTTGAACATTCACCCTGCACATACGGAGACATGGAGTGTTATGTATGGTATGTAACTGTTTGCTCTAGCTTGGCCTGAGAACAATCAAGGAGCCAGCTAAGCTTTTGGATACAACACAAACAGAACTCAGGATAAATGGGAAAAGTATATAAGGAAACAGTACTGTTGAGAAAGAAATAACAGTACATAGGACTCAGTTCTCCTTTGCAGTATAATGATGTTTACTGGGAATATCCCTATAGCTGAAGTGGAGGAATCTACTGAACGTATGCTGTGCACTGCAAATGTCTATGCTGGGATGTATAGATCATGCCATACATTTACACTCAGCTTTGCTACTAACTAATTTTCTTGTGGGAATGAGTCTTAAAGCAAGGGGGTTCTATGCCTGTCAGAGTCCATCATGAACATGAGGGAGCATGTTCTGTACACCTGGCAGAAGAAGAAGGGAAGGCAATACTTTTAGCACATCTCGATGCACTATGGTGGGTGTATGACTTTTTAAGAGAGCAGGAAAAGCATATTTCAGTGTTTTGTATCTAGAAATTCCCCTCCTGCCCCCTGCCAAACTAGGAGTGTATGGTAGAAAATACGAAGTAGAAGAAAGATGACTGGAAGCTGTGAGGAAGGGGAGACTAAGATAAGGGAGACTCTCTCCATTGATAGCTACTCCCCACTGTTTGCCATTTGTCATTTGGAAGCACTGGACTGCAGTTACCATGAGCAAGGGAAAGAAATTGCTCACTTTGTTTTTCACAGCACTACTTCATATCAACTATCGGTATTGAGAGCAGATGCAAATGATTTCCTCCTTGAACAGAATGACTCAGGTTTACAATGTTCTCAGGATAATTTGCCAAGTTCCATTTAGCAGGAAGCTTTGCACTGTGTGCTGCAGGTGCTTGGGAGCTCTCATGGTGTGCAACAGGCAGAGAAGGAGCAGAAGTAGATGTCTCATCAGAATACCCAGAACTTACAAAGGTTCAGGAAAAGTTGTTCTGAGTTTGGACTGGTGTCTGCCATTTGGGCAGTCCTGGCTTAAGCAACTAACCAAAACACCTGTAGATGTTGGCTTTGTTGCACTGAGGCCAGGAGTGTCTAAAGCACCTACTGTGCAGAAATGAATGCATGAGTGCCATGCAGGTTAACCTAGTTTTGTTACATGCTGCAGGTGTGTTTTTATCTGCATACATGTTTGCATGGCCTTTGTAAAAACAAAATAACAGGAAATGATTTCTCAAAAGAACACAAAGTGTTCATGAGAAATTAGATATGACAAGACTTCCTTTGGTTAGGTGTCTCTTTACCACAACATTTTTCATCATAAAATTCTTCGGAGAAGCCAACATCCCAGAAGGACCATGCTGACCCAAAAAATGGAAAAGCTAGTTTCAGGCCTCTGATAATTGTGTTGGCTGTCAAATGAAGGCATTATTCTGAAAACCATAGGTAATATTCAAAATATTTAAAATAAACATAGATTTTAAAAAAATCTTATCCAGTTGTGTAATACATATAGTGAGTAATGATCTTTAAAAGACATAAATAATGTTTGTTACCATGGAGCCACCAGATACCAGAACAGATATGTTTTCCAGAATTATTATTTTAAAGAACCATCCAGAAAAGTTTCATCAAGCTAAAATGAGTACCTGCAGAAGAGTGCCAGGTGAATATTCTTCTTCCTCAAGGACAAGTTTAGAGCCATACCAAAAGGCTAATGCATAACTTAGAAAAATTATAAACCACATGTAACCATTGAATAATCCTATTATTATTCCTTTTCGAATTCCCCAGTGCTGAGCAAACACCAAATTCTTATCATATCTGTAGAAAGAGAGAAAAATAAGAGGAAATTAAATAAATTTGACAGAAATTTCAAAATGAGCAAAGATCTATAAAGTACCTTTGATGACTCAGCAGAATGTCCACACATAGGGCCGATACAGAATCACTCTGAAGTGAGAGATCACTGCTGAAACCAGCAATGCTCCCAGATCATTACATCTTTGTATGTTCTAGTGTAATAAGCACAAGAAAAGCCACACTCAATGCAGATACCTCATCATGAGGTTTGTAGTTTTAGCAGATTAACACAGGATATGAGAATTTGGCCAACCCTCCGGAGCACATCCTACAGCCAATGTTATGTTGTCATAAAATTTAAGAGAAATTTGCAGAAGAAAAACCTGATGTTTTTCTGATGAAAAATGATGTCATGATTGAATGTTACCATGATGATGCCCTGATGAAACTAATTTTCCTACTTAGCTTGAAAGTACTCAAAGTTTTCAGATATGCTGCAAAAGTAATACATCAGACAGCATTTAGGGAAAAATTTGACAGAATGTTCCTACAAGTAAGCATGAATTGAAGATAGTATTGCTGATGCTTTATTTCACTGATAGACTGAATTATAAAACTAATTCTGCATACATTACTTGAAACCTAAATTTCTGAAACATACATACATGTAAGTTTCAAAGCTAATAGATAGTCATAGTTGTAAAATATAGAGATTAATTGTTAGGAATCTGATGTGCATTATGGCATTACATTGCTTCAGGAAAAAGAAATCAGAGACCTTAGAGTTTGTTCAAACAAACCTTTCAACTTCTTTCTTCTCCCCACCAAAAGCAGCCACTGTTCTGATGGATGAGAGCACTTCATCAGCCACAGCTCCAGCTTTTGCATAAGCCTTTAATTCTTGGCCTGTTAGTTTTGCCACAGCCTACAAAAGCATAAACAGTGCTGGTTACACCTGAACTTCAGGCACAGAAAAGGACAGTGATGAGCAATGCTGGCTGTCACCCTGTGCTAGCTGCTCTGCACTGGGTCACTTCCTGCACTCCAAGCAGGCTTTTATTAGGCATGCTGCACACTCAAAGACTGAGGTCTTCTAGGGCCAGGGCATACACCTTTGAAGCATATGTTTTGCAACAGCTCCAAGTAGCTAGAAAGAGCAGCTGACAACTCCTGCTTTCCCTGCCTCCCTCCCTCCCTCTCTCTGCTCTAACTAGGCTGAAGCAGATTGCAGACTGAAGGTTTGTGCACAGTGGGAGAAAAGGGGAGCTTAAGTGCCAGGAGCAGCTCTTTAACCATCATGGCAGATCCCAGCTTCAGGAAGAAGAGGTAACTGTAGTGGTGGGGGAGGATAAAAACAGATGTTGCCCACCACTGTGCTTTGTTTCATGGGCTGATAGCAAACATGTCCCTACACAGCAACCAAGAGCTCACTGGATGCCAAAAGCTTACTTAGACTCAAAAAAATGCTCAAATTATTGGAAGAAAATGTATAATTTAGAGTTCTACACAGAGATACCACATTGACTTGGGAATGAGATATCATTAGAAATTGTAATGTGTCAGTCTTTCCTTTATCTTTCCAAATACCCTACCCCTTGCATCTATTAGTCCCTTTTGAAGACCAGAAACCAGGCCAGATTGACTTTGGGTCTGTTTTCTTCATGGTGTAAAACAAAGACTTGGGCTAGAAAAGCTCATAATGAGGAAAAACTTAACTGTAGGTATGTGACTGGAAAGAGATGAGTACAGAAAAGAATGGAAAGGGAGAAAATTACAAACATAAAGGTGGAACAAATGAAGGAAAAACATTTTGGGTTTTATTTCATTCCCTGCCAAGCTTCTGCTCTCCCACTTCACATGGGTCATTATTCATATCAGCTACTTGCAGCCAGCAAAAGGTGCTAAAGGAGAGCTGGAAGACAAGAAATTAGTCACAGTTACATTAGATGTTTGATAGCAAAATGATAGCAAGCTGTTCCTGATGTGAAAGATATGAGATTGCCAGAGGACTGAACCCTACAAGAACGAAGAGGATGAGCAGGAATTACCCAGCCCTGAGTATGAGAGAGGAGATGATTGAGTATGGGAGAGGAGATGAGAGCGCAGAGGATCCTGCAGTTTCCCTTTTCACTGTCCTTTGTACAATGACAGGAAGTTTGTAGGAAGTGGATGGAGAAGCAGAACAGGAACACCAGGAGAAGGTGCAGCAACTTCTGGGTGCAGGGACAGTTTGAGGTAAGTTGGAGTAGTTGTTTTCAACCATTTTATGTCTCTGAAACTTAGCACCCATAAAAGTCACTAATTTACATAGAGAAATCAAGTCCTGTATCTTGTAGCCATCTAAAGCAGGTGTGTAGAGAAAGGTAAAGGCCAGCTTCTGATCTCAGCATTAATACCCATCCACAGGACCCACAAAAAGGTAAGCTTACACTCCCCTCTTAGAAGCAGGATTTATTATTCTGGGAATCAGAAAAAACAAAGTGAGAGCAAAGCCCACATCCCCTCTACCACACACCTCCCTCCATCCCTCCCCCCTCCTTTAGTGCTACTGGCACCATAATCTGTCTCTCTTGACTTTAAAGGGGTGTAATCAACTTCACCAATCCTCACAGCTTTCTGGACAGATCTTTCCTGTTCATTATTGCTCAATGTGAACCTTTCTCAATTCACTTACCAAGCCGTAGAGAGCTGCTCCAACCCCAAGCAGAGGGCTGACTGCAATGATAACCAAGGTCAATTTCCAGCCACTGACAAATCCCAGAAGGAATCCACCTACAAAGGTGGTTATGCGCTGGATGAAGAGTGCTACTTGATCAGCAATAGCCTCATTAATTTTGTTAACATCACTGGAAAACAGTAACAACAGCAACAAAAATCAAGAGAAGTGTGGTGAGCCTAACTTTTGTTTGTGTTGCAGGTCTTGGCCACATTTGGGTTAGTTGCTTTTCACTGGAAAGGGCTCATCCTCATCCCTACTCTCTCACCATTACCCCATACAAAGACCCTGGAGTACAATGAGAAAAGGAATGGAAAAGCCTTCTAGGCATGAATATTGCAGAGAAGATACTGTCCTTTCCCAGGAAATGTTCTGGCAGCAGACTCATTCACTAGCTGGCTCTTACTACTCTGCCCCAGCTGATTCAGGGAGTGTGCACTGGCAGCCAAATTATAGATCACTTTGAAAGGACTGGGCAGAAAAGGAGAAGAGAGGACAAACTGGAAAAAAAACCCCACCCTAAACCCCATCTAATCCACACACACACACACACACATACACATACATTTGCTGTCAGACAAGGCATGAAAGGGAAATAATTGTAGTTCAACAGTTATGGTACTTAACTGTTACAAAGTTCAAAGATGGGAGAGCTAATCAGTCTGGTTGCTGCTCCCACGAACATAGCTGTATTTCTACTGAAAGGTGTTTGTCACATGCCTGATTATTGGCATTCTGCAGTGTTTGGAAGGAATTGCAAAATGTTTTCTGTAGCATATGGGTTTCTTAGATTACTTACTCAGAAATTCGGGTGTTCAGTTCTCCTACAGAGGTACAGTCAAACCAGCCTATATCCATTCGCATTATTTTCCTGAAATACGCTTTCCTGATTTTCTCTATCTGACGAGCTGCAGACATAACCCAAAAGCAGATCTGGGAAAAGCATAAAACAGCTGATAATTGCAGTAAAAAGCCTTTCTACACCCAACAAATCAGAAAAAGCAATTTGGCTAGAATGGGAAAGGCTATTGATAAAATTACTATTCAGGTAAAATACATTCTGGCCATGTAGACATGATAGCTGTTTTGATCTTTAAATAATCCAACAATTTTATATAGCCTCTGGATCAGGCATTTGTCTCAGTTCTGATAAGATGGGAGGAGAGGCAAGTTAATATACTTGTGCTGTTACATGAATGCCATATGGACAAAATTTTTTCCATCTACAAATGTAAGTAATACAGGGATGGCAGCCATCCTACCTCTGCAAAATTCTTGGACAGTTTTCAGGAAGGAGATTGACAAGTGATTTTTGTGATTATAAAAAGCTTCAAAAGCCATGGGCCCTTCAGCAGACTATGCAGGAATCATCCAAGCCTTTGACTCACTTCAGTCATAAGGACTGAACAATTACTACAGAATATGTAGGGTACAATTCTTCTCCAACATTAGTTTTACACTATTATTGCTCTGTAATATCTCTGTAACAGAAACAGGGCTCAACAGAGTTGAGATGCCTACTGGGAATCTGCATGCCCTTCAGCTGTTATTTTTGGAGGGCATGTGAATTCCATTGTAACCACACTTGATCAATTATTGCTTGTGGTGTGGGTAAAATGCATCCTTTTACAAAGGTATGCATGTGCAAATCCAAGGAGCTCTCTGATTGCCAGAGCTAACATATTTCAGCAATGGAATGAGAACTGAAAGCATCTGTTCTGCTCAAATAAGTAGCTAAGCAGTTAAAACCAAGATAATAATTATAAACGTAATTATTTAGCGATTTAAACTTTGAAATCAAAATGGAAAACAAAATACTGACTTGGAGGTATCCTAACACAAGTATGGCACAACCAATTCCTGCATAGTATCCTGCAAACTTGGTCATTTCATGTTCAACATCCAGCAGCCTGAAAAAAAGAAGAAGGGAAATAAGGAAAAAAGTAATACTTTTTAAAGTTTCTCACAGGTTTCTAATCTGATGTTTCCTCAAGTTAGATTCAGATCAGGTGGAAGTCAGCTTGATTTACTAACAGAGGCATTGTGTCCCAATACTGAGGCTATTGCTAGTGGCTGGTTTCTTTGTTCTGGCTGTTTCAAAGGGGTTGGGAGTTGGCAGGTACCAAAAAAAGCTCCACCATCCTGGAGCACCCCTGTAGTCTCCAGGAAATGCCCCCAGACTGCCTGCTCCAAAATAGCACAGGTGAGAGGATGTTTCAGAGAAGAGCTGCCCAACAAGTTTTCATTAGCTGTTGAATGTGCTTGCTTTGTGCTATTATAGCAACTAATAACATTCAGATTTCAACTGCATTTTATAGGGAGAAGTGAGGGCTGCTAAAGTCAAATAAAATATTACTTTGTATCGTAAATTTGCTAATCTGAAATGATAATTTGTTCTGTTATACAAGTAGTAGTGATAGTTACTCCTAATATCAGTGAAGGGCACTGAATAGCTGCTTTTGCACTTAATCTACTTTGTAATAGGTTGTTATAGGTTATGCCTTTGGATAACTTTTTTTAAAAGATCCTGTAGAACAGCAAATTTTATTTAATTTACCCAAAATTTTGTACCCTGAAATTTTAAGCCACAAGGGAACACTCTGCACCTGACTCGATCTCTGACAAAAAACAGTCATGGAAACAACTCAGGTGCCTGACACAGGTATCCAGAACAATTTTACATGATAATTAAGATTGTGGAGCAGATCCTCCTAGAACTGTGTCAATGATAAATAAGGAGGTGACTGGTGACAGCCAATGTGACTTCACTAAGAGCAACTCATGCCAGACAAATTTGGTGGCCTTCTATGACAGAGTTACAGCATTGATGGATGAGGGAAGAGTGACTGGCATCATCTACTAACTGGATTTGTGCAAAATATTTGATACTATCCTGCATGACATCCTTGTCTCTAAACTGGAGAGACATGGTGGATGGACCACTCGGTGGATAAGGAATTGACTAGATTGTTGCACTCAAAGAGTTGCAGTCAAGGGCTCAGTGTCCAAGTAGAGACCAGTGGCAGATGATGTTTCTCAGGGGTTGGTATTGGGGCCAGTGCTGTTTCATGTCTTTGTCAATGACAAAGTGGACAGTGGGTTTGAGTGCACCCTCAGCAGGTTTGCTGATGACACCAAGCTGTGTGGTGCAGTTGAGATGCTGGATAGAAGGGATGCCATCCAGAAGGACTTTGACAGGTTTGAGAGCTGGGACAGTGTGAACCTCCTGAGATTCAACAAGGCCAAGTGTAAAGTCCTGCACCTGAGTCAGGGCAATCCCAAGCACAAACACAGGCTGGGTGAAAAATGGACTATGAGCAGCCCTGGGGAGACAAGTGGGGGATGTTGGTGGACAAAGTTTGACGTGACTTAGCAATCTGTGCTCTCAGCCTGGAAAGCCAACCATGTCCTGGGCTGCATCCAGAGCACTGTGGCCAGCAGATTGACGGAGGGGGCTTTGCCTCTCTACTCTTATCTGGAGAGCTGCATCCAGCTCTGGAGGCCCCACATAAGGAGGACATGGACCTGCTGGAGCAAGTCCAGAAGAAGGCTATGAAGATGATGAGCGGGCTGGAGCAGGCTGAGAGAGTTAGGCTTGTTCGGCCTGGAGAAGAGAAAGCTGTGGGGAGACCTTAGAGCACCTCAGTACACTGAGGGAGAACAAGAAAGCAGGAGAGACCTTTTACCAGGGCATAGAGGGGAAATGGCTTTAAACTGTAGAAAAGCAGCTTTAGGTTATAAATAAATGCTTCACTGTGAGGATGGTGAGACACTTAAACAGGTTACCCAGAGAAGTTGTGGATTCTTATCCATGGAATTGTTCAAGGCCAGTTTGAATAAGGCTTTGAGCAACCTGATCTAGTGGAAAGTGTCCCTGTCTGTAGCAAGAGGATTGAAACTAGGAGAGGATCCCTAAAGTCTCTTCTAACTCAAACTATTATATGGTTCTATGAATATGTCCTGCCTGGTCTGTAGCTGCTGCTTCAGAGGTACAGAGGTCAGTGGTAAATCCTGTATTCTATCTGCCAGCCCATCTCCGAGGGCTGGCTTGGATGGCCTGGAGCAAAAGAATTTGCCCCTAGTCACCTACCTCTAACAATATGAATAGCTTCTCATTTGCCCTGAATTTTAGAGACCTTTAGACAAGTAACTTTTAATTCCAGTTAAGGATGTAATGAAATGTCACTCAGAGATTAGAAAACTCATGTAATGATACACCAAGAAACAATTCTTAGGAAAGGTTCCAGGTTCAAATTTGGTCTTAAGAGATATCTGTATCTGAATGAGTTATCTTGACTTCATTTATTATATTTAATGGAAAGAAACAGGCAGTCTTATGGGGCAGTTCTTTTGATCTGCCTCAGACATTCCCCATAAGCTAAGATGAATTGCATTCTAGAAATGCTCATTTCTCTCAGGGACAAAAGTTTAGCTAACTTGCTCAGGAGTCAGCAGAACCTACAGGTATGACCAGAATGACCAGAATGACCAGAAGTCATTAATACCTACAGTGTAATCAGAGAAAATAGATTGATGAACTCAGATATGTAACATATATATCTGTTATCCAAACAATCATAATCAAAAAATATTCTTGTTGACAAGTACAACTGAAAGACCAAGATCCAAGCTGACCTTCTGGCCCTCCATAGAATACTGCCAGCTCAGAAACAGGACTATGTAACAAAAACCATGCCTCTTTTCTACCTTATGAACAGAAAATATAAGATTTAGAGGCTGAACAGCACCTTCAATAACAATGCATTCTCTAACAAGCTATGATAATAATGGGAAAGAAACAAATGCATCCATTACTTACCCACATCTTATTGTGGCATTCTTTTCATTCTGATGAATAGTACCATTAATCCACACTATGGTGTTATTTACACATGTCTTGTTTGGGTTTTTAAGCTCTTGCATTTCAATATCATATTCGATAAATGTGTCTGCCATTGCACCAAACACAAGCAACACAGCTGGTTGGGCTACTCCATGAATAATAGCACACAAACTACCAGCAACCATCATTAAAATCTCCGTAGATGACGAAAATCGAAACTAAAGAGGGAAGAAAAAGATATGGTCTCTGCTGAGAGGCAGTCTTCATACTGGTTGTGTAATGATAAATCATTAATTAGGTGGATCAGATTAAAAAACATTCTCTTTAAATTTCAGAATTATCTTCAATATAGAAAGAAGACAAATATCTCTGTCCAATCTAATCTAATTACATCTGTGATTACAGCCTCATAAATTATTACGAGCTTCCTTTTAACATGTGAATGAATGTATTATCAGATAACATTAACAGCTCAATATCATTCTGCATTATCATCATTCCTGAAACTAGGTAAGAGATTAAGAATAGTAACTATAATTCATATATATAGTCTGCTTTGCAGACTTCCAGTGGGGAGAGTGGGAGGGGAGGAAGAAGCCTTAGGGCATTATGTAGAGCCTCTGAATAGAGTAAGCCAATTTCTCAAAAGTCTGCAGTGCTGTGGTAGGAAACCCACTAAACAACTCAGAGCAAGTTTTCATAGCTAAAATTCTAAAATGCTTGACTGAGCCAGGCAGTTGTGAATTTGCTTTTAATTTGAGAGAAATGTTTAGAAAAGAGTTTTCACACAGGTAGCTCAGCAAAGATACAGTGATTTAAGTTGCCTTTGTCATGATTGTAAGAAATCTGATTCTCAGGGGGAAGTCAGGTGCAAATATATAGCTTAAACTGTCCATACAGAATATCAGTATCAAATGCTATACATTTTAAAACAGGAGTTTTAAGAGGAATCATAGCCTCCTGAAGAACCTGTCCAGGTTCTGTAGGTGCTATGTGTCCTAGAGAAGAAAGGGTGGGAATTTAAAACATATATGGAAAGGGACATTAGGGTAAAGACAATATAAAGGGAAAACTGGTTAACACAAAAGAGAAATAAATAAAGCATCCTTCTAAAAAAAAAAAAAGAAAACAAAAAAAAAGTCAGAAAAAAACTATAACTCTACCACTGTTTTACAAACTTTGCTCATAAACAGACTAGGAATTCCCTTGATTAAAAAAAAGCACACAGAAAGTGCACAGATATGTTTTATCTGATCTCTCAGCACATCTGAAGCAAACATACTGTGTTTACCAACTGCACTTTAGGAATTAAATATCTGTACATAAGAAGCTACAGAATTCAAACCTCTCTGCTTGCCCTCTGTGAGGACAGACTGTTTTTTCCACTCAACCAGGAGTTGAGATACTCAGCCAGGTACATTGCAAGGGATATTACTGCACTAGTCTGCTACTACACTCAGGACCATACTAGTTTGGCCACACTACAGACTACCTGCCTGGGCTGTGTGCAAAACAGGAGTAGTAAGACCTCTTAGCTGCATGCTGCTGGGTTGGATACCTCTTGACTACATTTATTTTAAAATTTAGATGAACCCAATGGAATTACATCAAAGGCTAGATGTAACTCATACCATATGGTATTGTGAATCCACAAGCTTCCATTTCAACCAAATCTAAAACCCATGGAACAGTTATGAGGGAGCTAAATTATCTGCCAAACATCACACAGCAAATTTTTGGCAGAAATAAGAATGAACCAAGGTCACCTAGATCCCTGCTATGCAACTTACCTCATTTCCATATATGGACCTGTATCTTAAATATCATGTGTATAATAGACATTTTTGACACCAAACTGACAAGATGACAAGAAGTTCTATTGAATTCCCACTGAATTTTATTGGTAGGATTTCAGGCCAAAAGATTTAATCCTTAAAAGTTCAGGTTAGTCACAGCTATATCCCAAAACAACCTTATTGGTTATTGTCACTTATTCTGCAATACAATACACATCAAATATTTATAGATGTTGCTTTCATTACCAGCTGAAAGAAGCCAACACGAACACTGTTTTCCTTCTTCTTTGAAGACCTTCAACAACATAAAACATAAAATTATAAACTTGTATTTTAGTACTTATTTTATTTTATATGCAAAGTATAAAAAACTGAACTTAACTCACTTTTCACTTTTCTTCTCTATAAAAGGTTCTTCATATGCGTAGAAATTTCTGGCAAAAAGGATAAGATTTTACATTGTTACTTTTACTCTCTTGGTTGCTTCTGTGAAATTACATTTTACTTGAGACATTTTGCCCAAGATTTTAAGAGACAAGCTGTTTCTTTTAGATTTCTTTGGAACCAGTGATTTGATGGTTCTTTGAAATTTTACCCAGAGACTAGAATGGAGGTTAGGTTAAAATTCTCTAAAGGTTTATACTTTGTTCCATAAGCAGCTCCTCAACACACTGTTCCTATAATGTGGATTGTGGGTTCTTTGAAGTCAGCTAAAGAAAATCCTACTGCCCAAATTGTTGGTTAATCCTTCCTTAAAGAGAAATTCCTGTTCCCATAGCAAGGAATCATCATCACTCAATGACGAATGAGTAGGGATATTCTGTTTGGGGTGGGTTGGTTTGGTTTGGTTTTTAATGAAGCAAACTATTCAAGCTATATTTGTCATAAACTGTTTTCAGAAACCAGATCGTAGAAAGCCTAAAGGAAACTTTCCTTCAGGTATGTATGAATCACACGCGTGTTACATGTGAAAGTCCAACAGAACGTGGGTTTCCAGGTGAAAAGATGTGGTATACTTCTAATACTGGGCTGGTGCTCTCTTAGATGGGCAACCTGACAATGGGAAAAATTAAGAGATACTCTGGTTTCCCTGTTCTAGAGGTAGCTCCCAGACTGGGTACATGGTGTCAGCAAGAGTTGGCTCAAATTATAGTATTGTTATTGTCCAGCCTGCTACAAAGTTGTCCAAAGGTCAAGGAAGGAGGAGGCTCTTAATTCCAATCAGACCTCTAATAGCTGAAGGTCAAATTCTCTAAATCATCCCAAATTTTAACTATCCAGAATTCTACACTTAAATCTTAATATCTGAGATAATTATTTTTGTTTTAGAATCTTGCTGTTGAGTTTTAAGAGAAATTAATCAAGTTTGAATAAAATTCCTGAAAAAGTGATTTCTCAAACTAAAAACACTGAAGAAAGATAAATTTGAATATCAAAAACATTTTTAGAAGGAAGATCATATTGCTGGCATTTATGTTTTTAAAAGTTTCTAGGACTGCTTTGGTCTACCTGTTTCAGTTGCATCAAATAAGGGAGTTCAACCACTACAGAACAGCTTTTTTTGAAAAAAGAAATATTCCATCAATTTGATCCGATGACATTAACTTCTTTGAATATTCCTATAAATATTGATTGTTCCAATCATGCACATGACTTACTCTGATTTCTTGAAGCTGTTACCTGTGAGAGAAAATAAATGCACAGTCTAGTTAATGATTATTATTAAAGTACATAACCTTCTACAGACATGTGAAACATAAACTCTAGAACTCCATGGAACCTGATCATTCCTGAGTTATAAAGATCTTATTCCCACTAATACATATGGCCAGGATGTGGTTTAAACTAAGAACATTATTCAGGACATTTGCCAAAAGTAATTTTCATTGCCAACTGTTAGCTAATATTCAACTAGTTGTCTTGGACACTGCCTCCTTAAGGATAATAAGCTAATGCTCACTCCATGCATGCTCCCTGAAAGGAGGAGTGGTAGCTCTTCACTCCTTTTTTCACAACTTTAGACTGAGAATCCTGTGGAAGATGAGTAGCTGTGGTCTTGGAGGGTAGGATTAACTTTCCACGCTGATGTCTGCTCTTGAGACGTTGTCTAAGGAACCATTGCTTAGAGAAATGGAATCATACTACAAGATATAATTAAGTTGTAGGATGATTCCTTAGTCCCCAGAAAAGGTCTGGATTTATCCCCCTTTCAAAAGATGTTGTGAAAGACATAATAAAGCAAAGCTTCTGTTATCAGGGGCCCCAAAGAGGTGTCATCAGAAGGTCTGATGTAAAAAATATTTGTTGTACATCTCTTGAGATGACAATGAATAAAGAGTTAGTTTTATTTTAACTTTTTTTTTACATTTACTTATTTACTTTTTTTTACATTTATTTTTAATTTTTATTTTTTACATCACAATTTGGATAACCTAAGGGCACTGAGCATATGCACTTTGCTCAATTACGATCCATTTGCCAGTTCAATATTAAGTTCAGAACCATAGTTTGCATTTCAAGCACTGCCTTCCTTTCTTCACATCTAGAGACTCATCACTGAGCATGCACAGGGCTGTTTCACAGAGCAGTCACTGAGGGAGTTTACATCACAACTCACAGAGGGTACTGCAGAGAAGTCGCTGCAACCACAAATTTTGCATGTATCATTTTTCTACCCAGGGGAAGCAGGCTTTTCCACGACCTCCAGGTCTTTGCATTTCTCAAGAACACAATGTTACATGGAAACAGTCTGAGTTTGGGACTGAGGGAACAGCTGATGCATCTCCTTTTTGGGGTTAATAAGATAACTTTATTTGGCTTTAGTTAACAATTACTCTAGCGGTTGTATTTTGCTCTCTGTTACTTTGGGATGGTAAAAAAATATTATTTCAGTAAGGGCACATGTATCCCAAGAATCCCTGACATTTTTCAGGAAAGTTCTAATTTGTAAAACTGTTACTTGTACAACATCTACTATGTAGATACCTTGAACTTGTTAGTTTGCCCGTAAAGATTGTCCATGAGTAGAGATTATTTTATTTTTACAGAAACGTTTCAGGGCAGCATACTTATGACAGCAAGTACCATATAACACTACTTATTCCACAGACTATTTGCTTGTATTCTCTAGACTGCTTCCTTTGCTTAGGCCACCCACCACTTATTTTATGTGCTTTATAAGGAGGTGACTGAAGAATAAACTTCTTACATTTGCCATCCGAGTCAAAAGCATAATTATCCTCTCCCAATCTCTTGATGCTACGCAGAACTACTGGGTCAGACATGATGATTATTTACTTCAATCAAAAGTCCTGAAAAGAGATGGGGTGTGAGGATGGGGAGAAGAAGAGTATCAGCTTACATTTTTCTGTGAACATAAAATAGTGGTATGTTAAACTCCCCCTTTGCCCTCATGATCCCAGGACAACACCACTGATTACAGCACCAGTTGTAACAGGACAGATGTCACGGGCCCAGTGAACCCACAGAGTAGAAAAACGACTCTGAGAGTGCCCAACCCAACCCTGCCAGGCCTCTGAGGCTCCAGTGCCTCCTGCCTTGAGCAGAGGCCACACTGTGGGGCTTGGCAGCTCCCAGCAAACAGCCCTGTCCCCAGGGATGGCTCTGCTGAAGTGAACTACTACCTCTGGGAGAGTGGCATCTGGGAGGGTATCTCAGAGGCTGAGACCAGAACAGGACAGATCCTGCCGCAGTTGGGAGCAGCAGGACCTGTCCCTGCCTTGTGCTGTCCCAGCTGGCAACAGCTGTGAGGACCATGACAGGGGACAACTGGGGCTCAAGAAAGGAGAATGGTGGAAGCCCCAGGGCCACATTGACATCTGCATCATCACCACCAGCTGCACTCCCACAGCTCTTGGCTACCAGAGCTGCTCCTCTGGACAGTTTTATTCCTATAGTCACACTGACACGTTGAGCAGATACCATACATGGAAAGAAATAAGAAGACAAAGTTAATACCTTTTTGTTAAAGTGCTTTTGTGAGGAAAAATCTGCCAGGGAAGCCTGGCATCCAAGATGCACCCAGGGGGAAATGCTGCAGAAGTCATCCCCAAAATTCACTCTTTCACAACCAACGTAATCTCATCCACATCTTTGTTTAATGTAATGTATCCCAAGGCATAGCTACTGCACCGTCTTCCAGTTTTTAAGTATCAACATTTGCATGATTATACCTCTGTATAAAACACTCACAACCTCTCATTTTAAGAATATTAAGCATTTAGATAGCATAGTTCAGTTGTCCTTATTTCATTCTAAGAAATTTTTATCAAGTTTGTAATTGATAATAGTAATTGTAACTTTTTTTAAGCCTGAATGCTGATACAGTTTTAAGTAAGAGAAAAAGTTGGAAAAACCCCAATGATTGATAGACTCAACTGTCCCACATTTCTGAAAGGAGACATTTTTCCTATTTTTTCAAAAGCTCAACACAACTACTGTCCTGTTCCATAGGCATCATTCATTAGCTTACTTAAACAGATTAGTATAGCAGATTAACATGCTGTATTAGATTATTAAAATAACCTTCCTCAGGGTCTGAATGTTTAATGGGGATCACTTAGAACATCTTGAAAAATACTGTTGCTGATGTTGCAATTTAAAATCAAGATAATAGAAATCAGAGAAAATAGAAGGCAATAGATCATCCCATCTACCCATGTGTGTGCAGAATACAACCTAGTAGCAGAGAATAACTCAAACTGCACACAAGTGAAAGAGCATCTTACTCTAGCCAGTTACAGTGTAGTTGCTGGATTTTTGAGAAATAAAAATCTTTGAGGAACTCAAAATCCAGATTTAAATAAGTAATACTTGAAAAATGCTAACAAAGGAACACGTCGTGTAAATGGAGTAACATTAGGACCTGATCCAAAACCCTTTGAAATCTATTTCAAAGCACCTCTTTATTCTGATCAGATCTTTATGTAATATAAAGGGGAGTGGAGGGGTAGAGAAAAAAAAACCAATTAAAATTGGCCCTGAAAGCACTATCCTTCTGTTTCTCTGAAGTTAGGTTCCTCAATATTGGTGATAGCATTTATGCAGAAAGAAATATATTGCTTCAAAACAGAACATAAATGTCTTGTTCTTCAAACAGTCCCATTTTAAAAAAAAATTAAAAACTAAAAAAAACCAACCCCATCAAAAACCACTAACTGTACACAGGAAATGCAGCATTTAGGTTAAATTGTCCCAAAGGAAAAAAAATACAAATACCTTTCAGTTCAGGAAGTGTCATCTGTTAACTCTGAAATAATAAATAGGACAAATTTGTTACTCACCTGTGGCTGTGAAAAATCGTAGGACCATAAACAAATTGCAAGGACTCTGTTCAATTAGTCAGTGAAGCACTCAAGCATTTTCCAGCATATTTTCATTATTTTAACCCACTTGTCAGAACTGAATCTTTCAATTGGCCATTGGCTATTTGCACCTGGGTCAATAACCATGGGGTCACAATGTTTTCAGTTCATTGACATCTAATGGAGTGATTAAATTTGACTAATGCAATCTGAAAACAAAGGCAGCGCACTTGGAAAACAACTACACATGAGGAGACCAGGCAGTTCTCTGGAAAACAACTCACAGTTGAATGCAACTGTGGAAAAATTATTATAGATTAATTTTATCAGCAACTTTATTTGCCAGACAATAATTGTGTACACTCTTGTCCCCACCATACATAGCAACATCAGCTGAATGACATGATAATCGGTTCAGAGATTAAGCTAAATTCAGATTTAAAACTTGCTCAAAAGCTTGGTTTTCTAACTAAGATTGCCCATCTCCACATGGCTTCTAACTTTTTCCAATTTTTCCTTTGAAATGAAGATTTTACGGCCTGGAAGCTCCTGAGTAGTAGTGAATTCTCGTTGGATACAAGCCCTCCATGGATTTTTCAATAAGGGACACTGATGAGGACAGTGCTATGACCTCAGACAATATTACCACATAGGTTAGAGGGAAATGGCAAACAGGGTTCAGTTCCTCTCTGAAATCAGTTCTCACTACAGAGGGTCCTGACTGATAGGACAAGATAGAAAGACAATGTCTAAATCACAGTGACTGTCAGTTCTCTTCAAGTCCTCTGTGCTCTCACACTTCCCATGATAAAGCCTCATGCCCAAAAGTGTGTCACAATTAAATGCAGCTAAGCAGAAATCCAATTTTCCTTGGTTAGCATCACTAATGTGTTTACAATGGCAGCATAACTAAGTGCAAACCCAGTGATTCCCCCACTATTTTACAAAAAGAAGTCTCCATCTATACCACTCTACACAGCACAGATTTAAGAATAACACTTTTGGAGATAACATCACAGTGATAATAATTTAGTCCACCACAGCACAGAGCCAGAGTAAAACAAAGAATTACTTTCAGTGGAGGAACAGTTACCTTCATGTTAGTGGAAAGGCTGGAAGAAAAATTATATGATGAGCAAAACTCTGCTTCATTTCAATCCCCACTGGCAGCTTCTTCGGGAGCAACATGGCCAAAGGCAATCCAATGCCTTTGGTTTTCAAGATACTTTAGCAGAGTTCATACTGCACACTCTTGATGAGCCCTTTGGTTTTTTTGTTTCTTTCATTTTTGGTTTTTGGCCTCTATAAAAAAATGCA
This sequence comes from Peucedramus taeniatus, assembly GCA_013400575.1. Classification (NCBI taxonomy): domain Eukaryota; kingdom Metazoa; phylum Chordata; class Aves; order Passeriformes; family Fringillidae; genus Peucedramus; species Peucedramus taeniatus. The sequence continues at coordinate 320,928 of WBNO01002169.1, read as the reverse complement.
GGTAGATCTTTACATTGCAAAGTTGGACAACTGCAGACAGATGCAATCTATCAGTCTCCCTGGCAGGCTGGAGATAAAACAGACTGTGAAAAGCACTCTAACTGAAAACCTAACCTAATTACAGCACTTCTATTAATTTGATATAAAGTTCCACCCACTGATTAAAGCCCACAGAGATCAGTTTAAGTCCCATGTTTGTAGACATGTCTGTTGTCATGGCAAAACCAGGCCTTTTCCTTCAGTCCAGCTAAATTGGCTTGTATTTTTTTTTATTGACCAGATTACAGATCAAGCCAAACCCCTGTTTTTATATTGATTTACAAATATACATTATAGCTGATGAAACACAGTTCTGCCTCCTCCTCTAGCGGGACTGTTCTCAGAGTGTCTCTGACCCTGGGCCCCTGGGTTGCTGCCATGGCCCTGCACAAGCATTAGCAGACACACGGTGTAGCACTCTGGCATGGCTGAAGTCTCAGGACAGGTAGGTGTGGGCGGGCAGGGGTGTCAGGAAAACAAGGATTCCTCTGTGCCAAGGAGGGCAGGTCTCTACACAGCCTCCAGAAGCAAGCCTGGCCCTGGCTCTGATGAGCAACAGCCAAGGACTACCCAGACTGCAACACAGTGGCAGGCAAGTGAATGCTTCAGCAAGGAATATGGCAACTCTAAGCAGAGTAAGGGATATTATAAAGAAAAAATAAGGTTTGCAAGGTAAGGAAAGCCAGCCTGTGTACTGGGTCTGCTCTGAATGCATAGATATGCCAAGAGAAAAATTTCCTTGGCCTAAAGGAACTCAGAAATACTATACAGGAAAGGCAGTTACCTCATCACTTTTCCATATTTTCCTCACTACTGATACTGCAGAGGAAGTAAAGCAATAAAAACTAGCACCTCTCAATTGCAACTTTTGCAACATGCTAGGTAACTTCCAGCCAGCGCAAGAAGCTGCATTTCACCAGCATACATACTTATGTAAAGCACCATGAGCAGCCATAGGGCTTGCAGTAAAAATGGAGATATCTTAAACCTGTCATGTCAGAGCAGAAAGCAGATGTACAAGCAGAAAATAAAAGCAGTGATCCTGTTCCTATTATTATGCTTAAAAATATGTCAAGTGATTGCAATTTCCTTTTATATTAAGCTTAGGCAGAGCAAAATTTGACCATACTAAGTGCAACTTCATTGCATCATGCCCTGCAAAAGATGGATTGTCCATAAGCAACCTCTAAAATGTTCTGTCCTTTATTTAAAACTTTTTTTTTTAGTTGATTGCATTAGGCATTCCCTGTTTTCTGGGCCAAGAGTGCTCATAGAGAAGTATAACTGAACTTTTTCTCTAAGCAGAATTTGATCCATCATCAATAATTACTTCTAAATTTACTACTATATCAAATGGAGTGCAATCCCAGATATGCAGGCTCTTCCCAAACGTATTTTGCAGTATTGATGTTTTCACACAGCCTAAGCTTCAGCTCAGCAGGTGAAATGCTCCAACCTGCACCCTCCTTCCTGTGCTCAGGGACCGCAGGCAAACTCCCACAGCCTAGTGGTGCAAATGTATTGCTTCAGAGGCAAAGAGGAAGTACTTGCTCCCTTCTTTTCTGAGACTTCAGCATTAACAGAAGGTTTTAGTAAAATAAAGCTTTTCTGGGTAGCATTACTTCAGTATCCACAGTAATGGGAAAGGTTCTGGGTCCTGCTTGCTTTGCTTCACTTTTTGTTGCCTGTTGGCCTCAGTCTCACGCTTGTATCACCAATTCTCATTTCTGTTCAAGAAAATAAAAGGCAGGAGAGTTTTCTTCAAAATATCATGCCACATTCACAGCTTATTTTACTTGACATTTGACAACCGTGTGTTTGTTACCTTTCAAGAAAGAAGACCTCACTAGAGGGATGTTTTATACATCTAGTTAGGGGTAGATAAATATTTGGGAATGTGCTCAAAAAGTCAGGGTTATCAATACATCATTGTCAGAACAGAAATGCAATTCCTGAAATCTTCATTGGGACTCTTTGCACTCACATGCTTATCTGGGTTTTGGCACAAATGCTCAGCACCTCCCATGCTGTTACCCAGCTAGGGAACAAATTAAATAAATTGCACTTAACAAGTGTCGTTTTGTTTTAATATTTGAATACATGTAATAAATTATTTCTAAGTCATCACTCATTCTATCAAAAGCAAAAATTACATATGCACACTACTGAACAAATCTGAACCTAACTGCTTGCAAAACATCTGAAAACTGGAAAAATCCCATATGTGTGACCCAGCAGGTTGTGAAAGACAAGATGCTGCTGCCATTCCCACTGCTAATTGATTCCAGCAGGAGCAGTACTGCAGTAGAGCTTGCAAAGGCCCAAGGTCCAACTGGGTGGATCCTACTAAATTTGAGTCTTACATTTGCTCTATTATGATATGCCATAGTAGCAATTATACATATTGCTAAGTTCCAATCTCCATTTGACAATTGATCTCTTCATAAAATTGCTTGCAACTTGACAAATTGCTTTTATTTGAACTATATTTGTTTTCAGGCCAAAAGTGATTTTTTTCCCCTCAAAAAACTGTGAATAAAGTCAGACCAGCAAAAGTATTCATTCACTGAACTCTAAGAGCTGATACAAGCTGGTTTACATTTTTATATTTTCCCCCCTCCCTCCAATTTCTGAGGGCTCAGAAATGTTTTCCAAATCATTCCGAATCAGTTCCAAATTGAGATGTCTTTGCAACATGAAAAATGCACCTAGAAATTTTTCACAGCCACCCATCCAGAAAAAATACCTGCTATGAGTTATTGCCCAATAACTTCTGTCTAAGCTTTCTTCTCTGAAGTGTTTTCTCTTCATTATTGCAATTGTTACAAATATCTAGAGAACACAGTAAACTAATTCTGGGGACTACCATGGTGGCTTCTTGTAGCACAGACAAGGAGCAATTTGTGTGTCTAAAAATATACAGTGCCATTTTAGATACCAGAACACTTACACAGGACTGATAGATACCAGGTGGGGCCAGAAGAAACCCTGTCACCAGCCAGAGGTCTTCCCTAAAGAGGGGGTTTCCTAAGATATGTAAATTGGCTCTACATATTTGCATTTAGGCAGCCAGTCTTTCAGACAGGTCAGGTAACTAATGATTTACTGCATTGAGAACTAGGATCTGAAATACACTGGCAGCTACTGTACATGCACATTCTCACTCTGGGAAGCAGGTAAGATACCTCACCCCTCTTTCATTTATGGATAACAAGCTGAAAGTTCACATGAATCATGAATAAACCTTGCAGTATTTGTGGCCTGAGTGCCATATAAAGACAGAAATAGAAGTATTAGTACAGAAAAAAATCGAACAGTATGAATAATAATAATAATAATAATAATAATAACAACAACAACAATAATGTCTAAAGCAATTAAATCATAGGGCTGCCTTCAGGAAAGATATGAAAGCTTTTGGAGTACAAGTTTGTTTGCGTTCAACCCAGACTGTTCAAAACAGCATTATGTAATCCAGCAAAGATTACAAAAGAGAAGGAAGTTATTTGGAGCAAGTTTCTCCCTGATATTAAAATGCAATATGGAAAGAAGCACTTTCAAAAAGATGAGGCAATTTCTAGACATTTTTGTCCAAAGAAGCAATACATTCCTCACTAAGAACGCCTTGCAAAGTAGCATTATATCTCCTCATCATTCTGACTTGTTGGAAATACTGTCATATGAAAAGCTAATCTTAAATGCATCTGCACCACAATGTCTACCACACATATTTGGTCTAGAAAAATTTATTCAAATCTCAGTTAAAGATTAATTATTCCTGTTGACATGTAGTTTTGAGTGAACTCCCAAACAGAAAAACTTTTATCTGCTGATCTAATCAACGTGCTCGATGTGTTTCTTCTGTCATTATTGTTTGTTTATTTATTTAGAAAACCAAACAGAAATCAAGTCCCTTTCTTCTGCAAGCCCCAGTGATGACCAGCCATTCAAGACCTGTCAAACAGACACTTGCCAAGCCTGTTGGAACAGGGCCTGTTTGTCTTTTGATCCTTGGACTTTCTTGTTTCGCACAGAGGCTTTTTAGAAGCTAAAGCTTTTTATCTTCTCTCCACCAAGATTACTCAGTCAAAAGGATTGATTAGGGAAACAAAGAAACTGTGAAATGACACCATCTAATCTTTATCTTTAGAATTTAGAAATTAAAGTTCGGTGGGTTGAATTCAGTCCCTGTCAGACCACAAGTATACCATCAGCTGCTGTGAGACACTGTCACTGCAAATGTTAATGTTTGTAAGAAGATATAAACAGGATTTGAGACAGGGCACACTAGCTGTAAATACATTACTTAAATTATAAATGCAGGAAAAAATCTCATTTGCCTAATGTATTACTTCTCACTGTATGGAGGACCAGATTGTGCTGACATTTACTCTCCTGGGACCAGACACCTCATTTTTTAAATGCTAGCAAAAGAAGCCAGACTTCTGGAAAGAAGCAAACCATGGTGTGCTGTGCTATGAGTAGCAAAATCTGACCTGTTCTCAAGTCTGTATGAGGCAGGTGAAAATATATTTAGACATATGTTTTTAAGGACTAGAAGGGGCATCTCACAGGGGAAGACCCATAACGTCCACAAGATCAGAACATCCTGGGGGATTGCATCCACAGAACCTGGACTTGGTTTACTTGTTGGAGTCAGTACAATGTGTGCTTCAACACCTTCGCCTTATGTGCAGCAGGAATAACTCTAGCTTCTTGCTTTTCCCTGGAGAACCAAATTTCCTTCCCCAGTGTTATGGTTCAAGTACGGCAGTTTTTCCTTTCTAAGAGTCGGGGATTTCATTACAAAATACACCTAAGGAATCAATAGGAAATCAGACAGTCAAGGTCTGCTTTCTGCAGAGAAAAGCGTCTCTCGTGCCAAGCTAACAGAAAACTGTGAATAGAGCTCAGATTTTGCTTATGTGATTTCTTTTCCAGTAAGGTCCCCCACATGCTGTGTTCTGAGACAGTTGGACGATACTCTGTGAAGAAGGGAACTTATTGGGAAAATTCCTCATTTTAATGTTTTCTGAGATGCTAAGCAGGTTCTATTCAGCTTTCTGAAACTACTTTCTGCAGTTCAAAAGCAGTTCACTGAGAAAAAAAAAAACAGCAGTAGAAAGAAACTCCTTTTATGTTTTTCTCTCCTACACTTGCATGGCAAAGGATTGCTACCCACAATAGCAGCATCCCTGACCTGACACTGATTGAACATTGTTTCTCTGCAACAGGCTTTGCATGCTGGTGGAGAGCTGTTCTGTGGTCATTCCAAGCACACTGTAGAGCCTATCATTAGAACCAGGCCAGACAAGCCTATGTAGGCTATGCAGGCACTTCTGCCAGGCCTGTCCCGGAGAGGAAATTTTTGCCAGCCATCTGTTGAACTCCACATCTCTAGCAAGATGCATGGACCCCCTGACTGCCCCAAGAGTGCTGAAAGTACAGTAACAACCAATACTGCAGCCTGTGGCACTCAAGAATGGCAAAAGAAGAAAGAATTTCAAAGCCCCAGCCAAAGGGAGCCATGAGAGAAACTGGGGGGGAAGAGCTGCCCACCCTGCAGAGGATGAATTAACAACTCTGCAGCTCTTCTCAGGGACCAGCCAGCCCACATGTCACCAGCCAGTCTGGGACAGGCTGCCATTACCATCATCCACTCAACTGCATGGGCAAGATCATTTCCAGCTCCATCCTACCACTTTATTTGGTTTCCTCAGTTTTAATTTCCTACTCATTCAGTTAGTTTCAAATCGATTTACACAGGAAAGCTTATTCATTCATTTTGCTGTTGAGAAGAGTCTTTGCCCAAGCCTCCCTGCTGACTGCAGCACCCGGCACCGCACAGCACTGAGTGAGGAGATATGTGAAGGGAAAAGAAATTCTGCTGCTATGTTTATGCAGGAGTACTCAGAGCTGGATCAGAAGTGCCCACCAGACTCTGGGCTAAAAATTAAACAAACAAGACACCCAGCAATCATACATTAGCATCTGTGTCCATTCACTGTAGAGATTCTGTTTGTACAGTTTGTAGTATTTGAGCATTTATTTGAGAAATGTTGAAATTGGTTTGTTGCTAGTATCAAAAACCTGCCCCTAGACTAGTAAAAATAATTTAATCCCTGACAGTCTTCATACATAAAGAGGTATTTTAAGAGATTAAGTTGCATCAAAAATAACATCCTTCACATGCAAAAGAAAAGCTGGAGGTCTGAAGCAAGCTCTGTTAAATCAACAGGACTCCTGCTGATGTCAAGACAAAGCACAGATCAGTCCTTTCAGCTCAGTAGATTATTCTCCTTAATGAGCTTTGACAGTCCCCCAGGCTCTTTAAATCACTATACATAGCCAGCAATGCTTATACAACATAGGTAGGTGAGGCAGGCATAGAGCATAGCCAGAAGATTAACACCATGTACATCCCTAAAATAGACAGATCACAGTACAAGTCATCAGCAATAGCGGGGAGAGGGGCCCTGCTGATGTGCTGACTAGGAAAGTACCACCAGACACAGAATTTATGAGATTTTTTTTTTTTCAAACCAACATGGAGATCTTGGCGCACAAGTTTATGAGCAAATTGGGCTGTTTCTATGTTCTGACACTGGAAATAACTGGTGAAGGCAACTCATGAGCACGTGAAGGTATAGACTGAGCTTGCAGATGTCTCCCCAGAATGTAAGTAGAACTTACATCTACTGTTACAGTGAGCAGTACCTATTATATGCATTTGCAGGATATCTAAGAGAGCTAAGCATTCCTTTTCTAGTGCACAGACAAGAGAATATGCAGTCACTTCCTTTCTAGAGTAATTTTAACAATTGTTGCTTATCTTAGCACCTACAGGGTTTGAATAAAATGCTAACTCAGATATATTCTTCCAACATGTGGAATCTTTCCCTACTTCAATTTTCAAATAATGGGTTGGTGACCTAAGACTTTAAATGGTTTTGTTTTCCTGGGGCTTTTATGATGCTGTGGGAAAAATGTGAAGTGCAAGCCATACAAAGATACAATCACAGAGTTTTCATCAGCTGAAAATTCACTGTACCAGACTACATTCATCTCCCTACAAAATACTGTGTAGGAGAGTTTGGAGGTGTATTTCTTTTTGGGTAATATATTAATAAAGATCCTAAATTATTTGTTGACCACCAAACCAAATTATCACATATTTACACAGCATACCAAAAAGCACTCCTTTTCCATAAACAGAAGTGCACAGCTCTGCATGTGCAAGAGTAGCTCACCTAAGAGTAAGAGATCTGATGTTTTGTGCCTGCCAATTTGTTCAATTAATTAACTGAAAACTGGAGGTTTGTAGCTATGGAAGAGTGACTCTGGAGAGCTGTTGGATGATCTTTCAGTGCGCTGATACATCGAAACCTTCCACTGTGTGCTATGGGAGCACTCATTCTGAAGAACCACACTGCCTAAATTTCCCACTGATAGTTCTTCCTCAGGATGCCTGGCAGGTCATTCTACCCATTGCAGAGCACTGGGTTTTGCACTGCCTGCACGGTGGGGCTGAAGGAATCCAAAGCACACACAGGCCCCACACCTCACCCCAGCCTGAAATTCTTTGGTGTAAGCAAACTTCCTGTGGGAGTAAATGAACATCCTCCTTTGATATGGGGTCTATGTGCTTCAGTTTCCTTTAGTGCAGAGAAGGAGAGGATGCTGAACTTTGCAGTCATCTAGGATCTTAGAGGGCTCTAAATGCAGTCATGCTGCTTTTCTCTAAAATCAATAGCTTCTACAGTGGCACATATGTAGGCACGAGAAGCCAAGCTCTGTCACACAAGTTCTCAATTTGCCAGGCAAATATCAAAGTTTGATGGAAAATAGAATTTGCCTTTAGTTATTTACTGGCTACATTATTAATCCAAATGCAATATTTATGAAGATACATCAATACTCTTAAAATATCACGCTGACATTTTCTCTGGAAAGGCACTGCCACTCCATGCAGCTATTTCAAAATCAATATGATCTTGGAAGCCAAGTGGCTTTTTTTTTTTTGCTTTTGCAGAACTTCACAATTATCAAACAAGAGATATTTTGGGTAACATTGTACATTCACAGGATGAGAGGAGTTTCTTTTAAGAAAACTTTACTGAGACTTTTTCTCTTGGTCCTGACCCCAGGCCCCTTCCAGTAATGACATCATCTAGCAGAATACATAATGGCAGAAGGCTCCAGCAAAGCAAAACCTAACATGAAGCTCAGGTCACTGTGTTACTGGAGAAGGAGTGCTAGCACATGGTAAGAACTAGGCAGTTAGGAATTACAGACTTAGTAACTTTGGTCCAGGGCTGACAGGGAAAAGAGAAGCAGTGGAGACTCCACAGTGCTGCCCTCTCAGCTGTCTCCCCTAGAGTCTTCTGTCTTACAGAGCTTCTGTGCCAATTATTGCTACATAAACACAGTGGCTAACACTAACTAGAGCAATCCCAGGCGTTTTCCTTACAGAAGCCCGGTTGGCATCCTGGCCAAACACTCCAGGACTTATCTACAGAGCCCAGTTTCAAATTTAACTTGCTTTCCAGTAGTGCAAGCTCACTGCCCACTGCTTCCTCCCTATAGCACAGGCAAGAAAGAAAGACGTGATTTACAAGTCCTGTTTTCAATTAGGTTGTTTGTCCAAAACTCTAATTATTTTGTTTAATTTTGTACTGGAAAAAAGGAAATTTGAGTCCTAGAGTTATGTATATATATCAGTGCACTAGCTTGGCAAGTACCTTGCTGTGATTTAGTGGCACGGGGTTAGCAGAGCCTGCTGACAGCAACTCCTCTCTCTTTTTGTGTCTAGCTCTGTTCCAAATTCTAAATTGGCAGTCAAAGGAAATGTCATTTCCATCATTGCAAATGGACTGTGGTGATCTATGATCAGCTGCTGCAACATTCTGTTTTCAGACTTAATTTTACATTACAAAAGCCTTCATTAGCCTGAGTGCTTTCACATAGTTGTAGCAGCACTTTGTCAGAGCACTCTCTGAGTCCTCTCAGAAAATAAATGTCACCAACACAACGAAAAATTACAAAGATGATTTCAAAGTGCACACATTCAGGAATGCTGCAATCCTTGTCAAATTTAACAGGGACATTCACAGCAAGAAAGCCAAGTGTCTAAGCAAAGTACTTGAGCTAGAGAGCTGATTACATCAACCTCAAAACAACAGTGAGATGGGCCACTAAAATAAGCAGTGCAAACATCCCAAAAATTCTGTGAAAGCCCTCCTGTAAACTGCAGTAGAAGGAGCAGAAAACTCTTACCTGATATATATTTGCTTAATGGTATATATTTTATGGTATATGATGATATATATTTGCTTACCTGGTATATGTTTGCTTAATGTTTTAAAATCAGAGATCATTAGTCAATAGCTCAGAAGTTCATATTGATGGCTACTGAGGCACTCAAATATCATTAAGTGGTAATGAATGTTGTCACTTGTTATACTTTATTAGCTTTGTAACTGATTTAATTATTTAATGGGAGTTCAAGATCCATTCACTATCAGATTCTGAGATCTCTTCCATACCTACTTAGTCATGAGACAACAAAATTTAGGATCAGAATAAATGCAAATCAGTTCATGAACTCAGTAGGAACAAGAACAACAGACAGGCTCTAGCAAACAGGCCTAGTACACTGAGCTTCCTTTAATATTCATGTCTTGAGAAAAAAGACAGCCTTTAAAAATGTCACATTTTAAAGGTGAGATGTCTGCACATATGTAGGTAACTAGAGCCTAGGCGACTGCTTAGAACCTGTGAAAAAGTTTCTCCTAACAGGATGTCTGGAATATGCTTATTGGATGTCCCATAAGTATTAGCTTTAATGAATTAATTTGGTTTAGTTCTTGTAAAAATCAAAATACAAGTAGAAAACTAGTAATCAGTTATCAAAGTTAGGAAACCTTGAGTTTCCTCAGTGCCTTTTTTTATTTAAGGCAACATTTCCATGCACTTCCACATTTCTTTATACAAACACACTTTCTATATAATATGCTCTGTTGTGCTGCGTATCACTGCTAAACAGGCAACAAGGGACAGAAGACTCAGTCACTGCTCCAAAGTCTACCTTGTCTAAGGGGCAGAGAGCAAATCACTCACTGTCACACAACACAAGTCACATAACAAATTAGTCATCAGATCCCCCACTGCAGCTTACACTTCTCTTGGGTTGCTCTTGGGTTACTCTGCTTCCGTGTTATAGATAAGAAAAGCAGCCTGGGTAGTGTTATACAAGTGGTCAAAGAGAATCATCCTTTTTCCCAGGGGAATTTCTCTCTCTGGTATCAGCATAAATAATGACCAATGTCCACACAAAAGAACTTTCAGAACTGATAAGGTAATTCCTTTCAATCTGAAATGACCTTAGAGGACAGAGCTGACTAGAAAGTCTGGTCAGCAAAGCTTGAAAGTAGTGAAAATCTAGTAGTGAAAAGAAAGCCACAGAAGGTTTTGTCAAGGCACACATTATTCATGGATCCCAATCACATTGTGCCAAAGCTCCTATCCCTGCTCTCCTCTAACACACAGTGGTCTGGAAGGGCTGCAGCCAGAAACAAAGCCCCTTACAGGAGCTGTGTCTCAGGAAGTTGGAGGGTTGGCTGAGCACATTTGCTTCATTGCTCTTCTACATCATTAACTTATTTTCTTGTAGCTCTCACTTTCAGACTCACTGCACATAGCAATTTTGGCTTCCATACTTTCTCTTATCATTTACTGGACCATCAGAGACAGATACAGAGTGAGAAACCTGAATGGAAAGCATGTCTTCATAACAGGCTGTGACACTGGACTTGGAAACTCACTGGCTAAATGGCTTGACAAAAAGGGATTTTGTGTCATTGCTGCATGCGCCACAGAAAAAGGAAGCCAAGAGCTACGGCGCCGCTCTTCACTCTCACTGAAGACAGTGAATCTGAACTTAGCAGATTCCAACAGCATTGCCAGGGCTGTGGTGTTTGTGACTGAACAGACAGCTGGCAAGGGTAAGTAGCAAGGCAACTTCTCAGAAAGATGATTCAATATAACCAAATCTGGTCTAGCTAAAAGTTCTGTTGCCTCTCAACTCACTGCAGAGGCGTTTTTAATCTCACTGATGAAAGACATTCACTCCTCAGTTCTGTAATTTCTCAGTTCAAAGATATTCTCTCCAGCAACGCTCGCCATTGCTTTCCCTAACAAGATACCTAAAAATCTACTTGCTTGGTTTGTTAAAACCAGATTGTTCTCAGGTGTGTTTATTAAACTCCTTCTGATGTAGTTGAAGAATGTCAGTGGAAGGAAGGTACTAACTGGTACCAGAACATTTTCTTGACAAATTCAGCCCACTCAATTAAAAATGGTTAATTCAGAGCCTCTGCAGCCCTCCTCTACTAAACAGCAGAGTATATTTTTGCATGCCTGGATGAGTCTGACATTTGCACTGTACTCAACAATTGCATTGACTGTAACAGTTAAACACTTGCAATTTCAGCCAGTTTTGTTGGAGTTGTTACAGAGGTAGCTCTCACTACCCCTAACATACACCTCTGAGCACTCCTGTAAAAGAGAAAGAGCTTACCCTTGGATACCTATGAGACTTCAGTGATAGGTTTGGCAAAGGCTAAAAAGATCTGCATGGTAAATATATTCAACTGTGGTAATACACATTTATCAGCATTGATAGCTCAGACTAAAAGGCTCTCAAAGGCATCACAGCACTGTAACTCCCAGTTGTAACACACAGTTATACCAACTATTCAATAGGCTTATTAAGTACCTAAAACAGCAAAACATGTATCTTCTACCAAAAGACTTTCGCCTCAAAGCATGTAAAGGGTTTTTGGCCTCATCATGAGGCCATTCCAGACCATTCTTGAATGCAGAGATTGAGAGCAAGGTTAACAAAATTATTAGCACTTACCCCCTCCAGCAGGCTCTTGCTCCCAACTTGCAGAAAGCCACACGTTCTCAGCCAGGATAGCTGCTGCTAATGCTTTCACCTCAGTGTGTAAGACTCTTTATGGAGGCTGAGTGCTGGACTTTCGGCCTCTCCCCTCAGGCACAGGCTGTCCTCAGCAAACTCTTGGAAACGTCACTATTTATCTAAAGTTCTTCGAGTAATTTATAAAGGTAGTAAAGCAGTATTATCAATACACAGGGCTAAGCTAGTATCTTTAGAAGCATTGACTAATTCTACACATTTGGCTCAGACCTTTAGACCTCAAACCAGAAAAATCAGACTCTCCACTTCTACGCAGACTATTTGATTTTCACAAGAATACAAACGTGTATTAGGAGCCTGCATACCTGAGCAGATCTGGATAATAAATCCCAGCATGGTGGCCCACATCACTTAACAAAATAGTTTTCCTTTAATACTTTACCCATGCTCTTTAGCAAATTCTAAGATGTGCACAAAGTAGACCATCCAAGCAAACCCCAGCTAACTGTATTCATCTCATTGAAGTTTTGCAGACTGTGTGATTGGTTCCCAATGCACACATGATACTCCAGGATAAGATATTTCCATATACTAAATAAATGACTTTGCATTCCTCCTAGGGCTTTTTGGCTTGGTAAGCAATGCTGAAGGAACAGCGCCTGTAGGACCCACTGACTGGCTGAGGATTGAAGACTTCCACTCGGTCCTGGATGTTAGCCTGCTGGGATTGATTGAAATCACACTCAAGCTTCTGCCACTTCTGAAAAAAGCTGAGGGAAGAGTTGTCAATCTAATTAATGCCAAAGGTCTCATGGCTTTTTTAGGGGGTGGCTACAGTCTGTCCAAATGGGGCATGGAAGCTTTCTCTGACACCTTACGGTGAGTAACCAGAAACACATGCAGGAATCGAAGAACAGATGCCAGACATGCTGAGGAAGGGTGACTGTATGTTTGCTCATTTTGATTCCTCTCTTGCCCAAAGGGGAAAAGGAAAATAAGAGGACTGGTCACTTTTTTAAGATTTCAGTCTCCAATACTATGGACAGACCCAGCAAGGAACTGCACTTGTAAAATGTTCGTATCCCAGACAAGTTGTTAGTGTGCAGATTTCAGATGTGTGAATCCAGTGCATACCTGAAAGTAAATCAACAATATGCCTGGTCAGACATCCAGTTTCTTAGGCAAGTTACACTTGCCTGTATATTTTGCTCTAATTCTCCACAGCAACCTGAGCCAGGCAATTCCAGACAGCAACCACACTACCAAAGGTAATTGTAACTTCCGAAAATTAAGCTGAACACCCTTTGCTGAAACCAGCTGTACTGCACTGCTTCTAGAAAGCTAAGGCCCAGCCCAGTGAGTCAAGTCTTCATGAGTCAGAACAACTAGGAAAGCTTTTTTCAAACCATTATGAGAACTTACTTAAAGAAACCATATACCCCAAAGAAATAGAAACTAATGGCTAATGTACATGTGGTCCATTCCTTTACGCACTGTAGAACATGGCTGCCTGGATGTCTTGAGCTGCCCAGCAAAACAAAGATGCCATTTTCACCCCAAAGGAGTTGCACTGCAACTCAAAATTACATAGAGGGAACCACACTATGAGGAAGCCCACTCACCTTTATCACATTAATATCTAATCATTTAACCATAGCCATTTAGCCATAGGATAGAAAACAAAGTTCTCTCTCAAATCCAATTGAATTTTTTTTTCACTTTTACTTTTTCTCAGACACTTTAATAATCTGCTGTTGCTGTGAACTAAAATGATGCAACAGTATATGAAATTGTCAAAAGTTTTAGTATGATAATACATGACTAAGGTGCACCTGGCTGGACTCTCTGCAAGAGTCCAACAAACCACACAGAGAGCTGTGAATCTATTTGACACTGCTTTTTTTTCCTCAGTTGTCTGCTCTTTTTTTACAGGACAAGTACACTGCTATGAATCTAATTTGAACACTTCAAAATAATTCTGATATATGAAGATAATACTCAAATTCTCAAAGATTCATGTGACAGATTTTCAACTTACTTATGATTCATAGTTGTGCCATTATTGGGTGGTCAGGGAGATTATTGGGGTTTTTTTTCTTCCAGGATAGAAATGCGGCATTTTGGAGTGAAAGTAAGCATTGTTGAGCATGGTTTCTTTAAGGCAGAAGAAGTTAATTCAGATATCATTGAGAAATACCTCTTCAAACTTTGGAACAGACTGACTCCTGAGATCAGGGACTCCTATGGAGAAAAATACTTAGTTGAATGTAAGTAGAAAAAGGATTGTATGAAAGCTCAGGGGGGATATTATCAACATATATAAATACCTGAATTGAAGCTGTAAAGACAACAGAGCCAAGCCCTTTTTAGTGTTGTCCAGGGATAGGACTCAAGGCAAAGGGCACACACAGGATGTTCCCACTGAACATTTCCGTGTGAGGGTGACTGAGGAGTAGCACAGGTTGCCCAGGGCAGTTGTGGATTCTCCCTCTTTGGAGGTATTCAAAACCATCTGGACATATCCTGAGCAGCCTGGTCTAGGTGACCCAGCTTAAGTCAGCTTAAGTAGTGGGGCTTGGTGCCAGAGGTCCCTTTCAATTTCAACCTATCTGTGATTCTGTGAACATTTACTAGACATCATTAATGTTCATTAAGGACCCATCACTGACTGTTCTTTACTATGTATATGTTAGATGAGGCCTGAGATATTAGTTCACACATGAGACTGGTGAGATACAAGGTCATGCTACCTTTCCTTGTCCCTCAGTACTTACAGGTAGGATGCCCAGTGGGAATGAGCTGTAATGGCCATATGTTACATTTATTGCTTAGTGGTATCTGAAAAGTTAGTGCAGTGTGACACAGAACATACTGTATGGAACATGTGGCTCACAGTATGGGCCAGGGAGGTTTTTGCTTATTGGACTTCTGGGTGTTTGCAGCCTTTATTGTCTCTGCTTTGCTGTAGCTATTCTGCTCTCAGCACTCGAGACAGTAGTTTAAAGCAAGCCTGAAGCTGTAGCCAAATCTTTGAGTATAAAGAACACTCTCACAGAGATGTTGCATATAAATGCTTTCAGGATTATTTTTTTGTTTACAGATATAAAAGCCCAAAGATCATCAGTGAAAAGACTGTGTGACTATGATATTTCTAATGTCATAAAATGCATGGAACATGCCTTGATAGCAAAGTACCCCAGGCCACGATACAGAGCTGGATGGGATGCAAAGTTCTTCTGGCTGTTTCTGTCCTATGCCCCAAGCTGTCTGTCTGATATGCTGCTGCAGATTACATTTCCAGCTCCAGCAGAGAGCAGGAGACCAGTTAATGGAGTTCTAATCAATGTCTAGCATTAAAACAGTATCAACTGTGCAGAAATAAATATTTATCCTATCAAAACTAGATGTCCTCTTCTTTACCAGTTATTAGACTGTTAAAATTCTTTTCTTTAGACACTTTCTCCATCTCTCACCCACCTTACCTGAAATTCTGGGTTCACAGGTAGGCTTGTAAATCCAGCATGTTTTTGAAGGCTGTTGCTCAGAAATTATATCTCTATAGGATTGCATTCATAAAATTTTCAGCTACAAAGCTAGTTAATACTATTCACACAACACATGAAGTCAAATAATAACAAAGTCCAGCTATTGCAGCATATTCCAGAAATTACAATTATAGTATCTGACCACTTGATTATTCAATTCTGCAGGAAAAAAGCCACAAGCAATTTTACAGATATGAAATTCTAGGGAAAATCAAAACTCCGCTGTTGTATGCAAACAGAGTATTGAAATGTATATTTTAACTGTCTTCCTAATATTAGTACAGTTTATGGGGAAAATACAAAAACAATATGCATTTGTATTTCTTTCATCCTTAGTGAGTTTTGCAAGTTAAAATTATTATTATTTCACTTTTCAGATGAAATAGGTTATTAGTGCAGGCTATAGCAAATTCTTTCAGTTGAACAGAGCATATTCAGAATGGCAAAACATTGGTTGAGGTTACTGTACCTTTTGTACACTATCTCTTAAGCTGTTGGCCAGAGGCTCACAAATTGGTGTTCCTAGACATATTAAAATTGAAGGGGTAAAGGTTTTATTTGCTAAAGTGCTGTGCTGGTGATTAATCATTAATGTGCAATTCAATTAAGCTAAAAAAATACCATGTGCAGGTCAGAACTTCAAACATAAGAAGTTTCATCACTGTCTGCAAGAGGGCATGTGTGTGTGTTTACAATGGGCAAAAAAAAGGCAGTATGTAAAATGTGCTAGTAACCTTTAAGTATTTAATTGAAGTTCTATTCTCTAGCAAATGGCTTCAAGAATAAATTTATTTTACTTCATTTCACAATAAATACCTGCAGAGAGAGAAATCCTTCTATCTGGCCTGGCAGCTCTAAAGAGAATGTACATGAAAAAATTAATGGTATAATTTATCAGCCCTGTAGTTGCAGAATACAGACAGTTGTTGAAATCTCTGAAAATCAGCTTTCTTTGAAACAGAAAGAGTCCAAAATTTAAGAAATCAAGCAGGGACTGTCCTGATAAGGGAAAAAGAATACAAGTGAAAAATGAAGTTATGAGTATAATCTAAAACTTCTGTTGTACAAAGTACCAAAACCAAAAATTTTACATAATCAGATGGGTACACAGATGAAGGGTACATAATCAGAAGGGTACTCAGTAGCTATGCTACTGAGAGGAGGAGTCCCAGGTGAAGCTTAGGAATCCTTTACCATCAGATATGCTAACAACCAAACCTACATACTATGTACCTACCGAGTAACTCAGGGACTGTTTTCTTCCATATCTGAAAAGTTAAAATTATTACAGGGAAAAAAATGTATTTCTGATACATGGCTAACATATTAGCACTTTTCATCAACACTGGTTCCAAATCTTTGAGTTGACAAAGACTATTCCCAAAACTGATACTACTTTTTCTCATGGTATGCAACAGCAGGCAAGTCTTTTGGAAGGGTCAGCCCTGCCTTCTCCCTTTAAAACCTTGTGAATTCTTTCCTTCATCTCAAAGAAATCCTTACAAATGTGTCTGCTGGGTTGCAGACTCTAAGGAGTTTTCTACATTAATGCACTCAGAAAAAAATGCTTTTAAAAACACATATTGTGCTTAAAGAAAAAAATCAAAGCATCAGATTCTGACATCAGATATGAAAGTTAATTGAAATAAGGTTTTAATCACTTATGTCCATACTATCTTGATTGTCAGTCTCTCAATAGTAAGAGTTTCCTGTTTCAAGGGCCAGCTTATTGAATGTGTGTAATAGGGCAGCTTCCACACTTACAGAGATACAATGTCAGTGTCAGCTTACAGGAAGAACTTTACACAGTTGTGTGAAGCAGTAAGCACTATTGATATTTGGCTTTATCTAAAGCATTGTTGCTTTCATGAGTGTTTTCTCAGAATGCACGGAAGTCTCCACAACTGAAAAAAGTACATAGAGCCTCAACACAAATTATGAAATAGGAATGTGATAAAATAATATGTTTATTATATTTATTCAGCAGCATCATTTTCCAGCTGTCTTTTCTAATCAAAGTATGTTACAATGTAATTACAAGCATTCTAATAAGAAATAGTATATATTTTGAGAATTTAGATATAAAACAATCAAATAGCAGAAGTCTCAATCATTATAAATTCAGGAATCTTTTGTATGAGTAGCTAGCCAGGAATACTGAAGAACTGGTCCTGTAATCGGAGTTTTCTCAAATGGTTCATGTTGTGTAAACTATCTTGGCTAATTAATAGAAGAGCTAAAAAGATCAACAGTATATTCTGATGGAAGGTTAGAGGAACAACCAGATAACTACGAAGATTGCATTAGTAGAAATTGTTTCCCTTTCTGTTAATATCCACCTCAGGAAATAAATAGTCAATAAAATTAAATTTTCACATTAAAAAAAAAAACATGAAGAATTTCTGGAATGAACCAATATCTTTCATATTTTGCTGTTTGGAAATAAGCTGCTACAGAAACCTAGCTACTTCATAGTACAAATTAGTTCCAGAGACTCCAGCCAAGAACAGAGGTATTCCATTGATGAGCAAGAGAAAAGCTCATTAAGTAGTTGTGGCACTAAAATCTAAATATATCCAGTCTTCATAGGAACACTATTAATGAAATTGTGTTAATTGGAACCTAGAGGAAAAGTATGTGTCTTATAGACTGAGAGGAAATTATGTCAGGCAATTAAAATATTGTAAGAACAACATTTTGCACAGGTAACTTTTCAGCATAATAATGCTGCATTGACTCTTTCATCTTTTGTTTAACACAAGATGAAGAGATACCCATTTTAATATACAGTACTATATAAAATAGGTGGCAAAGATGCCCAGAGCACCAGTAGAATTTTTAAAAGGTGCTGTTATAAAAGATACACTCTAAAGACCCTGTAAATCAGTAATGTTCCTTTATTTGCCTTGTTTGGTTCTTTTTTTTTTTTTTTTTTAGTTTTAAGCATTTATATAATTAATTTAGCCCTAAATATATGAGCGATTCCATACAAATTTCTACTAGCAACATCACTGAACAAGATAATCTTAGAAAAATTTACAAATGTACAATATATTTATAACATTACTTTCAGACAGCTTCAGTGCAAAGATATACATATAGTACATCACGATAATTGTTCATAAAAATAGAAATTGGCATTTGTCAAAAAAACAAGGCATAGTTCCAACGTACATCTCCAGCCACTGGCTAAGAGATGTATATATTTTTATAAAGCATTTGAATGTGAACCTTACTCTTCTGTTTATAAAAAATAAATGTGCAAATGGATGTGTCTAATTTTCCCTAAATGAGTTACCTAGTTATACCACAGAGTCCTCTTTAACAAGGTTGGCGGTGTCTTTAAATGTATCCTCTGTTGCTGTATAAGCTAGAGGTTGGTCTCTCTTCAGAATAATCTTGGGAGGCAGTGAAGGAGAATGGGTAGGGACATTTTCTGTGTCCTGTTGCTGCTCCTTTTCCATCTGAAACAATAATCATAAAATCAAACCTTGCATTCTAATGCACCATACATCCAACATTAACTTTCAGAATCAGTAAATAAATATTCTTAAAGTTAAATTTCATGGTGTAAATTATTTCTGCAAAACACCACCTGTAACAAAATGAAATGCTAAGTTCACCTCAGATAGTACAGCTGAGTAAAAACAATACTAGAAACCTACTCTATGCACTGGAACTTCTACTTTAATGCTTAATGTCAGGAGCAGCTGTGCCACCTGAGCTAAGCCTACTCAACACCTCATTGTGCATGACATTTAGTAACCTCTGACAACCACTTCAGTCCCTAACCTGGACTGGAATTTCTGTGCTGTTCCACATAGCAGCAGAATCTACCAATAATCTATATCCGATGAAAGCAAGAACAAAGTCCATCAGTACGTTAGCTGAAAAATAGAGTTATATAATATAAACAATACCTCTGCATATATTGGGTTTTCAAAATTAGTGTTTTGTTTCTTTTTTCTCTTGAAGAAACTCCACTTTGATCCCTGAAACATAAAAATTATTAGAACTTCACACATTTTTCTCAAAACTTCTCTGAAAACTGCCATTACAGTGTTGGATTTCACTTGTATTGACTGCTACCCCAGTGACTTCAGGTGGATGTTCTTACATCACTATGTTGTAATTCTAAGCATGGAACTCAAATTTCTTTCTTTGCTAGATTACCAAGTTATTTCACCTAAAGAAGTATTCACAAAAGGCTAGGCAACAAAAATTACTCAATTACTTCATGGAAACCTATCATTCCAGACAAGAACATCAAAGAGGAAAAAACTATCTTGAAAACAACACAAGGGAAATTATTGAGGGACATGAAACTACAGTAAGTTGACTGCATCTTCCCTAACAATTCCATTTTCTGATCTGGAGCAGAAAACAAACAAGGCAGCCGTAGAGCATTTTTGTTTCCTACCGGCGGTACATCTGTACTCTGAGGGGTTTCCTTTGGGCTAGTAGATATCACAGAGGAATACACAGGATTTTCAAAGTTTTCATTTTCCTCACTACCAGCTGCTGCTACCTGTAGGAGAAGAAAGAAAATAAGCATTCTTCAAAGAAGAAAAGATGGTCATAAGGGAAAATGAAAGGTGAAAGTCAAGTCAAAATGTATCTTACAAGTGTTGGCTGAATGACGGTAACTGCACCAGCTGTGCTGGCTCCACCATCTCTGGTTGTATACATTGGATTTTCAAACGTGATTGGTTGTTTCCCCGACTCCACTGCAAAGTTTTCATTCTATGGAGGAAAAAACCCAACAACTGCAGTGGAATAAACACCTCCATATTCCTAGGAATTAATGTGTAGTCAAACTCCTCATCTTGGGGAACAACACGTTTACTTTCACAAAGACTTAGACAAAACCTTTATCTGTTAAAATCACAACATCAATTTACTTTTACTCCCTGTCTTAGCAGCCTGGACTACTGATTGTTCCAACATTATCCCATTTCCTAGATGGACAAAATCCCCTACACACATTTCAATACTTAACTCAAAGTATTTTATGACAAAGACAACTTTCACACATCATACCTTCAACAGGAAAGAGATATCAAAGGAAGAATAATATCTAAATAAATGTTTTAATTTAGAGACTTCAAAATGACATATAAATTAATAAGCAGTAGCTGATATATAAAACAATGAGATTCATTCATTTTGTCCCAGCAAAGAGATTACTGTATTTCTTGAGACAAAGTAGTGTGTTCCCTTACTTATGTCAGATGAGTTACATCAGGTAGGAGGATAATGAAAATAAAACCAACCCAGACTCACTTGTCCTGCTGTTTGACACAGCCTCATGACAGAATCAGCAAGGAATAGCACAGGAATAGTACAGCAGCTAGTTCCTTAAACCTGCCTCATTTTCACAAACCACTGCTTCATGTCCAATGGGTTCATGCTTTTGCTACCAGAATATGGCTTTTTATAACACAGTAAATTCTTGTCAGCTTCCTCAACCTAGATTGACTAAGAATAATCCCACGGAAAAATACCCAACATCTACTCATGTATATATAATGCTAAAATTTTAGGAGGCACATCCCACAGTTCTTCATTGCTGTACACCAAACCCTCTGAATTCTTTCCCAGTGAACATAAGAATTTTTTTGTTCCTACTCTGAATAGATAGGTAGAACTAACACCACGTAAGTAGAGATAGTCTGGATCCAGACCTGTTATTGGCAATGTGTAAACTGCATTGCTTGAACTTCAGTATGTCAGCATCAGGCCAGAAAATGCCAAGTACAGCCAAGTTCTTTGTGCATGAAGACAATCTGGGGTAATACACTAGCCTAAAGCTATTTTTCCAGTATTTACCAAAATGTTCATTTGGATGTCTTGTTACACAAGCTGCCTAATTTTAACAATGACTCTGTTTCTTCATCAAGGTAAAGGTCATAAATTTATACTAGGAGCTTATCTTCTTTAGCTGTTTTTCATTTCATATCTATTCACCACCAGTTTAGGGAGTTTCCACCTTATACTTGGCAGCAAGTGCTTACTATTCAAATATATCCATGATCTGTTTCCCACAAGTAAAAGTAATTTCTACATTGTAGTTCTTGTGGTAAGCGGGAATAACACAGGGATCTGCTGTTTCTCAGATGTGCATAACCAAACATGGATGAAGTTGAGTTACACTTTATGATGCCCCGTAACTGTTAAATATGATTTGTTTAAACTTCACAAATTAAGAAATTGTCAAATCTATATTAATTCTAATTGTCAAATCTGTATTGCACAAAATAGTGAATCCTGTGGTTAGGCATGAGTTTTAGCTCTGAATGCTCTAATACTATCTGGTTTTGAAAACTACACATTTTAAACTGTTCTATAGAACACAAAGGTCCTAAAAAATTCCCTGTTACAATGCTGTTGTCTACTCATTCCCTTTATATTCCATGAATGTACTGAAAAACAAAAGAGGGTAATTGACTTAATTTCTGCTATATAAAGCTTGGAAAAATTCACATTATTTCAAAGAACATTCTATATTTGTCCTTGCCTTCAAATTACAAAAAGCTATTTCAGGAAACTATCAATAATTGTTCATTTCTTTTTCCAGAACACATTTATCATCCCACTATCATTTTATAGATAAAAGGCTCCCTTCTATAAGATACTAATTACATTAAAAGAACACAACTTTAAAAATTATTTGAGAACTAAACCTTACCATTTGCATTGCTCTGTCTATAGCAGAATCTCCCCCAAAGCCAGAGACTCCTATGTCCATAGTCACATCTGCTCCAGATCGGAAAGTTACCCCATTGCCATTTTCATTAGATTTTACAAGGCTGCTTAAACTATAAAAAAACCCAAACAAACAAAAACAATCAAACAAAAATAAGAAGAAAGTAGAAGAGATTACACAGAAAGAGAGTTTCTAATACAGGTTTCTTCACTTGCACTTCTAAGCATAATTATCACTGTGAATTTTGGCAAGCTAGCATCAGAACTTGTATTTCTTTATTAGTTTAATGAGTTTTTTAACCTAAGTTAGCCCACTCAGAATCATCTCAAATACTTTTGTGTGCTCATGTAGACATCAAATGATGCCAATTAAATAAAGTTTCATAAAATTTACCTACATTTTGACCACTCTTACTTCAGTGCCGATTTAAAGACAAATGCATGGATCCACTCAGTTATTCAAATTCATTGAAACTGATTTTTTAAAATATGCATCTGAAATTTGACAATATAAATCCACCAACACCTATACTGAAGATTCATGCACACAAATCATGAAGATACCTACAAGACACTGTTTTCATACTAGTGAATGTTCAATCTGTGTATAGATTTATGACAACCACAAGTGCACTTTAGATATTTATGAATAATATTTTAAATGGTCTGAAAGCACACTATCAGGCTAAAAAATAATAAGTGAAAGACAGAAATCAGTAACCAAATACAGGACATTCCCCCACAGAAATCTGAGTATGTAACATCCCCAAGGCATCTAACTAAAAATTTGCTCCATAGCTAACCTTTGGTTTCATTTTGTCAAATTTGCCTAACTTGAAGGAAGGCAGAAGTACTGGAATTGTACATCCAGCTGTAAATCCTCACTGGATCTGGCTCATGCTAGACTTCTTTCCTACAGCTTGTGCATTGTGTACACACAGCTGGGTACACACATCACCTGTTGGCATCAGCTGATCCAATTTTAAAAGGTAGCTCTTAGCTATGATTCCTGTACATGGACAGGTCCCATATTACAGGCAACAGCTAAGCTATAGCTTGAGTCAAGTCTGCTGTAAAGGTAGGAGTTCAGAGCTTAAAGAGGGATTGAGCAATGGCAGCACTAAGACATATTCATGGCAGAAATAAATGCAAATCAAGCCTCATAGACAAAAAACTGACGTCTCCTTTTCACACAGTCTCGTAACTTATGTGGGAAGCATTGTTAAGTAGTAAAGATCAAGTCAGTACATTAAAATTTCAGCTTGTTCACTGTCTGACAATGCAGAAAGTTTCTATTCAAAAAAGCAGGAAACAGGGAATTTCAGTGAGTAGCTTGGAGATCTCTTAGAACCTCTTTGTCCTTCAGAATTTACCTGCACAAAAATTTTGCCCCGATTTAACTACATCAACTCATGAATAAATTGGATTAGAATCACACATTCATAGAATGTCTAGGGCTGGAAGGGACCTTAAGTATCATCTAGTTTCAACCTCCCTGTCATTGGCAGGCACCCCTTCCACTAGACCAGGTTGCTCAGAGCTCCTTCCAACCCAGCCTTGAACAATGCCAGAGATGAGACATCCCCATCTTCTCTGGGAAATCTGTTCTAGTGCCTCACCACTCTCACAAGGAATTAATTGTTAATATCTAATCTAAACTTACTCTCAGTTTGAATCCATTTCCCCCTTGTCCTGTCACAATGTGCCCTTGTAAAAAGTCTCCCCATTTTCCTTGTTGACTCCCTTCATCTACAAGAAAATCACCCTTAGGTCACCCTTAAACTTTCTCTTTTCCAGGCTGAAAAAACCCAATTCTCTCAGCCTTCCTATGTAGGAGAGTTGCTCTATTCCTCTAATTATCTTGGTGGTCTTCATCTGGCCTCACTCAGTGTCACTAGTTCAGTGTAATCCTCCAGTGAGGAAGCAGTTTTAGCTTCATCTACATTACTGATTACAGTGATTTGATTGATTTAAGAGCTATAACTGGGAAATTGGTGCAAGGACTATGAAGATGTGCTTTTATGCATTTAAAAACACATAATTAGCATAAAGCTAAAAAAATTCAAAACATCATATTCTGATGTATTTTCTAAAACAAATTAATTTTAAATAATTTCAAATATATTTCCTTCCTCTTCCTTTGATTTAATATATCAAATATTTTTGATGACATTTCACAAAGCTGGTTTTCACTCAACAGTATGACCGCCAGCAGTGTAGGCATTGTCTCAGGCATTGTAAAAAAAGTTCACTACTCACGTGCCATATTTTTAAGCAAATGAATACAGCACTGCACATGAGTACAGCCTTTCAGTGTTAAAAGATCTCTTCAAATCATCTCAGGTCAAAGTTTTATAAAAAATGAAAACATTTAACTGTGTCTTTTGTATCTTTTTGAACTGAATATGCAGCTTCAGATCTCGTAAAGAGTCTTCTATATTGCCCATTATTTAAAAGCTAATTTAGAATGTCTAAGAGTTTTACAGTCATCCTATGTCACACAATAATGATCAGCTATGGTACTGCCTGGAATGAAAAATTCTCTGGAGTTGCTGCAACAGTGCATTTCCCATATTGCACCAGAATGGGCACACATCCAAAAAAAAAAATTGATTTTTCAGAAATATTTAGAAACAAGTATACATTTCCAGTTTACAGACATTCCTGCTCTGAAAGCCTTCAAAACATACCTTGGTAGTTTGGGAAGAGCTGGTAAAAGGGAGCCTGTTCGTCTGTAGTTAAAAAAGCCTCCAACCGCTAACACTCCAATTATGATGATTAGTATGACTGTCAGCAACACTGCTACTGCTGCTGTCAAAGACAGAAGAATAAGAAAACATTCAAGCAAGCATAGTTCAGTGAAAAAAAAAAGAGCCTAGAGAATTAGAAGCCTGACCCTGAACAGGTATCATGGTGAGGTATTACACATTCTTTAGCTCAAATGTCAAGTGCAATATATTCTTGAAGCTTACTTGTTCCAGGAGGGACTCCTTTTGACAATCCTATTTCACAATAATTCCCAGTGTATCCATAAGAACATCTGTAAATGTAAGAATGACAGGTGACTGAATGGCTTTTATTAAGTTTGGGATCTCAGCTTTATGATTATATTCTGAAATGTTTATCTACAAGCCAGAAATTTTAACTCCATGCTCAGTAATTATATATTGCACTGACTGTATGTAAATATATTATGTCTCCTATATTCAGAGAACTAAAAGTGAAAATAAAAAGTGCTGAGTCAGAAGATCTGGTTTCAGTGGAGCATTAGTGGCACCTGCTGGCTGTTCCAAGCTATATTTATTGAGAATTTCCATTGTTATAATTTTGGGGTATAGCATTTTATTAGACTCTATGGAGGTTTGCCGTTTTGGGGTTTGTTTGGAGTTTTTTCCCCCAAACTGATACACTTACATTACTTATTTGTTGATATTTTTATGAATGTGTTTTTTCATAGTTGTTATAAAAATGCTACTGCAGGTGTATGACACCTTCTGAAGTGTTTCCAACAGATTTCAAAGAGTTTAATTGTTTCAGGAGACTAAACCAGCACAGTCTGAGCCAGGACTACCCTAACAACATACAAGACTTACTTGCATTTGGGAAGACTGCTTTCATCTATATAGCATGTTCCACCATTCATGCACCTGCAAGCTGGTGGCATTGTGGGAGGAGATTCAATAGCTGCAAAATTCAGAAGCCACATATGCATTATCAAGACATCCTCACCAAACTAAATAATATCAATAATACATTTTCTTTGTCTCTATAGATCTTGCATATGCAAACTAACAGGCTGCTTTTCAGAATTTTTGTTTTTGATAGCACATGTGCTTGTTGCTCTTGCGTCTATTTTTTCTGCCAAATCCACTTAAATTAATTGAAGCAAAACCTCCTCTCAGAACATAACAACTTAGTAGAGTGTAGGCACAGTCAGCTCAAGAGCTGTGTGTCTGCTCACTTTCTTTTTGTCATGCAATACAGCCCAACACCACCCTTCAAACCTCTCCACTCAGAAAGCAGCAATGCTTTCTCTCTTTTATCCAGACTCTTCCATTCTACCAGCAGGAAGCTGCGCAGGGGACGCCAAACTGGAATGCAATTACTTATGAAGAAAAGCAATGGATGGAAATGCTCATAGAGGAAGAGCATTATTCTAATGCTAAATCAAGTGGGGGAAAAAATTCATACTAGTCTTCAGTAAGAGCTCTGGATATACTGTCAGAAAAGTGTACTTAACATAGGAATAGCCCTGGATCTGAGCCATTATTATAGGCTATAGATCGAGGATGAACATAGATAATAGTATTTTGTCACAAAATTGTTATCAGCCAGAGGAAGGAAGTGTGTTGCTACAATGTTTCTTACAGGTAAAACACCATTCAAGTAAATGGGGCACAAAAAACAGGAAAGGCAGAGATTTTACAGGCTGTTTCTCAGTAGTTGCAACAGGGCCAAATAAACTAAATGTGTGTACAAAAGCTATATATGGTCACTACACAAGCACAGTTTTCTTAATTCCCAAACATTTTATATAAAGCAGTTTGAGCAAAGAATATTAAATTCAGTGTCCCCAGAGCAATAAGCAGCAATTAGCAAATGCTATCAACACAGTTATTGATCCCTAATTTAACCGCATACGTTCATTCACTGTTACATATTACTATGACCTCTTTCTGCAGCTCACACCACAAGGCAATAGGACAAATCACTAATAATTATTGAGAAAATGTAATTTAGAAGTAAGGTAGTGTAAAAGTGATGACATTTTCTCTTTCAGTGCAAAAAGAATATAATTCAGAGAAGACTAGCCATAGGAAAGATACCAGACATAATGTTAAAAATCATAATACATTAAAAATATGTTCCAAGGACAAGTACAAGGACATCTGGCTACCACCCACACCACTGTAAGCTAAGAATGCAGACTCTCAGCTAGAGAGAAATAGAAATTCTGCAGTGGTATTTTCACTGTTCTCAGTAAAGGCTGAGAAATTCTATTTGATTTGTGCTCCTAGAAGCACTGTGAGGGTTTTGCTGCAATGCAACAACCAAGCATGAAATTCTAGGGCCTAAGAAGCTTTCCAGAGTATAATTATCCAGAAGTTATCTCTGTCCACACTCTTGAGTTCTGTAAGCTTTAAGTTTCTATGACACTGATTAAGTAAGAGCTTTTACAGAATTGTAAACAAAATTGTTAACAATAATTTGTCAGAAATTCTTAGTTCTGAAATCAAGGCATTCTTAAAAAAATATTATGGAATTTCAATACAAAAATCAGAAAGTATGACTAGTTTTGTAGCTGGGTCTGGTCTGGTTAGATTGACAGACCTATACACATTTTACAAATGACATGCAAAGACATTAAAGAAAATATACAAGATGACCACAAATCAGTGATGACTGAGAATAAAAGCCAGATATTCTGACTTACCAATATCTATTACATCTGTTAGCTTATCTCTCCATACTTCTAATTCAGTAATACATTTGTATTCCTAAAGAAAAGCTTCTGTTGCTTTCATTTCCAGTTTGACAAATTATTCTACCTGCATCACATTCCGTGCTGCTGCCTTCCAGGAACCGAGTCCCTTGAGGACACGAGCAGGTGTATCCCCCCGGTCTCAGCAAGCAGAGGTGGCTGCAGACATCTTTACAAGGATTAGGCACTGAAAAAGTGATAAAGTGATGAAGATTTGAAGAAGCAATGCAGCATATTCCTGAGGTAAGGCAGGGCAATTCCATAGTCAGTTGTGTCAACACACCACATTTATACTAAAACCTTTTCTCTGCCTTTCCTTACAG
This sequence comes from Peucedramus taeniatus, assembly GCA_013400575.1. Lineage (NCBI taxonomy): Eukaryota > Metazoa > Chordata > Aves > Passeriformes > Fringillidae > Peucedramus > Peucedramus taeniatus. Next base: position 292,893 of record WBNO01002169.1, on the reverse strand, counting down.
CCTTACATTCTTAAGGGAGAGACAATGGCTGCTGAGAGCCCATATAGCACCAGGAACAAACTACTCCAAGTATTACATGATCAGCACTTTGCCAGGGTAAATATATATTACGACTGTCGTCGTGATGGAGGGGGAAAAGAGAAATGACAGGGTCATATTTTAGAGACTCTAAAGATCAGTGCGTGGTGTTCCACTGTTGTTTTCATTTTGGGTGTGCAGGAAACACTTGTCAGCCTCTAATTTTTAGGTTTACAGAAACTAATATTATTATTTACTGATAGACACATTATTAAAAGTTTAAGCTTTTTTAAAAGTCATTAAGCTCTTTGCAGACATCAATACCAACTTCAATTTCATAGCAGGAAATGGCTCACTGGGATCCTGATTACCCACCTGATTGATTGTATCTGTGCTGGTGATAGATGCGCACTTGAGTAAGCCATGGATTTACGGTCAACACTTTCACTTTTTCTCCACTTCCAAATTTATTCTTCTTCCAGACTTCTCCTCGTTCTTTAGCTATCCAATATAAATGGCCTTCAAAGACATCAAGGCTGTATGGATTGCCTACTTCTCAAAGGAACCAAATAACAGACTGTCAGCAAGCAAATCTCCAGTAGAACAAACAAAACTGCTGTTCTTCAGCTTAAATGCATGATTTATTCCTTTCATTTTAAGACACATGCACTCATATATCTATATCCTCATGTGCCCAACCTCTTCATGTCTCAGTGCCCACACTGATTAATACTGATTAATAATATACATAAAAAGCAAGAATGCAGTTTTCCACATTGTTTCCTATTTGGGTCGCAAACTCCACTCTGGAAGTCCAGTTACCAGGCATCCCTGAGCCTGGTGTGCTATTGAACACTGTGTAAAGGAGAAAACACTACCAAGACAATGTCTGAAAAGCTCCCAAATGTAACCCTACTTGTGAAGCCCAAGCTTGTTAGCACACATCTTGGTTATTATTAATTGCATAGTACATTCTTACCTCCATGTAGTACAATGGTTCTGTCTGTCCCATCAGGTCTCATGGATTCAATTATATTTTCTTTAGAATCACTCCAATAGATCCTATCATTGTTCAGATAATCAATAGAAAGACCAGTTGGCTGGCCAAGGTCTTTAGAGACCAGAGTTTGTCTTTGTTGTCCATCCATCCAGGCACATTCAATCTTTGGCTGCCTTCCCCAGTCAGTCCAATACATGAGCCTGAAAGGACAGAATGATACGGTTCAGAATTTGGTCACTGCAACTATCCTTTGGAGTTCCATGGAAAAGGTCAGTAATGGAAAAATAAGCTGTTCAGCAACTTATGTTTTGCAGATGTGATTGGGAAGGTCACAGAGAGTTCACTGAACAATAAATATTGAAAAAGCATCCATCAGTCACAATAAAGCTATAGCATCCATGTCACTTCAGGGAGCTATGCTGCTGTACTCCAACTGAGAGCAGCACATATCACAATATCTCACAATCTACCGTTTAATCCAAGTTGCAGCAAGCCTACCTATTGAATGTTCAAGTGCATTTACACTGCTTATCCTCATGGAGGAGGCTATGACTGTCCTGCTTGGAGCTGGTGAAGAGACATTCCCATCTATTTCCCTGTTCCAGTAGTAACAGAGAAATTTGATGGGCACATAATAACGTAGAAAAGAGATTTTTATTTGAACCATCTGGCCTCGTCACTGGCACAGGCATCCATATTAAATCTAACCCTAAAATGCTTTCCCACACTCACAAACTTTGCAATGTTAGTAAAATGAAGTTCCAGAAAACATTCCCTTAGTCTTTCCTGAAAAATTTACCACTGTGGGGTTTTTTGGTTTCGAATAGCATTGAAAATAATTCTGGTAAGTCCTGCAATACTCACCCATGTTTTGGATTGACAGCAATAGCTGCTGGTTGATCCAGGTGAGAAAAAATAAGCCATTTTCTATACCGTCCATCTAATTTTGCCACCTCTATGCGATTAGTCCCTGCATCAGTCCAGTAAAGATGTCTGAATTACATAAAACACAAAACATTCCAAAAGTAAATAGTTTACACTTGGAAGAGGAACAAAAAAAATTATGAAGAAACACTCTATCAAACTCAAACAAAATTAATATAACAAACCTGCATTGATTACTGAACTTGTATAGAATATACAGAGCCTAAATATACGTAAGTTTAGCAAATGTGTGTCATCTGTTGGCTCACTCGTTTTTTTCCTGTGAAAAAGTTTCTGCAGCTACCTCTGGTCCATTAAATAATCTTCATTGAAGGGCTACTGAAAACTTTCATTGTTACTTTTAAGCAGCAGAAGTGGCTAATAAGCATCTTTAAAGACTCTGTTTTTCAGGAGACGATGAGGTTCATTACAAGTAGAAATTCATTTACCATGTAATTTATGCAGCAGCTCTGGAGATATCCAGCTTATTAGTTCACAGCTCCTCTTTAGACTTTTGTCGTCTGACAGAGATACTAATGAATAAATTGTTCCCACATCACATGAAAATGCTTTTAGTCCCAATAAACAGGGTGCTCAGTCTACTTTTCCTTGAATTTTGTTTATCATCATGCCTTTATAATTTTTTTGACCGTAAATAATAAACAGATTCATTATTATGCACTCATTAATCACGAGGTGCCTTCTGCTTGAATAAATTATCCCCTAGCTGGCCTGGGAATGTGAAAAAATACTGTAATTTCTATTTGGCAGATGAGCAGCAAGACTAAGTGTCTCAAACCATGTGTAACACTTCATATAATGCGCAGATAATTAAACGTAGTTTTTTTAAACACATTTCAACATTGTTCTGAAATCAGTGCAGCACTATGTTTGAAGCGCTGAAGTTGCTCACCAAGATGAGCCTAAAGTCTCATCAGGATACTTGTGATATATATCCTGGATACTTGCTCTCATGAGCCTATGAATTTGTGAATAGAATTCAGAAACTCCCTTTTGCCTTCAGGGACATTTTGTTTTCTAGGTGCTTCCAGTTTATGAAACAAACAGCAAAATAACCTGAGGGCTAGCCCAGACCGTAATATATCTACCTCTAAACTGCAGGAAGAAAAGATACAGTTTTTCACTTTTTCCCATCATTTCGTATCCAAAATCCAGCAATAGCATTCAGAACATTGACTAATCTCCATGCAGCATTCTGACTTCTCTCCATTCAGCTTCAAACAGAATCCTGACTATATTTCATAGTGTTCATCTACAAACATCAGGTTCCTCTAAACATTTTATCATATGAGCTACAGCTATGCCTGTCCACCACGTCCTTTAACAGTTATATTGCAAGATGAAATGACACCATAAACATTAAACTCCCAAGAGTCAGGCCCAACCTTTTCCCAGCTCTTCTCCAAGGCAGTAAACGCAAGGACTGATATGATGATTTCTATGATTAAGTTTAAAAAATTACCATGTTTTAGGCTAAAAAAATCCAGTGAGTAAAAGAGAGAAAGACCTCTGAAACACAATTACAAAAACCTAACCATTTTCTGAGAAAATGCATCTATTCATCAAACTTCAGAGCTACTTCAGTTTTGGGGCTGCTCATATATCATAGGGTTGGTAAGGAACAAGCAAAGATAAAAGATAAAATTCCATTGTGGTTTGGGGAGCTTTCCTTCCAACAGCAAAGAAAGCTTGTTCCCTGGAGCATACCTAAGTCATTGAAGAAGAATCCATCTGACATGGAGGCTTGTGTATTATCACTTTACTAAAGCATAACTGATCTGCCAGTTACACAGAATATGTGATGCAGTCAGCCACATGCACATCTTGCCCTACTGTCTGGGCAAGGACAGCTTACTACATTGTTCTGAATGACCTTCAGACTAGACATATTCAGAGACAATTCATAAGGAAAAAAAATGGATTTTGCATAGCCTGATCAAATTCACAAACTGACACATTGAAGTTACAGCATTTTTCTAGCTTTTCAGTCTACTTACCTTCCAACCCAGTCAACAGCTAACCCATCAGGATTAACTATGTATTTGAGATTCAAGTCAACTTCCTTTGTTGGATTGTTCCTACTGCTGTCAAACGTGGGGAGATAAGCACGTTTGATGGCTCCAAACTCAGAACCTTGCCCCAGAATGCTGAAGTACACAACACCTTAAAAAAAGATGAGAAATGTCTAGTTAATTACATATTTGTTGAAAATTCTATTTTTTCTGAGGCTCTTATGTGAAATTACCAGCCCCATTTATTTATGAGTGTGTTAGTGTGTAAATTCTAAAGTCATCCATCATATGCAAGATACACATCTAAAGTTATCTTGAGCTGGATTATCAAGAAATATATATCACATTTTTCAAGAGCAGAGGATCTTAGCTCTGAAACATTTACACACGATTTTGAGACTAATTTAGACTCTCAAAACCCTAAGGAGCAAGTATGGCCCAGGACAGTGGCCCTATGGAAATAGCAAAGAAAGGGAACCTGAGGAAGAAGCAAAAATATAATTTAATACAGGGATCTATCAGCCATTCCTGCTTAGTATAAATTCTTGCAAGACTTGGGTCAGGTTTGGGAACTGCAGTCAAAAGGAAAAGAAAGGGGTTAATAACAATCTTCTATTGCAGCATAATCCTAAAGAGCCACAATTCTACAGCTAAACTTACACTAAAATGAAAGGAAAACAAGATCAAAATCTAGCTAAACTAAATTGAAGCATTAAAAGAAACCATAGTGATGTTGGAGAATGAGTAGAGGGGAGGGGCACATTCAGTGGAGACCTGGCCAGTTGATCTAATTTGATTTTGCTTTCCAGTGAACATTAAACACCCATGCTGCAGAAATGCATCTTTTTAAACCAACAATTGCATGGTTGAGTATTAGCATACTCACTCAGGCCTATCCCTTCAGGGTCCCAGTCATAATCCAGAGCTTGGATGCGCTCCTGGTTATCAATATAGTCGGAGTACTGTTCTGATGAGATATTGTACCTTCGAATCCGCACATTGTCTGGCAGCAGTAACAATGGAGGATTACCTGGGAAACAATCATGAATTTATTTTCATGTATTTCTCATTTTAGAAAAAACAGATGAAAGTCATTTCTAATTAAAACTAAATGGGATTTTCACAAGTTGTATCTGTACAAGAAGCAGAGGGAATGTAGGGCCTCTTGTAAAGCTTCAGAGCTATTCAAACTTCACGGCTTTACAAAATTCATTAAAATTGAAATGCTTACCACTGAGGTAAGCATAGACCATAGACCTTGCGCAGACATAATTCCTTAAAAATTCTTAAACATTACATTGCTGGCATATACCACATCTCAAAACCAGAATGCCACTACACACTATGCAGTTCCACTTTCCCCCTCAAAGTACAGCAAACAATTTTGAAAGTACAAATAAACTTCCAGTCCCTTAAGCCATGACATGTCCAAGTTCTGCCTTAAAGTTTGTGAATTCTAATGTCTCCATATTCAGATGAATGTTCTCCTGGCGACAGTTTAATTTTGGGTTAGCCTGATAACATCCCATCAGGCCATCATTTATGCAGGCTGTGAGATTGTATGACAAAGCAGGGCAGAGTTCTATTCTACAGAAATAGAACTTAGGCACAACAAATTTCATTGTTACCATCTACAATTATATTATCTTCTGTCACAGCCTTCAACACTTTGCGTGTCTAGATGCTTCCTGAACAAGCCTGTGAAGAAGGGTATCAAAGAACAGGATTTCTGATACAGGCACAAACAGGCAGCCAGGCAGAAACTGAAGTGTAAATGTCCTTTGCATTTCCAGCCTAATGCTCAGAAGTAAATATTTGCTGAACTAGGTCTGGATAGGCAACCTGGAGACCTGATTTTCTTTTAAGTTTCAAAATCTCCAGTAGCATGTAGGTTGGGCCAAAGGCATTCTGTTCTGAGGATTTTACCATTTGACTAGCCACACCATATTTCTATAATTTACCTCTTAAAGCTGTTAAAGTGTACTACTTTTCTAGATACAGTAATGCTTTTGGTTTTTATATAATGCTGCTCCATTGTCACTTTTTTCTGTTTTACTCACCTCTTTATTTTTATTATTACTGATTGATTACTATTATTTTCTGAGTCAACTCTGCCTATTCAAGGACTGCCACACACGGTAGTCACCGCACTGAAGTATGATAAAAAACCAATGACTGATCTGAAACATTGGCCAAAGTCCTTCTATTTTGTGTATCAGTCCATGAGCACTGAACGGCAACCTGTCATCAAACTGCCCTTGATTTATGCCAGTTTAATGCAACTTTTTTCTGATGCATTATTTTGTTGAAAAAATCTAAACTTTAGGAATAGGCAACATTAATTTCCTTCTGATGATATCCACAGGACAACAGGTTTTTGTTTGCAGAAAATTGCAGGAGAAATGAAGGCAAGCATACAAATCAAGGGATCATTTCTAATGTTTACAACTGGAAGCAGAGATGAGTACTTTCATTCCTAATTATGGAATAGGTGGAATACACAGATAGTATTATCTAACAGAATAAGGTTTGGGTTTCATTATCCTCTTCTTATAAAAGAGAGGATTACATTCATTAAGTTGCTATATTGCACTTGCTCTTTACAGGTGGCTGTCAATCTTGCTATCATACTATCATACCCTGTTAACATACCATCAGCTGCACACTGTTTCCCTTGTTGATCACCCACAGACCTGAAGCCTTCTGCACAGAAACATTCATAGCTTCCCTTGGAATTCTTGCAGTCTTGGGTGCATGTTCCAAAGATCTCACACTCATTGATATCTAGACACAAGAATAGAAGAGATTCCTGAAACTTGATTTCTTTCTCATTTAGTCTTTAGGAGTCTCAGGGGTGACCTCATCACTCTAAACAATTCCCTGAAAAGAGGCTGTAGTGAGGTAGGGGCCAGTCTCTTTTACGCTGTCTGCAGTGAGAGGAGCTGAGAAAATGGCCTTAAGACGAGACAGGGGAAATTCAGATTAGATATTAGAAAAAAAACTTTCACTCTTAGGGTGGTCAGGCATCAGAGTAGGTTGCCCAGTGAGATGGTGGAGTCACCATCCCTGGAGGTGTTTCAGACGAATCTGCATTGGTTGCTGGGTGACAGTTTAGTGATTTAGGTGTTACAGTGGTGGTGCTGGGTTGACAGTTGGACAGGATATTCTTAAAGGCCTTCCAACCTTGATGATTCTATGCTGGTCATCTTTACTCCCTGAAGTGGTAGGTTTGTGCCTTCCCCATATACTCTAAAAGATCAGTGACCTAATAAGTGATCCTTAAAATAAGCATCTGTTATCAAACAGAACTCCTCATCACTCATCTTCTGTTTACCATGTCTTAACTACAGATTGCCAATAATTACTGCAATCCTGCTTAACAGGTTTACTTTCAGAGATGCATTTTTGATCATGTATTTTGTGTTAAATCAATAAGGCAAGACAAAAGATGAGGTATGACTAAAACAAGATGCAGGAGCAATGCTTTCTTGAAATGCTGAAGACAAGACACATAGTCCTCAGAAACTATATCAGCAGGCAGGAAAGAGAGGGGTGGCCTTGGATCGTGTTTAATAAAATTACAAAAATTTTCCACAGGAGCTGGGAGAAACAAGCAGAAGGGTTCTCATGAAAACATACTAAAACACCAACTGGGAAGGTACTATATCACACAACCACAAACCATGGCCTTTGAGTAGACTCCTCACCACATTTTATCTGCATAAAATCCAGGGCAAAAATATGGCATAACACACCTTTCATATAGGTCTGTTCGAGAACAGTACAGAACAGAACAGAAGGAGAGCATAACCTGCAGTAAGCTTGTTTTCAAGGAAAAAAAAAAACAATCACATTTCTATCCCTCAGATTGCAAAGATATCACAAAACCTATATGCTGTAAAACAAAAACGTATCTACAGCCACCAAAAGCTCAAAAGAAGTTTTAACTATGGAGCCAATTTTTCGTTGAATGAGGCATACATGTTAGAAAACATGATTCAGCAGTGGAACTTTTTAGGAAGCATCTCATAAATGTATAAACATCCTGTTAGAATGTGAAAACGAGTGGTCACATTAGAATGATGAAGTGACAGGTCACTGAACACTTATCAGCAAGAAGACATTTATAAGATTAAAAATACCTTCACAGGAGTTGCGATTATTTTCACTGGCCTTGTACCCTGGCCGACAGGAACAGATAAAGCCTCCTTCATTCAGATTGGTACAGTTATGTTCACACATATTTTCTGCACAAGTTCGCCCTCTTTCAGAATCTGAAAAAAACAAAAAAAAAAAGAAAGAAAGCAAATTATACAATTATAACAAAAAAAAAAGTGATAAGGGGAAGGCATAAAAATTTTGATCATTATTACAATTAAAAATAGTTTTCAGATAGATGAAGTTACTTTCCTTTTTATCTAATTAAAACTAGAAGACAATGGTTACCACTGGTTAAGAGAGCTGTCAACTAGTGAAGAGGGTCAGGAAAAGAACCATAAACATTAAAGCACAACTTCCTTAACAGAAATTATATTCTAAATCATCACAAATCTGCAGCAACTGCAGAATTTAAGAGATTTGATTCCAATGCCTAACTTTGCCAACAGGGCCCATTCTTATCCAGTGCTTTCTTATCAGCTGAACAAGAAATATTCGCAATTGATATCATGCATAACACAGGCCCTACATTATTAACATCTGGAAACTAGAAAGAAGATGACATGTAGTTCGTGCCAAAACTAATCTAAAGCCTACTGCGCTCAGTACAGGTCATTGCACAGAATGTTTTACCCTTTAAAACATTCCTAAAATGGAAAAGCTATGTCAGGGATAATAGTCAGTCTGTAACAGAAAATGAAAATTATACATGTCTGAAAGTACATATAGAATTCTATTGGTTCATATGTACTCTATATATGCATAAAATATTTGAGTACAAATGCAAATCTGTTATATAAGCAGGAAAGATAAATAGTATGCTTATTGGAGGATCATGAGGAAAAGATACAGATGTATGGCAAAAACTTTACATTAAGCTGATTATCTCCTTTTTACATACACATTCCAGTGCTGATTAAGTTTAAACAGCTCAATTTCATATATATGTAGAAGCATAAATTCATTGCACATATAGACAAACAAATACTCCACTTTCATTATAGCAGGTATTTGATGTTGGAAAGGCTCCAAATGTTACCATCTGATCTGTATTCACATTTATCCCCAAAGAGCCAAATGCAGACATCAGAAGGTGTCTGTTTCACACTGTTTCACTCTTTTTATACTTCTATTTTTTCATCAGGTCATTGCATTGGGCTATATTACCTAAAGACCATTGGGATGGTAATTGAAACAGAGAAATCAGCTGCTTCAAAATGGACTACACTATAGGCTTCCAAGTTATTTGTGATTTAGAAGTCTGGTGGATTAAAAAATCACCAGTGTAGCATTTGGCACACTTTCACTCGATGCCATCACAGCCTGACAAATTGAAATTACAACTCTATGCTCACATTACTACTCTGCAGCTGTCTATATATTGACATAAAAGTTAGGGGTTTGTTTTGTTTTTTTTGAGATTCATGGAATACCTCTCATCTCAAAGTTCAAGTCAAAGCTTTTACATTTAAATGGATGCTAGTCAATATATAATAAATAGTTCATAAAAGCTGTATGGAGGATCTGAGAGGGCCAACAGGCAAAGGACTAGTGGTCCTTAAAGAATTCTGTGGTCATGTCTGTAAAAAGGAAAATAGAAGCATCTCAATATACTTTTATTTTTAACAGGGCTAGAGCAACACATATCAGTTCAGAGCCTGCCCACAAATAACTCCATACGTTGGCCTTTTGCAATTATGGTTGAAATAGATGGATGTTCTTGCCTCTGTAACACAACCTCTTTCAAAACCAAGATCAAATATATTTTTTCTTTGCGATGCATAAATACTCTAAGCCTAAAAAAGACTGTGTTCAGAGCACGGAATTTCATGGAATGATGGAATCATTCAAGCTGAAAAAGATCTTTAAGATCATCAGGCTGTACTATAAACCAAACACTGCCAAGACCCACTAAGCCATGTCTCTAAGTAGCCCATCTACATGTTTTTGGAAGACATGTACAAAAGAATGAAAACAGAAGAGAATTAAAACAAAATAAACTAAATAATGAAAGAATGAAAACAGTAAATATTGTCCTCACTAATTGAATAATCCTAGAACAGGCTTATTAAAAAACAATAAGGAAATTCACACAGGCTACTTAAAAAACATTACTTCTTAGTATGCTATTCAAGAAAAAACATTCATTGCTTTCAGTTTTAGAACTATCTATTTCAACAGCATTGTAATTTTGTATTTTATTGATATTATTACTTACTGCAGCCTATTTCATCAAAATGGTCTTCACAGTCATCGTAATTGTCGCAGACATAATGTAGGGGAATGCAATTTCCATTACTGCACTTGAATTCTTCAGTTTTACAAGGTCTCGGTGTTGGCTCTCTACCTACAATCAAGAAGAGAAATATTACCCTGTCACAGTTGAAAGTACGAAGTACCAACAGACAGCCCTATTACCCATTGCTAATGGGGAAGCTGATGCCATCTGGTAAAACAGTGGCAAGACGACTTTGGAAGTCTGTATAAAATTGAAACCATAATCAGGATGTAACCTCTTGATTTCTAGTCACATCTCCATGAACTGAAAGAAATCCTCCTGTTTTATAAAAAAGACAGAAGGAAAATTCTTCATGCTAATAGTTGACTAAATTTACCTTTCAACAGTGTAAACTTATTAATATCCTTTAATTATATACTTCATACACCTACTGCAGACTTCAAAAAATTATAGAGATATTAGTAAACTATTAACATTTAGAATATTGTACAATAAAGCCAGCAAATAGTATCATTAAGCAACCAAAAATATGACTACACTCGAAAATGTACCGCACAGTCAGCAAGAACTATGTAAGATATCTGAGTGCAAAAACCTATTGAATATTAAGAGAGCTGCTGCAGGGTCTGGGCCTAAATATCAAGACTGTGCTTAACAGTGCAACAACTTCAGGAAGTATTATCATTTGTTTATTTTAAAAGTCCCAGCTAGCCATCCCATCCCAATTTTACAATACAGCCAAACGCCTTCCTCTTCCTCCTTTCAGGTGGAGTTCATAATAAGATGAGCAAATATGTAGCTAGTGCTTATAATAAAATCTAGCATTGTTTTGAAAATCTTGCTCCTTACTTTTCAGACAAATGTTTGCCCATTTTTGCTACTTGTACAGAGAGCTATTAATACATAGTACCAATAACCATAGTTAAAATTATTTCATAGTGAAATAATTATCTACAGTTTCATTATCTATGGTTAACTTTGACATCCCTTTGGTATAATTAAATATTAATCACATCAAAATTACTGAATTTGATGCTCAATTTTTGTAAACATACAGTGTTCTTCTTTCTCGTCACTTCCATCTCCACAGTCATCCTCCTGGTTGCACAGCTCATGACTGTATATACAACGATTGTTTTCGCACCGGAAACGGAACGGAGATTCACAAGCAATATCCACTAAAAGCACAGAGGTCAATCAGTCACACTTTGATACTTCAAGCCATTGGGTCACAAATTATTCATATCACTTTTCTCTTGATACATTTATATGTTTTGTATATCTCAAAAGGTGAGGAAGCATTCAGACAAAAAAATAATTTCTGCATATTTTTGTCACACATTTTTTTATCAGAACACAGTACCTCATCTTTGGCCAAAGACAAATTCTCTAACTACAGATAACACTGAGGTTTCTAGGTTTGTTTATGAAGAAAATTGTCTGGAAATCAATTGACATGTTATTTAAGTGCATAACTGACAAAACCAGTTTAAGTAGCACCTCCAACACCTAATTATTAGACCTCAAGTCAGGACTCCTCAGCCATATTTGCAAAGATGTCCTGACAACACTAATAGCTTTGAAAGTTCAGCACCTGTGACAATATACATTATCTGAATTAATCTTTTATTTCAAACTGACATTCTTATTTTTGATAACCAAGTTGAAAAACGTGAAATAGTGACCTTATATCTCTGATATGCTTCTCTCTACTTTCATAACCAGCTATACAAACATCTGCAAAGCAGTGAGAAAAACTGTCACAGAATGAAGTGAACTTGCATGTAAAGCAAAATTCTTAGCACTCATCCCAAATAATTACAATTTATTTTCTAATTTATTTATTTTATGTAGAGATTAAGCATATTGTTCATTTTAATATAATTCCTCCCTCTTACAGCAAAGGTGAAGTTCTTCATCAGAGTCATCTCCACAATCATTATCCCCATCACATTTCCAGTATGGCTGAATACAGACATGGTTTTTGCATTCAAACAGCATGGGTGGACAGTATGTACCATTAGGATATCGTGTTGCTGAAAAAAAAAGAAAATTATGACATTTTCATTTACAATAAAAATTTTATGTTTTCATGAAAAATATTCAGTCCAACCCCATATTATTTTTAAAAACACTTATCTCCATAATAGGAGATACTATATGAGGTGCTTCAAAGACATACAGCAACAACAGGCTACAAGGACTGAAGACTTCTTTGCAGCTACAAGTAATTAATTCAGGTTTAAATGAAGAGTGAAGCAACTTATATTAGACAAGCTTTCGAAAATAAACAAATTAATTTAACAAATGCTACTTGAATTTGTTAATGACAAATGTAGTCCAATAAAAAAGATAATTAACCTCACTGGCACCAGATGGGAATGATTGAAGAAGCACATAAGATATGTAATTCCAAAAGGAGTCATGTTGATACAGCAAAAAACCCCCCCTCATATTCTGTAAAAACTGTGAAAAGATCTTAACTAAACCAAAGAAAAACCAAAAATATTATTCTACCAACCTATATAAATAAACCATACCCTGGCCCTTTCAATGGCTTCTCATACATTTTATCCTCCATTTAAGAAGAGTCAAATGTTTTAATAACTCAGGTTCTGAAAGACAACTGCTTTGATGTATGTCTCAGGATGTGGTAACCATCAGAAAAATAAAGATGGTACTGTGCAGGTGCCCTTTCTTACTTAAAAGATAGGTGTTAAAATTAAGTACATGGAAAGATGTACAGAACTGCCCTGCCACCAACATGAAGAGAAAGGAATTCTCCCAAGTACTGAAGCCTAAGATCATGGCAACATATAAGTCAGAACCAACACATCAGTATCGCCCAAAAAGCTGATGTCACTCAATGCAGATAGAGCAGAGAGGAAATATTTTCATTCTAACTGGGAACAATACTTTCTAGGCAAACAGCTGCAGCTGTAGATCCAGGCAAGCTACAGGTATTTTTTTCACAGTAGAGCAATATACCAAAGGAAAACAGAAATGGAAAAGTATATTATTTCCTTGGGTTCACTGATACTTTAGGACACTTTACACTACTTTGAGTATTACAGAAAACAATCTCATGGCAAACCTTGTTAGAATTTGGTTCAACTGAAACAGTTTGGTTCTTGCAGTGCTAATGGGATAGTGAAAAAATTTAATTCAATCACATGTGTATCTTCTCCTGGACTTGGTAAACACATTCATTTCCTTCCATTAAGAATGTGTTTACAATCATTTTAAGAGATGGCAACCCATTATTATATTAAAAAGCTGATTCAAAATATTATGCTTATCCTGAATTTTTACTAAAATCACTGAGCAGTGCAGAATTCTATATCTCTAAGGAATCATCTCACTTAAAAATAGGGAAAGTGCAAATCTTTCTGAAAGCAAGCACAATGAGCATCAATTGCAAAGCTGATAACTCACGACAAGTTGCTTCATCAGAGAAATCAAGGCAGTCTGCATTTCCATCACATCTGAAGCGCTCTGCAACACAGTGTCCACTATCACACTGGAAATAACCTGGGTGGCAGGTTCTCAGCTCTGAAAAGATTCAGAAGTAACTGTTGAAATATCTTCTTGTTCAAAGACAGAAAAACTTTATATGTTTTGAGAACAATCTTCTAAAAAATGCTGGAAAATCCCAGGCTACTAAAATTGTTGTATTCTCTACTTTTGGTGGTGTGACTAATGTGACAGGGTGAACAATACTTTAAAGATGCTTCCCATAAAAGATCATTTTGCAGAATAATTTATCACATTAGAAACAACAGTGTGAACATGTAAGAGGTAGAATTCAGATAATACACACCACAGTCACGTTCATCTGAATTGTCTTCACAGTCGTCATCGTGGTCGCAGATCCACCGGGAAGGAATGCAGCGCAGATTGTCACAACGGTATTCGCTTTCTGTGCACTCACGAGGACCTTCATTTAAAATCAATGTACAAATATGAAAAGTTTTCCAGATGTAGAGTTAAACATCCCCACCTGTCTCATTGAAGCAGACAAAAGTAATGTGGGCAAATAATGAGGTAAAATCTTTAAAATTAAATGATGTTAAAACATCATTACCCCCAAGTACTCTTTAAATATGGTAAATATTCCATGTCCCTCTTGACATATAAAAAAGGAAAATTACTGCAGACTTTGTTTCAACACAGAATTATACAGAAGCTTTCAACTGAAATCAGAGAAAAAAGATCCACTATTATTGCTTAAGAAACTATACATTTGCACACAGGATAAAATTCAAATGTCACTTCTCAGTGGAAAACAGGAATTTGTGTCATTGTGATGACTGGATTGATTCGTGTCTTTATGTAACCAGAATGCATCCTTGTGATATCAGTGTGGTATTTCAGCAAATAAAAGAGACTACCATATAAAACAAAGAAGGGTATTATTTGAGAGCTGCCTTGTTCTCATTAAAAATAGAAGGATATTTAAGTCAAAAGTGGGACTCTATAATTAAGAAGAAAACAAGAACTCACTGCAGTTATGCTCATCAGACTTATCTCCACAGTCATCATCTCCATCACACTTCCAGCGCAGTGGGATACATCGATGATTGTCACAACGGAAATCTCCAGAAGGACTGCAAGTCATCTCCTCTGAAGTATAGACAGTTCACCAACAAAACAGCACACATTAGCATAGTCTTTGCCCATGTACATTATTACTGAAGGCTTTCAGAAAATCTGGGTGTTTTCAAATTTGAGAAATATTCTAGGCACAAAGTTACGTTGAAATGACCTTCTCCAAACTTACCACAGCCTTGTTCATCACTGTTGTCCCTACAGTCATCATTCCCATTGCACACTGCCCACAATGGTACACAACGGTAGCTGGTTCTGCAGCTGAATTGTGTGTGATTGTCACATCGATAAGCAGGTCCCACTGAAAGAGGCAGTTGTCAAAATTACTGTTACTGTGTTACTTAACCATTAACTGTCCTCCTTAATCTTCTGCCTCTCCTAATCTTTTATGATTTACAGTCAATTATTTTGACTAAAAAGAGCTATCTGCTAATTTCAGTGTTGTAAAAGAGAAAGCATTAAATGTATCTGATTTTACTATCTTTTCCAATCTATGCTGCTTTTATTCTTCTTATGCTACAAACCCAACATAGGATCAAATCACACTCATTGTGTTTTTCCCTAAACTATTCAGAGCTGGTGACACTGGCAATAGTCCCAAATGTGGGAGCCAGAGGTGGCAGCTTGTCCTCAGATGGCTAAAACTTGGTCACAAGTTCTTAAAGATGCCCATTGGTTCAGAGAGACATGCTAGAGCATATAGGAAAATCCTAGCATCAAGAAAGTCAGAGTGAGATGCTGCCAGTTTCTGATAATCTGGCCAGCATAAATAGGTTTTCTCCCCTTCAAGAATAAGTAAATAGTAAATTATCAAATAGTCTCTATGTTTTCTAACACTCTTTACTACACAAATGTAATTAGCTTGCAGAAAATGCTCCTTTCCAATAAACTTTCAATCACAGGAAAATTAAGTTACGTGGTTCACTCTGCTTTTAGTGCACTTTAATGTAGCCATTTTACTACAGCTGTGTGCTTACTGCATTCGTGGAATGGCTCATCAGAGTTATCACCACAATCATCATCCACATCACACTTCCAGGACTGTGGGATACAGCGGCCATTGTCACATTTAAATTGGCCTGGGGGACAGGTTCTAGTGGCACAGTGAGAACTATCTTCATCCGAGTTGTCACCACAGTCATCCTCTCTATCACACTGCCAGGCTTCTGGGATACATCGTTTGTTGGCACACTGCCACTGATGAGTTTCACACTGGTGATTAACTGAAAGAATACAGATCAGCTGTTAGGATACTGAAACTTACAGAAATGATCTGCTGCTGTTATAATTGAGCCCTTATGTTTACATCAACAGTTAAAACAAAGCCAGAAAGAAATTGAAAACATCACATATACTTGCCCAGTTAAATAGTTAAGGTACACATTTCTAACATCGCATGTCACATTTTCCCCAGGTATCTTCAGACAAGCTCACTAAGGGTCTACAGTTTTCTAGGAGCAAGACATGTACTACTCTCTCCTAAAGCAGAGGGAAATAAACCCAGTATTCAACATGATTAAGTCAGGGTCTCCCACTCACTTCACAGAGGAGCTTAGTGGAATTTTGTCTCTGGCCATGCTATCAGCTTAGGTGTGTATTGCCTGATGAGCCTGTTTCTCTATGAATGAACATGACAGAAAACAGAGGAGAAGACCATGCTAATATCAGCTGCACAACCTACAAAAATATAGCCTGTATTCCCAAAGGGCAAAGCACTGAAAGGTGGTATCACTAGTGCTGGCAAACTGGGGTAGCTCTGAAAACAGAAGTCAAAACTTATCTCTACTTCCAGAATTTCTTGCCATATTCCACTGTACTACTTTCTCTTACATACACTGCCAAACTGTTCAAGAGAAAACAGTGTATTACAATTTCCATTGATGTTCTAGACGAAAGGATTCTGTTACCATGCACAAAATAACGAGTAAAAGGAATTAAATAGACCTAAACTGATTTTTATTGTACCCAGTATGTTATGCTGTACCCAGCATTACACAGCTGCCATACTTCTATTTTTAAATTCCCCTGTGACACACTTAAGATCTCAGCTATTTGAAACTCAGTTAAAATTGACATTTCATTTAATTCTGCCATTGTTAGAACCCCGTTTGAATGGAAGGCAATGACACTATCAGTTATATAACCACAGTGTTTTCCCCGTTGCTTTATATTACTTGCTTGCAACTGCCAGAACTACATTATTTACAAAAAGAGAAGGAAGGATATGCTTTTTTAAATTAGACATAAGTATGTGGAATAGCATAGGGTTTTAAGGAGATAACATTATTCCACAAGCAAAACTATGCTACATTTCTAAAGACTGCTATCACAAACTGCTCTCCAAAACAAATCTTCCCACATGAACTGGATTTTGTGCAATGCAGAGGATGTAATAATTTTGTCCCATCACACAAAGTAGAATGGAGGGAAATTTAGCACGCCTGTTAGACTGACCTGGGCATTAGGAAGCCCTAGATTCTTCATAATCACCATGGCTTTACTCAGAGCAAAATAAAGTGACTCCTGTTCCTAATACTTTATACCTCAGATGGTAATTCACTTCAGTGCAAATCTGTCTTGGAGGTATGGAAACTGTTTCTGTTTTCATATAGCACATTTTTGCTTTCCTTTACCCCGCTTGCACTGAGGTGAATTGCTCCAGCAGGTGCAAGACTAGAATAGACTGCATCCATCTATCATCCATCCATCTATCTATCTATCCATCCATCCATCCCTCCATCCATCCATCCCACCTTTTTATCTTTGAAAAAGGGATAGCGATTATGAAATTTATATTTGATTACATGTTTGATACTGGCAAAACACCTTAATTTATTTGTTGGAACATACCACAAAGTATAGGATCTTCGTCTGATCTGTCATGGCAGTCCGGCTGAGTATTGCATAAGAAATGTGAACTTGTGCAGTTGCCATCATTACACTGGAACTGCCCCACAGGGCAGTACCGGTGCGGACAGGTTGGGGGCTCATCAGAGCCATCTCGACAGTCCCTCTGTCCGTCACACTTCCACCAGATGGGAATACACCTACAAAGAGAAAACAGTGTGTTCTTTGTTGAGGATATGGCTTTACAGATGTACAACCTCTCTTTACAGCACAGAAGACAGTCTTGTCTTAGTCATGTTTCTCGAAACATCCAAAACATCTTGAATTGTATGTCTTCTATTTCATACATCAAATGCTAATAAAATATGCCAGAACACTGTCACCAGAGACAGATGATAAACAGATAATATTGGTGGACCTCTAGAAGGAAGTTCACAGAAAATAATAAAGATTTAATTTTTATGTTTATTTGTCGTAATCTTCTCTGATATTTTTTAGATCAATCATTTAATGAGGTAATATTTCAATAATTCACCCAAACTTTAGCACAAAAATTTCACTAGGGATTATCATTATAACACTGCTTCAAAAGGCAACCCAATAAGCACACCTGGCCTCACAGGCTCCAGGGTGATACATCAGTACAAGAGCTCTTATATCACCATTCCTCTCCCTCCACTGCTGTCTCAGTAAAAGGGGTTAGAAATGCAACCTCACATCAGCTAAACAGCTTTCCTGGGCCAAGGCAGACAGCATATATTTGGCAGAAATTGATACATTGCAAAAGATGTTAAAAAAAATTTAAAATCCAGGTTTGAGAATTCAACAAGAAATGGTTTCCGGAGGTACATGCTTCTAAGAACACAAACTTTGCTACATCAGCAATGCTTATAACAGAAAGAAAAGTAAAAAAGTACTACTTAAGGAACCAGCCTAGAAGTACTTTTCCAAAATGAAAGCCTGTCTTCCTGTCCTTTCCTGGTTTTCTCTCTGCAAGCATGTCACAAATTCATAATGCGAACAGAAAGAAGCCCCACTTTCCTGCCCCTTTGAACAGACTAAACTGTAAAATACATCCTTAAAAACACATGGAAAAAGCGATGGTGAGCAGCCGACTTACCTCTCAGTGTCTGCACAGAGAAACTGAGTGCTAGAGCACATTGGAAGGCAGTGGGCTGTATTGCCCAACTGTATGACCATGAAGTTATCAGGACATTCACACGAAAACCCCTGACCACCAGCTTTTATTAGGCAAAGATGGGAACAACCGCCATTATTGGTGCCACAAGGATTATTAACTGGTAAAATAGAAGAATAAATATTACCATACTTCATAAACTCCAGAACACAGAGGTTTCAATCTATGATAGATTCCTCTAATACTGTTTTGAAACCTTAAATGTAAGAAGCTGAAAACCAAAACCTAGATAAGTAGGCATTTCATGAGATAAATATATGTTGTTTCATGTACACAAAATCTATACTATCAAGCCATGATGTTTTAGAAACTAATTTAAAATTATGCATTAGCAGTCATTGCTTTTCAAAGAAAGAGCAATTTATAAATGTAAACTAGATGCCTACATTTACTCTGTGCATTTTATTCCACTCAGTAAAGGTGAAAGCTGAATGCACTCAGGGTCCTTTACAACTAGACCCCAAGTAACAGCTGACCCTCTAAATGCAAATCTAATTCTGCTTTCTCACCAAATGGTTGTCTGTATGGATGGTAAACATGGATGTCAAATGGTCTGTGTGTGGTATTCACAAGAATAGTCCTTTCTGATCCATCATATTTATTTCCTTTTTCAACTGTCCTTGTGTTCCAGTCAGTCCAATATATGGTGTCTTCAAAAATTGTTATTGCAAATGGATGAGGTAGAGTCCCATCGTATACCGTGTGACGATGATGTCCATCCAGGTCAGAGTACCTCCACAAAGAAAAATTTGTGTAAAACATTCAGATAAATGCTAGAACTTCTTTCCATCTTTTCTCTTCACATAGTATGTATGCTTATGGTCCTTCATTATTGGTGACCAGAAACATGCAATCTAGAATTGCAGCTTCTTTATGCCCTAAAGACAGATCACCATCCTTAGCAAATTCATTTTAGTGTATAGAGGAAAGTAAAACAAGCTATTTCAGGGAAATAAATAGACTAGAGTAACATCTACTGAAATGTATAATCTTCCCACAGAAGCACATCAGCTAGAACAATGAAATTTTGCACATTTATTGCCTTAACAGTGAGTTATTTTTGTCACAAAAGAGACTAGCTTGCCTAGATGATTCAGACTGCTAATAATGAAATACTGAAGACAATAATAGGCTTCCCATATTCCTAAATTTTACATGTCTTTCTGATTTAGAGCTTCCGTTGCTGAGCTATCTTTGACAAGATTTTACATTTTTTCTATCACCTTCCCCATATATTGGGAAATTATGAAATACAAGAGAGGAGAGAGAGAGAAACATACATATATAGCTAACTTTCATTTTTAAAAAGACATCTCTAATATTTTATCATAGAAAAGGCTGCCAGAAGAATTAATGTAGAGAAGAATAGAAGTAAATACAAATATAAATCTAAATGTGCATATAAATATGAATACAAATATGAACACTAACATAAATACAAGGTTTTGGTTTCAAAATATTTCAGTATTATGAATTTCAAAATCATTTAAATAGTCACATAACTATTACTCTTTTTTTACCGCTATTTAGGTGGGAATTTTCTAGTACTAGAAGCAATTTATAGATTTTTCTTGATTGCCAAAAGAATCCCATTTGCCAATGGGAAATTCCATATCATACTTATGGACATTCAGACATCTTCTAAAGGTTTGTATACAACTTATTAGCACATAACTAGTCTAGTTACAGCTCAATTCTCATCTATAAGCAAAAACAAAATAATCAAAAAATAGGGACTTAATAGTCAATTTTGCTTTGGTTCAGATTGTATAACTAGACGCAGAAGTTGCACATTTTAGTACAGAGTGTGAACCTTTCCACTGTAATTTTTTGACAATTTTCAGTAAATGTAGCAACTCGGTTACTGTGTCATCCCATGATTCATATCATCTACTACTCCAGACATTTTGACTCCAGTTTTCTAAAGAGTCAGTGGGCAGAAGTATGTATTCATTTTACAGCACCTATAAATTCTCCCACCACAATCTGACACAAGCATTCGTTCAGTTGCTATAGTATTTCCTGTGTACATACTCAATATAATTTAGATGTGCATCTGTCCAGTAGAGTTTGTCATTGGTGTAATCTATGGTAAGTCCATTGGGCCACTCTAACTTTGTAGAGATAATTACAGTCTTCTCCTTGCCATCCATGCCAGCTCGTCCAATATAGGCTCGATCTGCCCAGTCTGTCCAGTAAATCTGCCTGTTCAAATGAATACTTAAGAGTTAGGATTGTTGAAGTAAATATTAGAAGCCACGCCTCAAATATAGTATTTCCTGCCACAGAACTAAAGCAGAGATTGAGGAAGAAGAAAGCTAATATATTTCTTAGTTTAACTGCTACAGCAGAAAATTGTGCAATCTCAATTGAATTCAATCAGCCCCAACACTTACCAAACCATACACACCTCACTCAACCTTTTTAGCCTTGCAATCAGAACTTTCTAGTCCATATGGAACCAAATTCCACTTTCAATGGTAGCTGACAGCCATGCATATACACCCACAACAGGCAAGCTACTATTTCTCCTAAGCTGCAAATAAGTACTAACACCATACAAATCTAAATGCAAGCAGCCCAAATTTACTTCAGATTTTCAGAATAGTGCGAGATTATTTGCAAAATAAAGGAAAAGGACTCTTTGAAGGTCATACCCGTATTTTGGATGAATAACAATTGCTCTGGGATACTGAAAGCAATAAGTATTGTTGGCATCCACACACCGATCCACCAGTTTTTTCCGGAATCTTCCATCAAGTTCAGAGACATAGAGACAATCTCGGTAGGCATCCACCCAGTACAACTTTCTGAAATATTTTAGAGTTAATTTATTAAATTTCTCCCCCCCTTATTTTGCTTCACAGCATCTTTTTTTTTTCTCCTAGAAGCAATGTATCCCCTGTAAAGGAACACATACTTCATTGACATCTCTCCTACACCATGCTCCAGGCTGCCCTTTTCACTTTTGTTTTCCTTGTGACCACAATCAGTGGTGTCAAATTCAAGCTTGCAGTTGCCCAGTTGAGTAGGCAAATATGCTATTGGCCTACAAATTCCAAAACCCCTCTTCCCTTTCTTTCCTACCAACAATGGCCAGGAGCAGGAAAACAGGCATGCAATGCAATGGACTGTGACCAGGGCTGTAAGGCATTGTAGAGAATCCTCAACTGTTCCATGCTGACACCTCTGCTCTCATCAAACAGGTAGAAAAGTTCTAAGTAGTTTGACAGCCTAATTTAAAACTTCACCTTGAATTCTCTAACACTTCTATTACTTTGCTTGGGAATTACACACAGCTGTAAGCCAAGAAATCATACAAGCAGAAGTGATGATTTTTTTTTAAAGTCTGCATCAAGGCAAAGCATTAAACTCAATTAGAACTACAGCAGGATACTTCGAAATTCTCTGCAGAGCTGGTCAGCTCCAGCATCCACAGTGTCATTCCAGAAATAGCCTGACAGATATAATTCTGCCTACACCACCCTAAGTAGCACTATTCGCACCAGGGAGGAGGAGAAAACAGTCTTCTCCAACCTGCATCTCATGGCATCCTTTAATTCTCTCTCTGCATTGAAAACAAGCAGAAAAATTCAACCACTGTACTGCTCTTCAACCTGCCTGGAACACTGAAACAAGAACAGACTGAAGACATAACTAACGGTAGCTGAAATAATTCAAAAACTGTATCAGAAATGAAGCAGTAGGACCAGTTCAGCTAAAATTTGCCTTTTGCTTCATCATCTCTCCATGATTCATAAAGTGTTTGAGGCTGCTGGCTACATTAATTATCATTAGGTTTGGAGACAAAGTGGCTTAAAAATAAAAATTATTATATGGACATATTCATATAAACACTCTCATATAAGTTCCAAAAGTGACTTTTTGAACAATTCTTATTGGTTTACAGTCTGATCCATGTTATTTAAACTTTTCATACTTATATTATTGTACTTGGAAAGCAAGATGAAACACAGCACAACCACTGTCAGAATGGCCACCACATAATGACAGAGGTTCTGTGGTGGTAAATCAGACTACAGAAACACAGCAGGCAACTAAAAATTTACCATAATGAGATGTGTTTTCCAATTATCTCACCCATATGCTGGCCTCCTGACAGAAAATTATGTGGATCGTGTTGTTTGAGTGTGTCAGTTAAAGGTGGATTTTTCAAGAGCCAAAAACACATACTCTTCACATTGGTACAGGAGCTAAATTTCATTAAGGCTTACTATTACTTACTTCACTGGGATCTAGTTACCTATTGCAATATTTTGTTTATGCAGAGTGAAACTTGCATGCCAATCGCAACAACTGCTAGCAAACAACTGATGGGAGAGCAAGTCTGACAGAACCTCAGTATACTACATATCAGAGTAATTTAAGTGTTATGTATTAGATGCTGATAAACAATTTCAGAGCAGTTGTGTAACACTGCATGCACAATCCAAACTATTTCACTACTCATCAGGAATTTCATATGGAGTGGGGAAAAACCCCTCAGATAAACTCCTTCACACATCATTTCTTCAGTACCTCAGAAAGACAAAAAAAGGTATCTTCTTACCTGCCAACCCAGTCAACAGCGATACCTTCCCCGTTGGGCACATCATCACTTATCACTGTCTCCTTATTTGTCCCATTTAGGAACATTCGTTCAATGACATTCCTCCCCACATCAATCCAGTATAACCTCTTTTCCACCCTGTCAAAGTCCAGTGCCACCACATTTCTCAGTCCTTGCAAAATGAGAGAGTAAGACTGGCCATCTGCTGTGAGATTTCTCAGATAGTAACGGTTGCTAAAAATAAGGTATGGGGAGATATTACTATTTTGCCGGCAACTTTTTCCATCAGGCTCCCGGATATAGCCTGGGGCACACTTACAGATGTAGGAGCCAGCTGTGTTCTCACAAATCTGGCTACATACTGATGGAGTTTCATTGCACTCATCAATATCATCACAAGTCCGTTTATCAGACATAAGTTTGTATCCGGGATGACAAGAACAGTAGAAACTTGTCTGTGTGTCTGTACAGTCATGATCACATCCACTGATTGAAGGGTCACTGCATTCATTTACACCTGGGGAAGGAAAGGAGTTCTATTCAAGGAGCCAGCTAGCAGAGTAATACTGCAGTCACTTTCCAATGCACTCTGTCTCTCTCTCCTTGCTATCCCCTGAAAATGCTGAATGTGGATGTGGGCTGCTGTAATAAAGGAAAAAAGTAAACAACATAATCTAATATAAAATTATCCCACCACCTCTGAAGTCTGTCACAAAACACCAAGTGCAAAGTATGGACTATGGCATATTTTGGAAATGCAAAGGCAATGCATAACAATGTATGAAATACATTTTGTTTATATCATTAGCTCATTGTCACAGTTAAAGCAGCACATGATAAGTATGACTTAGCTAAAGCAAAACATTTTAAAAATTATATTTCTTATCATTTTAATTTCTGAGGAACAGCCATGGAAGAGATATGATTGGAATTAAGGAATTGTCTTAAGAGTGTATTTTTTCAAAGGTGCCTAAGATTTTTAAATTAGACGGTACAAAAAAATCTATACATACCACATCCTTTTTCATCACTGTTATCTAAGCAATCATCCAACCGATTGCAGACTTTAACCAGCTCAATACAGTTTCCATTGTCACATTTGAAATGATGGGGAGAGCAAGTTGCTTCTGGTGTACTACAGAGATGCTCCAGCTCATCAGATTCATCACCACAGTCATTATCCCCATCACAGATGTAGGCTTTGGAAATGCAGCGCCCATTCTGACAAGTAAACTGGTGCTGTTGGCACGGCTCATAGATGCATCCTCTTTCATCACTGCTGTCACCACAGTCATTCCGCCTATCACACCTGAAGAAGAATGAACACTCTCTTCAAATATAAGAAGGCAATCACTGTCTTCAGGGCAGATGGATACATACACTCTCCCAATTTCCAAAGAAGGTTGATATTTTTGGCTCCAATAGAAGTCACTTTCAGAAACTGGTGTCATATTGTATAGTCTGATCTTGTGAGTCCTGCTAATATTCTCTGTGTGCATTACAGGCTAGACAGAATCACCCCAGGATAGGTTACTAGTGACAATAAGAAGGATTAAATGCTAATGGCGAGAAATGGGAATATTAACAGAAAATTCTAGAGCATTTTTAAGTCAAGCTAATGCACAAATGCAGAGCAGATAAATAGTTTCATTACAATATGTAGATCTAATTACAACTAAATGGTGTTAAAAGAAAGCTTGAATTAGCTCCTTCACAATAAGCAATTTTGGGAATTTCTACAGATGCTTGGGTAGTTACAAACCTGTATGTGTTACGGATGCACAAGCCATTACTACAGGTAAACTCATTTTCTGTGCAAGATCTTCGTGTGCAGTTTTGGTGTTCATCAAGAGCATCACTGCAGTCAGCATCACCATCACAGACCCATGCCCGAGGAATGCACCTCCTGAGCGGGGGTCGATTATTGGCACAAGTGAATTCTGCCGCTGTGCAGTTGCGGTTTGCTGAAGGAAAAGCACATTCACTAACCAAGTTATACTCTGCGTATGTGACACCCTCCTCCACCACTCACACAAACAGCTTGGATATCCACCCATAATCCACAACAGAGCCATGACCTGCTGCACATGCAGAGACAGATACCACTGTACTTTCTCATTTACAAAACTGCCCATTGCTCTTCGTGGAGGCTGACTGGGAGCCAAAGCATTCCTTAGGCAATGCTGACATGTGGATTCTCAAATAAGCTTTTTCAGCCAAATTTTCTGGAAGCTGTACAGCCTCTATTCCCTATTTTGTTCAAGGTATTCTCTGCTCCAGGGAGCAAGCAGAGGTAGAAATATTACAGTTAATAAGGGCAAGGACTACAAGTATAACCAGCTGTTCTCGAAAGAATCAAGAAGCGGGACAAGTCTTGGTGAACCTCCATCCTTTTGTTCCCCCTCTGAACAGATACACTTATTTTGTTCACTAGTTTTTAAAGATATTAAGCCACAAACATGTGGTTATTAATATGCACAAGATGCAGTGTATGATCACTAGGGAGTATCTCCACTGAATCTGCTCTAGCTGCCCAGATCATACACCTAACACAGATTAATTATATCTCCATTTCAACCCAACAACTCAAAGAAGAATAATTTCAAAATTAGAACAATGTTTTGCTGGGGTTTTTTTACCAGTAAAATATTCAATTTTGATTCAGTATCATGAAAATGAAGGTATAGGAAGACTGTACCTCATGCTTAATGTGCACCTTTATGAGGTAGAAAAATGGCAGTGAGTTAGAGTTTGGGGGTTGGTTGTTTTCTTAAAAATACCTGCAGGACAAAGTGCAGTATCTACTTGCATTAACCACCTACCACAATTATGTCTTTGATCCTCATCACTCATATCCCCACAGTCATTATCACCATCACAGATCCACGTTGCTGGGATACATCTGCCATCATCACATCTGAACTGGTCACTCGAACAAGTCCGCATTTGGGGCACTTAAAAATGAACACAATCACTGTGCTTGTTAAACTAACCTGCACTGCCATGAAATCTACTGGGGACTATTTCAGGGAGAAGTTTAGGACAGTGAAATGCAAAATCAAAGCTTAATTGTAAAATAGATGATGCAAAGGATACAAAACATTTTCTTAAGCTAAAGGTGCAACTCCAATAATGTGCAAAGTGAGCTATCAGCCCTGCTGAAATCATAGAAGAATCTTGCCTTGTGTTATTCTTTTATAGTGAGAATAATAACTATGTTATAATATCAATTGTCAGTGACTTCAGTTAGCTCCTTATCTTCTTCCCTGGAGATCATTGTCCTTTTTTTCACCTCCTACCCTACTCCTCTGCTTATTCCCATCAGTTTCTATTGTACATACAGGATTTGTTTACTGTAATACTATGATACCCATATACTGTGTCAACACTTCCCCTCTGCATCCCACATTCCCTTTTTCCCCAAATGTAATACTGCATGCACACTTTTTGTACAGCGTGACATTTGCTTTTAAATGCAAAACAATAGCAAAATACTTGCTATTTTTTGCCATTTGATTCACTACCTTCATAGTCGTATAGGGATAGGAGGTTATACATTAAGAGTAATCACACTACAAGCAATCAGTTGTTGCAACTAAAACCTTCATATTCCATACACAGCTCTAAGTATTTAAAACTCAAATTACTCAGTGAATAAAACCCAGAAGATACTTATTTTCCACCTAGTCTGGATTAAAGCTTCTTCCTACAAGACCAACTACTGTTTTGCCATAACCCATCATGCTGTATCTTCTGAGTGCAGACTTACCACAAGAGGCAGGTTCATCAGAGCCATCAGCACAGTCTATTCCTTGATCACAGTACCAATGAGAAGGTATACAACGTCCCGATGTACAACGAAACTCACTATTTGTGCAAGTCAGAGAGACTGGAAGAAAAAACCTATGCATGACTTCTTTTTTTTTCTGCTACCTTTCCAACTTAAGTTGCTTTTGAGTCCATGTTATGCAAAAAATATTACCGTCCCCAAAAAAGAAAGAGAAAAAACTGTGCTAGGAAGGATGTCTTTTCTCAGCCTCTCTGGAAAGAGTTCCTTGTAGAAATTAACTTGATATTTGTATGCAAAAAAATGTGCTTGATTTTCTCCCTGGGCATATGTATCAGCTAGTAAGTAGACAGAATTTGCCCTGGAAATAGGATTGCATGCAGCAACTGTACGTATGTTCTACATTTACACTTGAGATTTGTGCACAGGAAAATGACCACATTCCAGTATACTCATTTCTCCAGTGCTCAAACCAGGCATAACAGACTCAGTGCTTTACAGGAAATCAAAATGCACCCTAAGGAAGTAATATCTCATGGTAGAGAAATTTCCTCCTACCAATTTTTCTTCACTTGCTGGTAGGAATCTTTCCTTAATGGCAGTGAAGAACAAACCATAACAATGAGTAGTTCCAGCTCAGCATGCTGGAAGTACTCTCTGCACTTCAGCTGAGCCCCTTGATCCTGGCATGTATAAGGGGTTTTGACAATTTCTTCACTAGTTACCAATACTTTCCTGTACCCTCTGACGGTTTCAAAATACCAGAAGGATTAAGTCTGGCCTTTTAACTTGCTCTTCCCTGTGCCTTTAATGATGGAAATCAAAGACAATTAACTATAGTTCATTAACATCTTGATGTTTCTTTCATCTCTCATTCTCTCCCTCTTCCTTGCCCTTCACCTCTTCTCAATTTACGTAACTCAGCAGGGACGCAAACAGTAGAAGGGACAAAGCACACCTTTGACAAGTAGAACAAGGCTCACTTAGGCACATATTCTTGACACACTGGTGTCCATAGATAAAAGTGGCCACATTTTGGCTACAAAAATTGAACCCATATTTTAGAGAAACTGTGGCATAGTTAGTTCAAGGCACGTACCTCTAGAAAAAATAGTGAAAGCAAAAATAATCTACTCAAGCAATACTAAAACTATTTCACGACCTGAAAATATCCAGGATGTTTTACAAATCGATCCATAGTATTTCATAGGGGAAAAGTACTCCCTAACCTCTACCTAACAAAAATGTCCTAGCAAAATTAATCTGGTTTGTAATTAAGGCTGATTGAAAGCTAGACACTTCTATATCCTAACTGAAAGATACAATGAGCAACGAACCATATGCTAAAGCATACATAATCACATGAAAGAGCTAAAATAAATTTGAGACCATAGACAAATCCATTCAGTTAGAAGGAAGAATATTCCAATGTTAAAGCTATGGAAAAAGACAGCTCTCTATAAGACTTAAGTGCGAAACACCTTGCAAAACAATAAAAAATACAAACCAAAATAAGCAAAAGGAACAATCCTCAAATGCTATATTAAAACTCCACAAAAATGTATCACTGTTTTTATAAGATAAAAGTATTATTTAGATAATTAGGAGCTAATAGTATCACGCATATATAACTTCAGTATTACAAAAGTAGATGTTTTAAGAACAATTGGCGTTATATTTTTAAAAAGAGCAGTGAAATAAATTACAGAAGTATCAGAGAAGTAACATTTGCCCTTTAAGTCTCTTAACTTACCACAGTGAGTAGGACTCTCATCACTCATATCTCCACAGTCATTATCACCATCACACAGGTACGTTCGAGGAATGCAAATATTTGTGCTTTGACATTTTGTAAAACCAGACTGACATGTACGCTCCGCTTTAAGGAGGGAAGAAAAAAGCAAAAGTGCTTTAGAGCTATTTTAAACACTGTTATGCTGCTATTTTCATGAACTGCGAAAGTAGCCAATATTGAACTAATCACAGTTTACATCTTAAAGAAAACAAACATAACTGATAACTTTTATAAGGCATATAATTTTAAACTGTGCCATTATGGGATCACAATAGACACTCCTGATTATTAAATCTAGTATAATTAATATAGCATGACAAAAAGTAAAAAGCCATTGTCAAATTCCACGTTAATCCTGCAAAAACATAAACCCTGAATCCAAGCTATCTGAAATAATCTTTTTGAAATGCATGGGATTATTCAAAAGAATTAACATTACATACTGCACGAGCATTTGTTGCTTCAAGGCAGACTTCTTAAAGCAACATTTATTATGTAATATCTTAGGGTGTTCCAGAACATGATTTAGCAACTCTATTTTGCTTCAAACAGTATTAAACAGTACCTGTTATGTAAATTTAAAAAACTTTTGTCCTTCTTGCCAATTTTGTCAGATTTCTTCACATTAAACCACATTTCCCTCCTCCTTTGTCTACAGAGTCAGACATAAATAGGCACTAGGTACTAAGGCTCAACTTACGACAATTCCTCTCATCTGACGTGCCATTGTCATAACAGTTGTTTACTCCATTGCAGACATACTGAAGGGATATACACCTTCCATTATTGCAAGTAAATTCTGTATGGGAGTCACAGGTTCGGAACAAGCAGCCAAGCTCATCACTGTTATCTCCACAGTCATTGTAGTGATCACAGCGGTAGTGATAGGGTACGCATCGCCCATTGCCACAGGTGAAAGCTGTTGGCTGACAAGTATGGAAAGCTGCAGAACATAAAAAAGAAAGAAAAAATGTAGATAAAATATAATCTAAGTTCTCTGATAAAGTAACAAGTAAAATCACTGTATTTTTACCTGCCAGGGCAAACACAGCTGCAAAACGGACTGCATGAAAAGTAAAATACATATTTGAATTAAAAAATTATAAATTGGCTATGCATGACAAAAATTCAGTACTACAGTGCTTCTGGAGTCTAAAGCAAACTACTAGTCTTTCAGACCTCAAATCGGTGAGCAAGCAAGGGATTGTTCCTAAACTACAGCCACAAGATCCATGATCATAAAGGCATTAAAGTGACAGAGACTACAGAACAGGCAAGACAGTATATTTTCTAAAGCAGTTATTTTAAATGCTTACCACACACACTTTCCAACTCATCACTGCCATCACCACAATCATTGTCATTGTCACATTTCCACCGCTCAGAGATACAATGTCCATTAAGGCACGTGAAGAAACCAGTATCACACCTGGTACCATTATCCACAATACAGTGCTTGTTGTTATTGGCTAAATACCAGCGACCTTCAGAGGGGCACTGACATTCTGCGCCAGCTGGACCTAAATTTATGTTTGACAGTTTAAAAAAATAAAAATAGGACACAACAAAAAGGAAATAAATTTAACATTGATGTTTTATGTAGGATTCCATGAAAGTGTTCACAGTAGTAACACTGGAAAAGGCAAAGAAGTTTTCATCATTCCTATATGAGCTATTTACTTAGATAGTGGTGTGGTGAATTAGCCAGACTTTTATCTCAGTTAAGCATATGCAAACCCATTAAAACCCATAAAATTTATTTCAGAGTTCCTTAGAGGAACTGAGATCAGAATTTGGAGTATCTGAGTACTTGCTTGTTGTCCAAATGCATGTGACGTTTTCAAATATCAAAGCTATATCCACTGAGACTTTATCCCTCAAAATCAAAACAGGGGTTCAAAACTTCTTGCAATACACAAACCGCTCTTCTCAAAATTAATGAGAAGTTTGAGTTGTTTTCAGACAAGACAGATCTTTAATGGTATTTAAGATGCTACAAATAAAAAAATGAAAACAGGCACTGAATGACTTTTTCAAAGTCAAGGATCATAACTTCCAAAAATCTACAACACATGAAAGAGCTCTGTAACACTTATGTAATAAAGAAATAGCAACCATAAATTTTTAGAATGTTTTGTAGAAAACATCTGATCAGTAAGAGCATATACTCTTAAGGTAAGCATATCCTGCAGCACTCACTTCATGTCTCATCCAAAGAAAGTTTAAAACCCAGAAAACAATGCTTTGGTTTAAGTTAGAGAAACCCTAATTTTCACTTGTGAGGATTCTCAGACACAACCCCTAGGTGTGTCGGTGAAATACTGTGATCTTAAATGGAAATTATTTTGATTGCATTTATAAATAAAATAGATATTAAAAATTTGTGAATACTAAAAGATATTTCAGTTGTCCCCATGTGACTAGAATTGTTATAGTCTAAACTCTAATGCAGGCAAGAGTAGTATCTTACAGTCATCAAGCATAACAGCTTACCTGGTGCACAGATGTGACTGCAGCCTCCATTGAACTGGTTGCAAGGGTTCATACACTGCTGCTGCTTACTTTTTGCCCAGACGTGAATATCCATTGGTCTTTGTGGAAGATTCATGATCATTACAATCTGATCTGAACCATCATACTTATTAGCTCTGTAAATGCTTCGTGTGTTCCAGTCTGTCCAATATATGTGCTGATCAAATACTGTCATTGCAAATGGATGCAGAGCAGTGCTAACAATTACCTCACGATTTGTACCAGTGAGAGTGCATCTCTCAATCTTCTGCCTACAATAACAAAGAAATTATTACATCTTGAAAGAAAGAAGTCTTTTAACTCATGTATATAACCATGCCCTAATTAGTCTGGAAACTGACATCCAGAATTTTAGTAGTGTTCACCATTATCTCAGGTGCTGCTATGCTCCTCCAACTCCATTAATTAGAGTTTGAAACAAAAAAGTGTATGTTCCATTTGACATCCTGACTTCCTCTTAAAATAGACATCCCATTACAAGTGCCTTGCCCTCCTGCATGTAGATAAATCCAAACAGCCACCTTCTTCCCAGAAGATTCCATACAGACACAGGCTATGGGATTTATTACACTACAGAGAACACTCTTCTGACACAACAAAAAAGTCTGAGAAAGAGCTTCTATGCTGAAGGACTCAGAGGGGAAAGGTCTGATTGCTGCAGTGGTTTCTCCGAGACCACGGGTAAATTTGATTGCTTAGAAAACGAAACCAGTTTTTAAAACTTTCCTGGTAATGGAAGAAATTCTGTGCCATAAATTCAAGGGTAGAGCTCTGTCTGGTAGGCGACAGCAAGAATATCAGGCCAAATTCCACAGGTAACAGGCATTAACCATAAGCAATGAATACTGTAAAATGTATACTGTGATTGTATTTGTTGGAGAAGACATTTATGAAAGTCCTGAATTGCATGTAAGACAAACTGACAGTGGGTGCAAGTGCATAAAGCAGAGAACAAAATCTACACTGTGACATAACTTCTTACTGTACAGTAGTTTCACATCAATATTAAAACTTGACATTGCATTGCTATTAAGTAATACCTAACATTCTATAATGTCAAGTACCAAATTCAACTGAAATGCTGAAAACCAGCTAAGAAATGAGGAAAAATAAATAGAGCTATTAAAATATTAACCAAATGTAAACTAACAAGTGTGTTATCAATACATACAGATTTGCGTCAGCCCAGTACAGCTGCTGCTCTTCATAGTCCAGGGTAAGTCCATTTGGCCATACCAAATTTGTGCTCACAATGGGTGTTCTGAAGTTTCCTCCAAGCGTAGCTCGTTCAATCTTTGCATTTGAACTCCAGTCAGTCCAGTACATATACCTGTCAATAAGATAATTATATTTTCCTAAAACAAAACTCACAAACTCTACTTTTGGTGGTATTTCTACCCTCGTGTCCCTCACTGAAGTGTGCTTGGCAAAACTACAGCAAAAGAACTTCTTCCTCTATTTTGGGTAACATTGACAAGGGAGTCTTCTAGAGGGATCACTGGGGTCCACTGCACTGAACTTCAGAAATTTTTTTTCAGATTCTATGTGAATCCAATAAAGTCAGTTAATCTCTTTCTTATTTTTCTTAATTATAACACAGTATAACTGGTAATTAAATTAGATGCACAGTATCATACAGTAATGCCCCCATCCTCTCAGGAAATGTTCTGATACTGAAACAAGAATTCTTCTGAAGCATCCCAGGAATACAACAGAAAAAGGGTTAGGGTTTTAGGAAGTCTCTGGCAGTCTTTGTCAAGGTCTAAATTGTAGTTTCACCTGCAGTCAAAACAAAGTGCAACACGTACCCTCTGCAGGGATCCAATACAATGGCTCTCGGCCGTGGCACCCGGGCAATCACTGTGCGGTTTGATCCATCCACAGCCATCGAGCTGATGGTCTGATTGAGGTAGTCACTGTAGTAAACTCTGTTGTTGATCCAGTCAAAGGCTATGCCATCTGGAGTCCCCAGGTCTTAGGCACATGCAAGCAAACACACGCAAACTCAGCAGTTTCCTGAGATACTGCAGCACTCTTCATCTATTATAATTTGGCTACACTGAAGACTTCTTTGAAATGCCATTAGTACCAGTGCAAATATGGTACTAATTTAAAAACCTGGAGTAGTAATACTTGGCAGACCTGGGTATACAATAGTGCTACAAAGACCTTTCCCTCATATAGATTTAAGTTCTGGTTGCTATTCTTCAAGTAGCAGGAATCCTCCCTCACTCCATTATATTACTTTATTACATATAATTTTAATTTATTATGTACCATTTTATATACAGAATAATATCCAGCCAGTTTTATATTTCCATTTCATTGGGATTAAGATGAAATAAGAATCTCAGAAAAGGAAAAAATGAGAAAGAAAAAAGAGCATTTTATTAGACATCTTAACTAAGTGGTCGACCTTGACCTTTAGCATAAAAATATCTGCTAAGCTAGTGATAGGTGCTGCAGGTCATATTTTTTTAATATCTGATTACTTTGTACCATATTTCAGTGCACTTACCAGATGCAACTACAGTTGGAGAGCCAATTCCTGAGTAAATACTAACATAACTGATTCTTCCTGTTCCTGAAGGATAACTTTGTGTAAAATATATTCGGTTGTTTATGCTGTCAAAATCCAGGGCCACAGCAGTTCTTAACACATTGACTGTGCGGAAGGGAGGACTGTGGTTTTCAGGATCTAGGTGGATACTTCTGAGGGCATTTTCAAGAGCAAAAATCAAGTAATCATCTGTCGAAATGGAGCATCTCTTGCCATCACTGCCTAGTGTTCCAAAGGCACAACCACATTTCGGTGTCTGAATGTCAGGGAGGGCAAAACAGAGATGAGAACAACCTCCATTGTTGTCCAAACAAGGATTGTTGTTGACATCAAGGGGAGAACGTGACTGAAAATTACTGTTGTAAATGGTAACATCCCTTAGCCAATTAATATTATCTCTTATTACTGTAGGCTGATCAGTATTGCCTGGCTGCTTGCTGGCTTGGAAGACTTTTTTTAGGTTTCGATCCACCCAGATCATGGAATTGCCGAAGATAGTGATACCATATGGAGTTGGATAGCGACTGCCATAACGTACAATTTCAACATCACCACCATCAGGCTGAATTCTTGCAATCATATCTAAGGAATCATCCACCCAGTAAACGTAGCCATTGCTGTGATCTATGGCCAACCCACGAGGTGTGACAATGCCCTCAGACACAAGAACTGTTCTGTTGGTGCAGTCAAGAAATGCACGTTCAATCTTTGGATTTTGCCCATAATCTGCCCAGAAGAGATATCTGTTTTTTGGGTCGACTACTATGTGCCTTGGCATGTCTATGGTAGTTTTCAGAAGCACACGGCGATAAGTTGTGTTTAAACGCAAAACTTCTATAAAAGTCTCTGTCAGGAAGGCATTTGTAAAATAAAGATTTCCTATATACAAAAAAACAAACCAAAACAAATCAGAAAAGCAAAAGAGAAAGTCAATATTAGCATCAATACTTAAGAAACACAAGTTGCTAAAATACCAAACCACAAAATGAATAGCCATCATAAATATGTTAGTAGTTGGAAACATAAGGTATTTGCCTACAGTCTGATGAATTAGAAAGAAGACAGCCAAACTGACAGTAGCTAATTAATTTCTAAATCCTCATGGATGGCCATGGGTATCACTAGTACAGTTACCTTTAAAAACACACAACTATGAAATCCATGTTATGGCACAAGACTGTATACAGGAACTAAATTAAGTGTTTACAGCAGATGATTATCCTAAAGTTCATCCCAACAAGCCTATCAATCAACTGAAGAACTTCTGCAAAACATATATACAGTACATATACATACAAAACTAAAGTATTAATGGCAATTGTTGATTAATACTTTCTGAAGAGTTAATATTTGAATTCATCTCTAATATGTTTAAATAGGAACAGGAAGTGCACATGTGGAAATTATAGTTCAAAGATAAAATATTTCTTCTGCTTTTTTTACTTTTCATTATAACTTATGTGTACACAGCAATCTGAGGGTAGATAAAAAGTCCTTTTTTTATTTACAATGTCTTAAGACAGGTTTTGTGCATTCTTCTCTGGTACATGCTTTCACAATGGTAGTACACAGCTACATACAAACGTACAAACAAGAACAGAGGCCTAAGACAAATATTAAAGCATCAGGAGAGAAAAGGCTCTATACATCTTCTCTGATAAACTTTCACCTTTACATATATATATAAACATAAGAGCTATTCATTACTTGCTCTTATTTTAAAATCACTCCATTAAACCACAAGCTAGAACCATGGTAATTCCATCCAAAATAGTTCCATTAGAATCTGCTTATGTTAGCCTAAAAATTTTATAATATGTAAAGAATAACATTCTCCTTAACTCAGCTGTGCTTACCTGCTACCCAGTCAATTGCAATGCCACGGATCCCATTTCGTCCTATTCCATTTGTAACAACATTTCTAAAATAAGAACCATCAGGTTTAATTTTACGTATTGCATTCTGAGAAGAAACTGTGCTACTGAAGTCACACCAGTAGATGAAACCGGAAGGCATGTGAACATCCACATGAAGTGCATTTCGTCCTGAAATATTTTGAAAAGTATTAATTAATGATTTTTAATATAAATTAAATTGTTTAAAATATGTGCTATGCTAGAAAGAAATGCAAAAATACAAGGCATGACGAGATTTTTTCCTCTTATAATATTCACATACCTCTTCCTGCTAGTGGTACCATGGCTTCAGAGTGATCTGATGTCTCTAAACTAAATCCTTTAATTGCAGAGAGCATGGAAACAACTACAAATGAACTGTATGGGGAACAGGTTCTGTTATCAGGATTTAGCTGAAAGCCAGTAGCACAGGCACAGGTGAATAATCCACCAGGTACAGGTAAGCAAAGCTGCTGGCAAACTCCAATATTATTACTGCAGCCATTTGTGGAACCAGCAGAATCTGCAAAAGACATACATGGCAAAACAAAAATCTCAACTGTATCATCACAAACCCATGGATATACACCCAAATGTATACACTTGCATAGTATTAACAATCAGCTGACAAAAATAAAGATCCTAATCAGAATACATTTTAGCACAGATGCGTTAGCAATGGGTTTACTGGTCTCTTGTCATCTAAGATCAATGGGGCCAACAATCAGATAAATTTGAAGCTAAAGTAACAAAATTTCTTAGTCAACACAACTTTAGTAAAACTACATGAGCCAATAGATGCCTTAACTAGATGGTGGAGCATCTCTTCACCAAAACCAGGCAAAATACTTCTGACACTTTTCCTGAAAGACCTATCAAAGCATATCCTTTGAAAGAGCAACCATTCTGTCTCTAAGGAAAGTCTGAGCTTTTGCAAGTCGAATATTGAAACATCTGAAACATCTCTCTAGCAAATACTCACTGTCTCTGTAATACACACGTAGGCTCTTCAGTCTTGGGACATTATCTCTCAGTACTACTTTGTTTGCGCCAGTGGCCTTGTCAACTCGTTCAATTACTTCATAATCTCGATCAGTGTAGTACAGAAATGTACCATACACAGCAACTCCCCAGGGATGAGAAAGATGAACCACCAGAGTCACACGATTTGTACCATCCACATTGCCTCTCTCAATCTAAGAAATCATTTTAAAGATTAAGATTACATTTCCTATAGCAACAGTTCAGTGTTATAATATAAAACTAAAATGTATCGCGTGATACTAAAATCTCTTTTGTGCATGAAATCTTTAGGTACAAGGTAGGAAGAAAAGGCAGGCAGTATATGATTTCTGATCTTATACTTTTGATAGTATTTAATAATAACAGCTATCCAGATTTCACTTGCTCCTCTGACTCCCATTTATAAGAGAAAACTGAAGTAACTGAATCACTCAATTGAACCATAGATGCAGAGACAGGTAAAGATGCAATTATTAAAAAAATAACTCCTACCATTCCAGTGCTTGTAACAGCCCAGTACAACTTTTGTTCCTTAATGTCAATGGTAAGGAACTCTACATGGTCCAGGTTGCCAGTAAAGAGGGTTTGTATGCCTGAGCCATCCATGTTTGCACTGGCAACCTTTGCTGGGACTCCACTGTCAGTTCCCTGGTCTGTCCAGTACAACTTCCTGTAACAGACATTATCAGATCTGTTAGCAAAACTTGCAAGAGAAATCAGTGAACCAGCGTCACTTGAGCATATGCTTAAAACCAATTCCTCCGTCAAACACTTCAGCATGTGGTGAACAGAGCTCAGCATTGTTGAATCAAACCACAATGAAAAAGAGCTTATTTGAGAAGGAGAAGAATGCTTGTTCTCTCCACAAAGAGAAACACCTGCTTCTCTTGACAGAGAGGAATACCTCTTAAATAATTTTTAGAAATCCATAACCTTGCCTATTTTGTCCCATGATGCCATCAGCAGGTAAATGTACTAGAGTATTATGACTATAACATAAAAGAAGGAGAATAATAATTGTTTCACAGATGGCTGTAACATTTCAGAGTGCATTTCATTTCAATTTTCAATTAAAACTACAGAATCAGAAAAAATCTAGATGAAACAGAAAAAGGCAAATTGTTCTTTTTGGGAGCAAGCAGCAAAATTATATTTAGTTCTGTGCTTTTTGACATGGCACATTTTTCCCATGTAATACATCTTTCTACTAGGCTCAAGTCAGACATCACAAAATTTTTTACAGAAAGACTTTGGAGTTCTCTTTATTCTGGGTTCCCCCTTTTCAGGGATTTTTCACAATCATAATATTCTGAGACACTTTTAGATTAAAAAATGCATAGTATGCTTGCTTAATACAAGTATATTGTAAATTAAGGAGGATGAACATCTATGTAATAATTTAGGAAGCTATGCACTTATTTTTTACAGCTTAAAAAGAGTAAATAAATTCTGCACAAATATGAAACAAACAAAACCATGTCAAATCCAGGACAGAACTTGAAAACCCCAAAAAACAAGAAAAACATGGAGAATACACTCATGAGCAAATACAACAGCAGTTTTGGAAATTTACCCTCTTGCTGGATCAACTGCCAATCCAATTGGTGTGCCAGCTCCCAGAGAGGTGCCATCATTTGTAATCAGTGTTTTCCTGTACATTATGTCACCATGCAGCTTCAGGACCTATGCAAACATTGAACTTATCAGACCATGCAATATAGAACTTGCAGTACATTTTCAAATTACAGGAATGAAGCCTAAATCAACACAGAGTTGAAATTGCAGAAGACTTTCTCAAATACCATGAAGAAAAAGCACATTGTTCTGCACTCTGACATGCACCCTTGAAGGAGCTGCTTGCAGCTAAGAACCTGCCTATGATAACAAGGAAGGATCCTAGGTATAAAAACAGTTTATCTCTCATTTTCCATAATATCTTCAAGGCCTGAATGGATTGATGAAATTCT
Source organism: Peucedramus taeniatus (assembly GCA_013400575.1). Taxonomy (NCBI): domain Eukaryota; kingdom Metazoa; phylum Chordata; class Aves; order Passeriformes; family Fringillidae; genus Peucedramus; species Peucedramus taeniatus. Next base: position 253,739 of record WBNO01002169.1, on the reverse strand, counting down.
GATTTAGGAAGCATCCCGTTTCATTTGCTCAAATTAGCTGCCTTTTAATTTAATAGTAGGCATTTATATTTTGGAACAAGAACACTAATGACTGGGTTTATTTACAGTCATTACTGTATTATATATTACTTATCCTCCATTTCCCTACTCTGAATGACAATTTTATCCTACGCATACCATGATACTGCTTGTCTCCAGAAAGCTACATGATATGTTATCAAAGCATTTGGGAATGGATCTTACTGCATTCAGTGGCAGCATTCCTTTGCTGCCATTGATCAGAGGCATTGCATTGGGATCATTGATTTGAAGGATAGTAACAGTAGTAACTCTAGACATCATAGATGTTGTTTGTTTAACACTAGAAGCCTAAGGTGTTGTAGGGAGAAAACAAAATGAGAGATTTATACACAAATAAAGTTTGCAGGATAGATCTATGCACAAATAAAGTGTCCAAAATACAATGCTTTCAATGTTTTCGACTATGTTTAAGTTTCTGTTCAAGTTTGTAAAGTATTTTTCTACATACAGATTACACTTTAAAATAAATCTAATTTAAGTTTTTCACTAAATAAATATTACTAATTTCAAACTGTATACTTAGCAGCCTGAAAAATCTAGGTTCTTATTTTCCAATTTTCCCTCTTAAATAATTACCTCAATTGACTGTGTCCCTGGGTTAGTGTAATACAGGTTTGCAGATATCCAGTCTAATGCCAGACCAACAGGAGCACCAATAACAGCTGCTGGAGCAAAAACTGTCCTGTTGGCTCCATCTGACCTCACTCTGTGAATTTCACCCTTGGAAAGAAAAATAACAAAAGTTAAAAAAATGTCAAGAGCAGAAAACACTCTTCTATTCCAACTAAACTACCACTTCTTTTATACTGCAATCTTTTCTAATGCTAGCACAGTTGTAGGAGGAAAAATGCAGAGGCAGAGATAGGGCAGAACCAGGAACATAAAGTGGAGCACAGAAACTAGAGAAATATCTTTTTTTCAGAGGATGATCCATGACTGACACAGGTGTCTCAGCTGTATTTGGGAGCAACAGAAGCCTGAGGCCAGCAGGTCAGGGATACAGCTGGGGGCACAGCCCAGAGGCACACACTCGTCAGGCTTTGTCAAGACCCACCTACAGCAGACCTAACACCTAACACCTGGCCTTCAAAGGCACCTGCCATTCCATTTGCCAGGATTTAACTTGCTGTTAATAGATGTATCAGCCCTTGACCTCCTACACTACTGTATATATCAGCTGTATCTGCTGGCTGACATCTGTCAAGAATATTTTTTCAGACTGCAGGGAAGATGAAACAGATTCCCAAGTACTTAAGTAGTTTCTCGGGCAAAGGTTTGCTTAAATAGGTCTATTTAAATACTTCATTGAACTAAATATTCTAACTTTAAAAGAATAAATAATTAAACAAATTATAATTTCTTTATGAGTGGCATAGAATACACTTAAAATTAGTTATTCTTTAAAATTTATTTACTTCAGAGCTGCAAAATGTAAAGAAAGCAGGTGGGGAAAAATGCAAAAATCTTGTGTGGAGGAAACGTAACAAGTTTGTGTGAATTGTTTCTGTTAAAACATAATTACAGAAATCTCCTTATCGACTATCATACTTCTCCAAGACCTAATTACTGCTTTTCTTGACAAAAATTAAAATTAAATTTTAAGTTTCCAAGAGTGAAGACAGATTGCAGAATCTGTAGTTTCCTATCACATCTGTCTCACAGACTAGCATAGATTTTTTTCCTTTTGAAGTGTCCATCCACAAAAATTATGTATTTTTTCCTCTTTTGTTTTTTTGTGACAAGTTAGCCTTATAGAACAAATATAATTTCTTTGTGACCAGCAATAAAAGCAATTAGTCAAACAATTACAATTAACTATTAAAAATTAGTTAAAATTCATATTTAAATCTTTAAGCCTCACATGTGCTACCTGGAAACTATTGTGAGTTTGCAACCATTTTCTATATAAAGATGCTTCTCTATGATGTTACTTCATTAAGTGCTCAGACTAAATGCACATACATTCATTCTAATGATAAGTGTCCCTGAGTCCAATGCACTGCTCCTATGGAGAAGTGCTCTGGCTGTGTTTGCAGAATTGACTCCTAAGTCAAGAGAGCAGAGAGTGGACTACAGCACAGCAGTGCTGAGTGTGGGTCTGTCAATGCTCTCCAGTATTTCCTGTTCATGTCTCCAAGCCAGAAAAAACATTAATCACATGTTTCTGCTGACAAAAATAAGAACTACTTTACAAAAGAGACGAAACTTCTTTACTTGTCCTAGGAAAACAACAAACCAAATAAGAAAAATTTTAAAGCCCCCCCCCCCAAAAAAAAAAAAAACCCAAACAAAAACAACAACAACAACAACAACACAAAGCAAACAAACAACAGCAACAAATCCAAAAAACAAAAAAACCCACACCACAACAACAAAAAAATGCTAACATATTTCAGTCCAAAACACTTTTCAAAAATAAAAAAGTCTTAATTCAGTGCACATTTTGAAAACAAATACTAACTTACTGGATTTTCAACCCAATAAATCATCTGTTCAGAGTCATCAAAGTCAACATCAACACCATTTTGAACTCCTGCTATTGGAACCATGGCATCATTTGTCTTCTCCTCAGGGTTCAGAGAAATTCCATAAATTATATTATCTCTTACAGCAATAAGGAAAGGGTGTTCAACTGTGAAAACAAAGAGTAATTCAGTTGCTTCTAGTCAAGAAAAGGGCATTATGATATGTTTTCCCCCTGCCACCCAAAAGTTCCCTGATGCTGAGTATGGTTCAATATTACCAGTGATGTTTTGAAAATGCTTATATAGGGGTTTGTTCCCTTGCTAGGAACAGGGTTATCAGTTATTGAAACTGCTGTAACATTTTAAGTTTCAGCACTGTTCAATCCCAATGCAAATTCTGAGCAGAAGGAAGTAAATAAGGCAGGATCACTCACTGCCAGACAAAAGAAGGATATTTGTGCAGCTGCTCTAAGCTGATTTTTCAAATCTCTGAGAAGGGGAACCAGCCAGACAAAGCTCTGAGGATTCTGCAGGACCTGCCTGTGATAGGTTCTAATACATATCAAGCAGGACCCATCACAAGCAAGAAACAACGTCACAGTGGCAACTGCTGATCATTGTTACTGAATATAACTGCAGTATGGTTTTCTTGTTTTGTCCCTAAGGGAACAGACATACTCCCTTATGGTATATTTACTTTTAGGTAAACTTGTACCCTTATACTTAATTCTTCTTAACAAAGGGCAATGCATCAGATGATCCAAGAAAATGCATCAGAGAGCTGCAGAGTGAGAGCCAGCAACTGCATTTTTCATCTGCTGGGGACTAGGGGAAGAGAATCTCCTGAACACAGATTCTCTCCCCTCTTCCTTGCGCTTTGGTCTTTGGAGAACAAATCCTAGCCTCTTCTTCCCATAGGCACAAGTACCACTTAACAAGGAACTGGGCTGCTGTAGAAGTAAGCCATTTCCTCTTTTATAATAGATCAAAGAATTGATTGGTTGGTTTGGTTTTGATTTTCATTACTGGCTGCTTAATACATTTATATAAATTTTGCAGTAAAAATTCTGGCATGAAAACCACAAAACACAGCATCACTGCACCTCTCAAAAATTATTCTCCATACTTCTCTCTGGCTTCCAGAAGTATTTGTCAAATCTAACACTGCTTCAAGTTTAACACCTATGCAAATCTATACAATCTGATTATTCTTCATTCTTATGATGGAAAATAGAGCAAATTTGCTGAGCTATAGAGATATAGAAACCTATGTAGCTTCATCAGAATGGCATTTAATATAACTTCTGCAATTCTTAAACTTAATAGAATTTACAAGAAAAATTATAGTCCATATAATATTAGTGTATTGTTATATTAAATATGCACATGTACCATGTTAATACAATATTTAAACATACACAAATTCCATTGTTTCCAAGCCAGCTTGCTGTATTACCAACTTTTATATCAACCTGAAACATGGCTTAAAATAAAATAAGTACAAAGGCAAGTTTTCTTCATCTTATATAAAGCTAAAAATGGTGCAATCCTAGAATCAATGAAGTTGGTAATATTTAATATGCAAAGTAAGTAAGCAGAGATCAGCAATGTCACTGTAGAGACACTGGGCAATCAAACACATGCAGCTCAGTTTAATCTTTCTTCTGAAAGATTGTACTGGCCTATTAAACAATGACAGAAAGGATAAGGATAACAGCAAATATTAGTAAAGAAATGACAAATGCCTATTTGTGTGTAATATAATCATAAAACAGCCTGAGTTGGAAGGGAGATTAAAGACCATCTGGTTCCAACCTTTCTGCCATTGGCAGGGACATTAATCAATAGCAATTATTAAAATATTTTACAATTAAAATAATCAGTAAATTTTTTGTAACTTTTTCTGGTGTGCTGACCTTCAGCAAATACATTTTTTTTTAAATTACCCAAATCTGTAGATATTTTCTATATACTGTTTTAACTGTATAAATTAAATCTAAATAGAAAAAAATAAGTCCATATAGTTTAAAAGAATTGTGCTTCACAGAAGGATACTGCTATTTCTCTCTTACAGAACATTTATGTCAATAAAAGGGCCACAGTTGTACCTAAGCAGACACAGGGAAATTTGAAACATGTGAAAAATAGAGATAAGAAATGTCAATAGTGCAATTCAGTGGCAGAATTGGGTCAACCTCTACATGCACATGTGCTTCATCACTAGCATGTTCCATTTCTTTTATCATGATCCCTCTATAAGCCTGCACATAATCAAACAAGTGCAGATTTCTAAAGGAATCCCTCTTTTTTGTAATAGATTAAACAAATTCACACTTCATTTCAGATTATATAAATTGGTAATTCCCTTGCTGCTGACTAAGAGAAATGTGAATGCAATACAGCCATCTAAAGAGCACATTGCTAAGTATCAAGCAGGAAAAGAATGAGATATTGGCCTTTAACATTTAAATAGTTTTAAAATAAAAGGATATTTTGACTGACAGATTTCTAGTTTTAGCTCATCCCAAAGATAATTTCAATTAAATTTCAATTATTTGAAGCCTCCTATATAGAGAGCTACCAAAGCACACAATATCTGTAATAGATTGATTACAAAATTAATAATGAATGCTTCATCTGACAAAAGCAATGTGGTCAAATTTTTAATCACAAACTACTTACCACTAATTTGAATTTTTGTTGAAAAATCTTCTTTTTAAATGAACTGGCTATATGACTTTTACAAATTACTGAGATCTGTGGACTATCCAAAGATAATTCAGTGGTACTTTTTGATATGAATTTTTGTGGTTAGTTCTGTTACAGCTGCATCACAGGTAATCACATGTAATTTCAGGCTGTGTTTCTAGACCTACTGCATTTGGCAAACTACTTTTTTACACTGGAGAGGGAAAAAGCTGAAGATGAGAAATTTTGATCTGAATTTCAAAATGCACTAGTTCAGATAGGCTGAAGAGAGTATTAAGTAACAGGAAGAACATCTCGCCTGATTAGAGGAAACCAAAAGATCGTGAATTACTTCTTAGCAAAATGCAGGCTGAGAAAGAATGTGACAGTCACTTCAAATACATATAAAACAAAACCTACCAGTGCTAAAGGAGAACTACTTGTGCTATTTATTGTGAAAGATAAAAATAGCATCAGAAATGGGCATAAAATGGGGAAAGACTACATTTGAACAGAAAACTAGGTTTCCAAATAATAAAATTTTTGTGAGGTTCAGTGAATTTTAGGGGCAAGAACCCAGATTAATCTAAAACGGGAGCTTGACTGGTGAAAGGCAACATATGATTCAAAGTCAAGGGCAACAAAGAAACAAACTTCAGTGACCAAGGAAGTCCCTTCCAGTCTTGCATCCTGACATACTTACAATTACAACCCCTGTTTCCAAGCTGAATACTTACAACAAACACAACGATCTGCCACACTATGTTTTTATTTTTAACTGATACTAAGACCCTCTGATATGTATTTCAACAGCCAAACATTCCATGTGGCGAGAAATTTTAAAGTGTGGCTTCTTTAAAGTGCTTATAAGAAAACTAATTTCACCCATTTTCCCCAAATGAAGAATCTGAATCTCTGATTCAGTTCTTTCCCAAACCTATCTCCAAACCTTTAGGCCAAGTATATTCCATGTGTCCTAAGTGAAGTCTGTCTGGAGCAGCCCAAACTGATTTAATGAGCAGCAGCCCACAGAAATATGCATTTCACCTGGAAAAGGGATGGATTTTAAAATATCAAGTCTTTCTTATCATCTTATTAATACTGCCCTACCTCTCATGCAGTTTCTGTTATCAGGAGAAAGGATCCATCCTGAAGGGCAAGCACAGGAAAAAAAAAGTGGTCCAGATGAAGAAAGTAAGCAGAGGTGGCTACAGGGGGACGATGCACAGGAATTAATACCTGAAAATAAGAAAGGAACTATTAGCAGCTATAATAATATAAGCAACTAGAGAGAATATTCTGTCTCATTGTTACTGACATTAACCCAGAACTAAGACAGTTTTGCTATTTCTTTAAAATTAAAATAATGAAATTATTTCTTAGAACCACAAGCAATACAATATACTTGTGACAGGATACAATTTTCCATGGAAAATCAGTAGATTATCATACTGATCTTTGCAACTTTTATGCATCACAAAAAACCTTTCAAACTCCATTTCAAACTTTTCTTAACTGCACGGGGAACCTGTGGGATTTGCAGTCCTTGATTGTAATATCCCTTCTAGAGGGGGGATTTAAATTATTTGCTGAAACTTCTTGGAGAAACTAAAGAGAAAATAGTTGCAATGTCTTGCTCAAAGATAGTGGGAATTCAATGCCAAATTTCTTAGCTCAGTTTGAAACTGTGAATAAAAAGTTGTAAAATGTCAAAAAAAGACATTGAAGATCTCTCCTGACTGCTAATATTACTATACACTAAAATTCAATCTAAACCACTTCCACAAACTTGCTGCTGAAGAAGATTTTTCAGAATGAGTAATCTTCATAAGAAAACAAAAATCCGATTTTGAGTACATCCTTAGCAATTGCAGCAGAACTTATTCTAAAAAGCTTGGAAGTTCCAGGAATTTACACAATTGCTGCTAAAATAAAAACAAGAACTGAAAACATTAACATGTTAACAAATTAACATGACAATAAAATAATGGCATAAACTCAGAACTCAAAATGTAAGAAAATTGTTCATATCATCAGTATAAAGAATCTAAACTCTGCTTAGTGTAAGATATAATGGTTTACAAAATAGGAATGGATGACAGTTTTATTACTGCATCTGGAATTTCAATCAGCATGCAATTATTTCTTCATTTGTCAACATCAATATGTTTTGCTATTCTGCAAGTACTCTATTCCCTCCTTTTTTGCCTGGCTACATAAAGTATAATAGAATAATTCAGAATGAAAAATTATAAAATGTACTAAATACAATGAAGAAAAAGAATTAAAAAATTCTCCAGGGATAGAAATTTTTTTTAACCTTGGGTTGTAAAATAAAATCTTTCAAACCATAATTATGATTAATAAATTAATGCTATGCCCTGCTAACTGAACAATTTACAGTGAGAATAGGCAGCTTTAGTTCTGAACATGTTTGAGGAAGGCTTTGTTCCAAAACAAATCCAGCACTGAAAGTACTAGTGCCTTACTCAGATGCAAGTCTTCACCTTCCCTGGCATGGGGGTGTATTTTGAGGAAAAAGAAAAAAAAATAGTATTTATTAGCTGGAAACACTCCATACACAAGAAATACAACTAAAGCTGAAAGACAATATTCATATGAACATGCTCCCCACTCTTCAAGTCATGCCATGAAATAACAAAAAGTCTGATATGAAAGATCTCTACCTAACAGAAATAATTTAGGGTTTTTTTAGTCTTTAGGCTGCAAGAGATCACCTGCAGCATATCTTATTTTGAGGAAAAAGTTAATTAAATTTAATTTAATAATAATTTAATGAAGGGGATTATTTATCATTATTTTTTCATTGACTAAAATAATGTAGAAGTACTTTCAGAGAAGGCTGATGACAGTAATCTTTTCAAAAACAATTATTACTGCATAAGAAATTGAATCTAGTATGCCACAGAGAGAATTTTTTTTAATTAAAATGTTTTCCAAAAATGCTTCAATTTTCACTTTGTTCTGAATGTAAAAACATTCAGAACAAAGTGCAAGAAAATGGCACATACTACCTCCTTATTATTCTCTTTGGCTAGTTATCATCCTGAAATGCTGCCTAGGTGGTTGCTTTCCCTAACACTAGATTGAACAATTGCAAGTCAATAGTATGAATTATTTACTTGTTTTAACCCAACCCATTTGCTGAAAAGACTGACTCTTGGTGTCCCAGTGCATGACATTGCTCATGCTTATTTCTGCAATTACCAAAGTTAGTTTGATGAACTTACCATTAGGCTGCTTTACAGGATGGACTGCCACAAGACCCAAAGGCTGGTGAATGTTATAAATCATAACTGTCTGGTTTCCTCCATGCCATTTATTGGCCCGAATTACTCGATTAGTATAGCGGTCACTCCAGTACACAAAATCTTCAAAGACAGTTAAACCATGTGGATGCTGCAATATCTAAAAAGGCAAGGTTGTTTACCAATTAACTTCTGGACATTTTCAGATGTAAAGCTTGCAATGAAATAATAACAGAGATGAGCATAATTTTTTAAATAAATAAATAATGAAGCAACTGTGTCTCAAAAGACATTTTTCAGAAAAAAAAAATGAAATATCATCTATTGTCTAAAAACAATACATTAATAATGGAGTTTTGTTTTTTTTTTAAGCCAGAATGCTATATAGACCCTGTGAGATGAAGAGAATGAGGAATTAACAAAGCAGTCTAACTACTTTGGGCAGAACCTAGAGATAAAGAACCAACTGCAGATCTTCAAAAGCACAAGAGGAAATGTCTAGTGTGAATTATGGACCTGTCAAGAACCTGCATCCCTGATAAGCTCCCCTAAAATTTACCAGAGGATCAAAGAAAGTGGCTTATCTAGATTTCAGATAACCAGGACTGGAAAGATTGTCTTGGCTCCTATATCATACTAATTGTCTCTCCACCCAAAAGTAAAAGTCCCAAGAGTCAATTATTGAAAACATTCACGTGGTTATTGATACCAGTTTCTGTATGACAGCTGAATATCTGCACTATTGTGTTGGTACAAGGACGGTGCTACAAGCTGCCAGCAACACTTAACTGGGAGATAGACTGTAAGAAGGATGGTCTTGATGAAGTTGCTGCACACAAGTCGTAGCACAAAACCTTTCACTGCTGTCAAGAATAGTAGCAATAATCACTCACAAAAGACCAGGAAAAGTTTCTCCAGGCTTTCTCTACTATATTTGCCTACAGAAAATGCACCACCTCATAGCAGGAGTGTCATATGTCACCTTCAGATTTCATACATGCAGACAGAACTGATGAGAATGCTATAAAGCACCAAGTCTACATGCAGCTCCAGACTCTGCTGGAGATCTCCTGAGAGACTGAATAGGACATGCAATTTCTCTTTCTCCAGCAGCAGGAAGCAGATAAAATAGTTCATATCTGCTTCAGTCAATAATTTTGAAGAAAAATACACCCAAGTCTATGACAAGACTTTAAGTACTATCAGCAGGGACATGGGAAAACAATGGTTCCTTATTAATATCTTACCAGATCACTTGCAACCACCTGCCGTCTGTTGTTTCCATTGTAATCACAGAAATCGATATAATCAAGATAAGCATCAGCAAAATAGAGAAGTTTATTTGGATAATCAATGGAAAGTCCATTGGGCCAATAGATTTTATTATTAATAATCACTGTGCGCATTTTGCCATCCATGCTGGCTTTTTCAATTCGAGGGTTTTGGCCCCAGTCCGTCCAGAACATTACATGAGCACTGAAAAAAGTAACTCATGGTTAGCAATCTCGGAAAAAAACTAGCTGCCTATTGAGAAACATTACATAAAGAGTCATTAGCTAAAAAGTAGAAGCAATCTTTCTATGAACACTCCTACATAATGATACCGAAATAATTTATTTTAGCAACATGCTTACTGAAGATATTACAGTAATTTCTGTTATAAAAGTTCTTTTAGTACTTCTACTGCTGTTTCTATTTTTCAATAATAGCAGCATATAGAAGCTACTGGTGTCACTGGTTTTTAATGTTGATTATAATTTCATTCTCCAGCTGCTACATAATAATTTAATACAGGCTTATACTCTAAGAGGTATGCATTGATAATGTTAACAGCACTGAAATTGGCAGTAAACAGAGTTCAAGACATTGAAAACCTCAAAAAAAGAGTAAAATTTTGTGCATGAACAGTTCAAATCATTAACTCTATACCACTTGCTGTCTGAAAGGGAAAGGTGCTTTTATGATAACAATACAATCTAGATGATATTTCAGACTTGGAACTATGAAGGTAGGCACATGACATAAAATCACATTAAGTTTGTGGTATACCACCAACTGAAGTGATACATCATAAATTTTAATTAGTACTTCTTAACTCAGAAGGAAATGTAAAAAATCTTTTATAGGTAAAAAGCCATCTTATTACACTGAAACAGAGCAACATATCACCAATAATTACTTCATGACTTGAAATATTAATCAACTCTGCAAACACTCTAAATTGGAGTTGTCTCTTCCACTTGTCATTTACAATTCCAATACAATTTGGGCATGTCTCAAATTTTAATAGTTACAACACAAAATCAGCATCTTAATAAAAAATTATTTTTAAAAAATCTTACTCAGTTCTGGGATCTAACACTAGTCCTCTTGGGTTTGTTATATTTTCACTGATCAGCACAGTCCTGTGGCTCCCATCCATTTTGGAGACTTCAATTGTTTCCAGAACGAAGTCTGTCCAGTAAAGGTTACGACCCACCCAATCTACCGCTATACTTTCAGTCACAGTGACACCACTGTCAAACACCTGTTCAATAACAAAAAAGCAGGTGGGGGGCAAGGGAAAAAAAGATTATATTAAATTTTATCCTTTGCATTTCTATACATATGGAAAATGATGAACCAAGCTTCCAGTATCTTCTAGGTCTATTATGCAGAATGAATCACAATGTACTCATTCAAAATGATGGCAAAACATAAACCCAAACACTCCTACTAACTTCAGCAGGTCTATTGAAAAAGTTAGAATTTACTAATAGGAAAACCAGTTTATATTTTGATGTTTAAAAAAGGGCTTCTTGAAAGCATTCAGTTTCCTTTTTCAAATAGCTATATGAAATGTTAGCTTAGCATCTACAGTTGTTTCACTTTGTCTCTGTTCTCTCTCTCCTTACTATATTTGGATTCCTCTCTGCCCCTTCATTAACTGAAGATAGTGTCCTCATTTTCTCTCCAGAAAAGACAAGAAAACTTACTCAGCAAAACTTACTATTTTTCGGTCAGTCCCATTTTGATAAGCACTCCAAATTTTATCCTGTGTTGTATCAGACCAAAAGATACGATCTGTGATTGAATCAAAATCAATAGCCACAATATTTGTCCCATCCCGAACAAGAGAATAAATACTGTGTGACTGAGAAGTGATGTTATCCACAACAATTTGGTTACGACTTGCCACCAGCAAAAGAAGATTCCCAGATTCTGTCAGAGGAATACAAATTAAAATAAACCAATGAGATATTCAACAGTAACTGGGAGAAAAAGAAACACTGAGTAATTTAACATGATTTTATAGCATCAAAACTGTAGTATCTAGACATACATATTGAAAGGACAAATTAAAATCAATTCTCAGGCCTAGATACAGTATCATATCCAGTCTGTCCATCCTGACTTTTGAATCTACCTTGGCTTTTCTCCATAACTCTTTTTACAGACTTCCCTTCCAGGCTCCTATCTGGACCTTAGGTCCTATTCCCCACTATCTAACCAGCTTGCTGCCGATATCCAACACTCATTCCTCCATACCTTCATCTCCCACTCCTGATTTAACTCCCAAAGTTTTTGGTACCTCCAATCCACTCAGCCTGGTCTCCCTCCTTTGTAACCCACCCTCTCTTTTTTCCTCCTTTAGACCATGTGGGAACAAGGGAGAAAAAACAGATTACAGGAAAGCCATACATTGCTGTAATTAGGTTGCACAGATGAGATGCTGAAAAACAACTGACGAGTAGCAACCATAAAGACAGAAAAGTACAAGAAACTCCATTAGTAACGGCCAAGTTTATGTGCAGGGAAAATGCAAGCGTCTTCCACAACCTGAGTATATCCCTAAACCAGGAAACCTGTAGCAACAAATTCCACTGGGTTTATGGCTCCTCCACCCTGTCAGTGTACTACAAAAGAGACAGAGAACAACTGGCATCTAAGCTGTATCAGTGATGTTTGCTCCTTACATATGAGCAACGTACAACATAGGCACCACATAAGTCTTATGAAAGGCTGGGATTTAAATATTTTGTGAGCATTGAACTTTATGAACAGTTAAATTTGACCTATGGCTTACAAGCCTCTGACATTGCTTTTCTTCAAAATATTATTTTTGACCATTGCAGGCTAAAAATAACAGTGTTCATTGAAATATACTATTTCAATGAAATAATAGTTTCTAATTAAACCTACAGCTGACAGTTTTAATTCTCAAGGTCATCTGCCATGAACAGCTCTAAATGGCTGTTTACATCAACTCTTTTAAAAGAGAAAAATACCATAATGGCAAAGTGTTAGGGGTTAGGATTTTCTTTTAGTTGCTTTCTCTCAGGGAATTTTCTCCCATTTGCTAATAAGAGACAATAACGACTGGCACTTAAGAGAGACGAAGGATATAGCCCAGGAGAAGGGGGATGAGTGCAGCTGGCTGCACTGTCCAGCTGAGGGGCATTCTCCTGGGAAGGGCAGCAATGCCACGAGATTTTGGCTGGGGGTGAGGGGTTGGGCTGGGCTCTTCTTGCTCTTGCTGTCAGCATCAGAGTTGGTTGAGCTGTTGCCACTGCCACCGCCCAGCCCTGTACTGCTTCTTCCTTACAGTGGGTGAGCCTCTGCTTGTAAGAGTAGCTGTTGGACTGGGACATTATTAACACCCTACCTCACTAGAAAGGACCCTCACCATCTACCTGAGTGTCTCAGGGGAAAAGCCTCCTCCAAAGGAGCCTCTCCTGGCTGCACTGGGCCGCGCTGCTGTCGTTTTTCTGCCACTTTTCCTGGCTCTCACTACACACTAACCTCGCACCCCTGCCTGCTGGGAAACCCCTGCGGCTCCTGCTGCAGCTGCAGAGTTTCTGATACATTTCTTTTGCTAC